>JALNQA010000025.1:0-516814 GCA_028456235.1 Ophiosphaerella narmari | reverse complement strand
GTTAACTTAGTACTTTATAATACTTAGTAAGAATAAAGTATAAAGTTAACTTAGTACTTTATAATACTTAGTAAGAACAAGGTACGAAGTTACTATTAGGACTATAGTATATAGATAGGAGGCTTCTCGACCCTTAAAGCCTTATAGTTAAGCTTAAGTCTTACCTTAGACCTACTACCTTACTTGTATACCTATAACCCCTTCGACCCTTAAGTCCCTTAGTAACGCTTACCTATTACCTTAACCCCTAGTTATTAAATCGCTACTATACCTAAACCCTAAGGCTCTTTATCTAGTTAAGCAATCTACCTTATAATTAAAGTTGCTTTAGGGAAATAGTTGTATTTAGTTTAGTTTAAATTATCTTATACCTTTAATAATAGCTAGTATTATATATTTTAAACTACTAAGGATAGCTTAGTCTTAGAGGATAGAGACGTGTAAGGGGTCTAGGGCAGAGAGCTCCTAGGGTAGGCTTAGCGCTATCGACGAGCTCTACTAGGCTAAGTAACTAGTGTTACTAGCGCTGTTAGCTAGTATATTCCCCTGCATACAACCTAGTACAACCCTAAGCAAGTTCTAAGCAAGTGTAAAGAACTTTAAGTAATAATAACTAGTATATATATTATATACTACTATAATAGCTTAACTAGCTATTAGCCCCTTTTTGTCTAGATTAGCTTAGTAGTATGCCGTCCTTATAGGAACTAAGGTTGCTAGGTTCTATAGAGAACGCCGATTAGCCGAGGCCTCTATAGTAGGCTTCTATACGCGACACCTTATTATAGTAGCCTCTTACTTATTTCTAAGTTTAAGCCTCTTTCTCTATTATAGTAATTAGTTCTTACTAAGTATTATAAATTACAAATCGAGCAATTCGTAATTAGCCCCTTACTAAGTACCGCGAATCGTTAATTAGTCACGTGCCCAAATTATTTTCCGCGCCGTCGTCCCAATCGAACTCCTCCGGTCGTAGGACCCTAGGTCGTGGCCCTCCGAGTCGGGATCCTCCGGTTCGATTGGCTCTAGTTCCTGTGTAGGGTCGATACCCGTAACACACGGTGACTATCCCTCACCCGCATGCTAGGCCTATTGGGAAAGAGCTATTCCGTACATGGGCTAGAGAGTTACTTCCTTTGACTATTTACCAACTTACGTGGTCTTGTGTATTACGATGATTACCCCGTCCATGATGTAGTACCACAATGTCCATACTTTTGCCCGAAACGAATCAGAGGGCTTGATTTTCTCTAGCTTGGAAAAACTATTGGAATCGGGCAAAAGGAGGGACTCGGGCAAAAGTATGGTATGTATCGCAGCACTTTGCATCACGGTGGTTTCGCAGCCTGACTGAATTTCATCCCACTCGGGATCTAAGCCACTGTCGGTGTGTCATGCCTTGTTGCCTCAGGCACCAACACGTGACCGGTACATATTTGACAAAACCCCTCAATCCTTTGCACCTCGACACCCCTTTGCTCCTCAACTTCAATACACGATGTACGTAGCTAGCTAGCCAACTAGAATCAAGCTACTATTTCCTCCAGTCTTTACATGGTGTCTCGCCATTTAGTGTCATACATATATGCAGATGCTATGGGCTTTGAGTATCTACCCTTTGCTTCCGGTGGCCAGCAGATCCGTCTACTCACCCTAAATCCGGGCCGTTGGGACGACGAAATAGATTGTACCCTTACAACTGTCCCCTTCCCCGACACAGGGGTTGAATATGAGGCTCTTTCATATACATGGGGCGATGCCAAAGCTGAGCGCTCTATTCTTCTAGACACCCACCTTTTCGGTGTGACGGAAAATTTGTGGTTAGCGCTGCGTCGCCTGCGAGATCCTCTGCTGTCTCGTACCCTCTGGATTGACGCAGTCTGCATTAATCAGGGCGACGATGTCGAAAAATCATATCAAGTCTCAATAATGGGGCAGATTTATCAACGATGTAAGGAAGGGCTTCTATGGCTCGGAGAAGATCTCACTACAGCGCGAAAGGGGTCACCATCAGTCTCCGAAACCGGAAAACTTGCATTCGAGCTGCTAGAGATATTTGCCTCTGATAAGCACTTGCACGATATGCCATGCTTTCTTAGTAGCGACACCTTGGAGCTGAGGCCAACAGAGGAGTTCAAGCCCCACTTCGAAGCCACGGCCCGGCTATTTGAGCTTCCATGGTGGAGGCGAATATGGATTGTGCAGGAATTAACATTACCCAGAAGAGCTACATTTATCTATGCTTCGGAAAAATGCTGGTATGAGACTTTTGAGCGCTCGATTCGGCTGTTTGCACAGCACTGTAAAACATGTTGTACCGACTATTACGCACGCTGTCGGGCTACAGACCCATGGACCTGGCGCGTACTTGATCCCTTAATTGGAGTATTGCATAGCCTTGTTTCTATACGGAATCGCAGATGGAACAAAGATCCGCTACCTTTGGTAGAATTACGGCTTGTGCTTTGCTCGTCGTTTGCCTCAGACCAGCGCGACCTGTTCTACGGCCTGCTCGGCTTCATGTCGGATGAAAACCAAGGAACTAACTCATTTATACCTGACTATTCACTAGATTCTCGTCAGGCAATAACGGAATTGGTGGTGAAGTACATTCGACGCTCTCAAAGTCTGTCTATCCTCTACGGCCTCCGCTGTCCTTGGAATCATCCTGCCAAATTGATGCCGACCTGGCTGCCTCAGTCCTGTATCGCTACCCTACCAAGCGATTGGGCTGGCTTCAGTGAACGTCGTTTCTGGCGTGCACTTTCGTTTAACACCTCTCGAAATCTCCCACCATTAGATGTGAGCCTCGGCCTAGAATCATCCCTCTTCTTGAAAGCTTTGAAGTTGGGTGAAATCCAAGATGTCGGTACTATGTACGAGGCTGCGCTTGACCTCGGTAAGACCGTCCGCGAGTGGGCTGCGCTGGCCGGGCTCTTGGATACGATGCGCTGCTGGCCAAAAGACACCCCGCCTCGCGCAGGGTCACTTGCAGATGCCTTCTGGAAGACCATTGTGTGCAACCGGGTCGACCTAAATAAGGCCGATGGCCGGCGACCCTTGTTCCGTGCGTTGGTCGACGAGGACTACCCCGCGATGCGTGAGTGGCTAGTGGCTGTTTTGGAAGCGGCTGCACCATCAC
Source organism: Ophiosphaerella narmari (assembly GCA_028456235.1). Lineage (NCBI taxonomy): Eukaryota > Fungi > Ascomycota > Dothideomycetes > Pleosporales > Phaeosphaeriaceae > Ophiosphaerella > Ophiosphaerella narmari. The sequence goes on along the minus strand of JALNQA010000025.1, from coordinate 513,672 downwards.
CACTACTCGACGCTCGAGACGGATCCACAGAGAAGCAGCAACCGCTTCCGCCTTTACCGGCCTTTTGGAGTTACCTCTCTGTCGATCAATCGTTAGGCTACCGAAAATTGTTCATCACGAAGAATGGACTTGTTGGTTTAGCACCCCACCTTGTTGAGTCTGGAGACCAAATTTACGTGCTTATTGGAGCCAATGTGCCATTTATACTCCGGCCGCGGAAGAGTACGGATATGGATTTGAATCAAGCAGAGGGTTTGAATTCGTTTACTGTAATTGGCGATGGATATGTGCATGGGACTATGGAAGGAGAGGCACTGGAAGGTGTGACGGAGAGTGAGTTTACAACTATCAAACTTTTTTGAAATGACGATGCGACCCGCAAGCCACCCCTTTTACCAAGTAGACACTTTTCTATAGCTAAATTTACAGGTTGGCTTAATATAGTATAGTTTTCCTATTCATATTTGTCTATTATCTAATCGTTCCGCCGAAGTAGAGGTTCGCTAGCGGCGCCGCCTCTTATGGTAAGACTTCGTAAAATTGTGCTCTGTCGAAAGCGCAATTTAGGGCACGTGTCATCACTGTGACATACTAAGACGAGTAAAATATTGTAGGTTACGACTGCAACGTGCTATCCAGACGGAGAATAGCTCTCTGTCAAGCTGCCCAACGCGCACTGGCAGCTCAGGGCAGTCGCCTGTGCGCTCAGGGTGGAAGCCGATTTCGCTAGCGACTGTACCGATAGGCACAGGCTTAAAGCCTGTAAAGATTTGACTCTGTTAATTTCAGCAGTCAATATCTCTGTTATTTATCGTCGAGCGCTACCTCCGAGCCAACGCTGGGGAATCTCATGATCTCATCCTCGGGCAACCTCCACCACATTGGCACGGCGTTTACGGCGATGGCAGGAACGGCCATGCTAAGACATGGCAAGCGCAAAGAAACAGCAAAAAGTCTATATTTATCGCTTATCTTCTCGTGATTACTTATTATACAGCAGTAGGGCGCGAAACCAGCGCGACCCAGCTTCAGAGCCCTCGTGCCTGAAAAGATGATAGCGCTGAAATATAATACAGTTGATGAATGATCTTATAATCGGACACCCCCTCCTTCGAATGGCGAAACTCTCGGTACGCACGTTCTTCAAATCAAAATAATTCGAAAGCGTACAGCGATATTCTTAGGTCACTAGACTTTCCTGCCAGGGCGCCGAACAAGATACAAAGACCGGAAACCGTGATAAGGCATGGGGGTAATGACTGAAGCAGCTTTCTACGCCAATGACGGATCGATCGACAGCAGGGTCAATACCATAGGCTGCACTTTGTGCACTGATCCATTAGAAAGAGAAGGGCATGTGGAACAATTATATCTCCATAAGCTTGATAATAGCCGAGTTCAGTATTTGAAATTGCGCATCTGGCTCTCCATACAGGGTGGCTCGCTACACAGGGACGGACATTATAGGATACAAATAACTAGGCTAGCTGTACACAGAATTAGATAATCCTGGAGTTATCCCGAGGCAACCGGGGACCGGAGAATCCCTCTCCTCTGGCCCTAGAGTATATATATCTAGATTGGCATCCAATCTTTCTTATGTAGTAATCTGATCAATTCACTTATTCAAATACGAATCGTTCTTAGAGCTTCCGGTCCTCCACAGCTTAGCATCTAGATAATGTCTATATGCCACACTGGTCAAGGTGCCCCTTTTCCAGGAGGCGCAACAGCACTCATGAGATCCAATTAGACACCTTTGCTATCATTGGCATACCGTCGCGGGGGCGTGCCTCAAATACAAATTGCTGGAATGCACGATCGCCAAATGTCAAGTCCCAATTTGTCCATTCTACTCGGGGTTCCTTATTTGGCTTGAGGTCCGCGCAAGTGAAGTCGAAATCTCGGATTGTGAGAAGTAATGCAATCTTCAGCTCATCCATGGCCAATGACTGGCCCAGGCATCCTCGAGGACCTCTCTCGAATGGACGCCATGCATGGCGCGGGAAGTCTTCCCGTTTGTAGCGATCTGGATCGAAAACCGTCGGGCTCGGAAAAACTTCTGGATTCATATGCATTGACATTTGTACCGGCGTAATCATTTTCCCTTTTGTGGGGAAGTGTTGGCCCTGATAGGGGAGACTCTTTTCGGCTGCATGCTCCATGCGGGCGGTGTTGCCTATTGGGTAAAATCGAAGAGTTTCCTTAATCACGTTGGTGGTGTACTCAAGCTGGTTTAGCTTGAATGGTTTGCTCTTCAGCATCTTGTACGTGGCATCAATACCGTTCGTAAAGACTCTATCATGTTCCTCGCGCAATTTGCGGACAATGCCCGGATGGACAGAAAGCCTTCCAGCATATTAGCTTCGTGATTCAAAATACCAAGGGTAAAGCCTTACATCATTATTAGATAGCAAATGACATCTGATGTCGTTCCTGTACCTGCTATCAACAGGGTTTTTACCTGAGTGATCGCAGTCTCAAGGAATATAGGTTCGAGGTCCTGTTTTTCTGATTGTCGAACCTCTTCCATGTAATCCCGAAGGATGAGATCCATGATGCACAGGCCTTTCCTGTCACTTAGATCTGCCTTGTCCCTGACCACCGCGTCGAATCTTGCTTTAATCATCTCAGCCAATAGTTTATCTAGCTTTTTGGCTTCTTTTTTGACAGTTTGGGCTGCAAAAAAGTTGGTGATAAAATTGTAAGACTCCCGGGTGCTTGCAAAAGCGCGCGACATTGCCTCCCAGTGTTGTAAAGCAGCACTACCTTGAGACTTGGAGTTCAATGAATGCCCAAAGGTCGCCTTGCCAATGACATCAAATGTTGTGTGCAGTGAAATCTCTTCAAGGCTGAACTTCTCATTAGACTTGGCTTTGTTGTGGAGGATAGACCGGAACTCCATGAATTCTTCAGCAATCTAACAAGTCAGTAGGGACATAGACGCGTACATAGACGCTGTACTTACGGCAGGGCGCATTTGGCTGATGTGCTGGATAGCAAATGCTGGAGAGAGCATTTTATGCAAGTACTTCCATCGAGGACCTTCAACTGTGACAATATTGTCCGCGCCGATTAGAGGGTCAACAAACCACTTCTCGGCTTCATGCTTCGGGTGATTTTTTGTGACGGTCATGTGCTGTGCAACATCCGGATCGACAACCACGACATGACCACACCCAGCAGGCCACAGATCCAGGTAGAAGACACCTGGCATGTTGTATCTGTGGGCAATGGTAGTAATGGCAGTGTGGTAGTGGACATCGTGTGGAAGCGAAGCCATGACTTCTCCCATGAGCTTAAGATGGCCCCAGAACCAATGATGCGGTGGCTTTGGCATATTGTGGTAAAAGCGTCGCTCTTGTATCATTCTGACGATACAGTACGCCAGGCCAGCCACAGCTCCTGCGGTTACGATGATTGTCCATGAAAGAGCCGTGGACGCCATGGTGAATTGGCAAATTGCGTTTAAGAGCGAGGTATTCTGGAGGGCGAATATCGCGGTACTGATTGCTGCGTACTGTGCCGCGTACTGTGACGCCGTTGGGATCTCCAGCCGTTTACATCCCATTTCGGCTTAATGTGTCTGTGCGCGTGATGCCCACCCCCACAAAACTTGAGTTTCTACAACACGCGACAACTCCACCAATATGGACCCGATCCAAGCTGCGATTGAAGAAATAGAATCACGAGGATTATGAGAAGGTTTTTCATATAGAAAGATTGCTGCCAAACATAATGTTGAAGTATCTACGCTACGCCGAAGACACCAAGGCCAGACAAGCTCACATCAGACTAAGAAACTCAACTAGAGAAAGCTCAACCTACAACAAGAGGATAAGCTTGTACAGTATATCAAAAAGCCTATAGAGAGAGGCCTTCTACCTACAAGAGAGATGATAAGAAACTCGGCGTTACAGATAGCTTACGAGATAGCTAGAGCTGAGTTAGTAAGGGAGAAAGAGAGGGTAGAGAAGGCGTAACTATTAACACTAAAAACCCTATATAACCTAGCTAGAGGTAGAAGAGAAAGGCTTTAAGTTTATCTACTTAGAAGAGCAAGCGTAGAAAACAGGTAGTTGACGCTGCCGGTAGTGAGGAGTCACTAGCAGCCGCATTAGCAGCTCCACTCAAAACTACTCGCTCTGGCCGCAACGTCAACCTTCTAGCAAAATTCAGATAGTCTAAACTAGTCGTAAGCCTCTAGTTACTACTCTACTACAAAATCTCGTAATAATAGCTATTGTATGTGGCTCTGCAGCCTCATCTTCGAGATCGCGACTTTGGTGAGGGTGGGGCATCACGCGCACAGACACGTTAGCGTAGTTGAATCAATCATCAGTTCGCTCCGCTTCTGCTTCACACGTGCGTCATGTTTCTCATCAGGTAAAGGTAACCTTGTAAGTACATGTCAAAATTAGCATTCAAGGCATGTCTCCATTTATAATCTTCTCTCTCGACATAGCCATATGCCTATCCAACAAAGACATAAGCACCTCGTCGGCACCGTCGACTATCCACGATGCATCATGAGCCAACACAGTCCGTACGCCATACTCCTTTTCTAGAATGCGGACCTTAGAAATGCTCTTCCTCGCCGCCTCAAGGTCCGCATGGAGTGACATATTTCCAATGGTGGGTATGGAAAACTCCGCGATTTCACATTTCCCATCTAATAATTCTCTACCTTTGTCAGCGGTTGAACCATGGTTGCTTACAAGCACCAACCTAGAGTGGCAGCAGTCACTACCAAGGCAGATCCAATGGCCTCCTTCTAATCTAGCAACTGCCAGACAATTACCAGGCATATGTCCTGGGGCTTGGATGACCCAAAAACTACCATCCCCAAAATAGTCCATTGCTTCGTCAAAGGGGCCAAGTTTCTTCCATGGCCCGCCCAGTTCCTCCCATCTTTCTATCGCACAATCAGGATCAAAATATCGACCGTCCCATTGAGCGTTGGCGTCTTTGATGTGTCCTGGAGAGCAAGCCGCCCTCGTGCCTGGACCAAACTTCGCGGTCGCTTCAGGAAATATGTCGCTTATTGGACGGCAGTGGTCCCAATGTGCGTGGCTACCTAACTGAGCTAGTTGACTCCATAACGTTTGGACAAAACACACCTGAATAACACCGTGTCGATTTGGTCCGCCCTTACTCCTCTTTCCGCGAGTTGTTGGACTAGTGTCCGTTTGGGACCGACGTGGTTGACCTCGCCGAGCATGTATCTATTCACCCAAGGCGTGTAATTTGAACAGTCCTGAAAGCCTTTAATCAGCCGTTTTTGTGTATGATTGGAGAGAGAGCACGCTTATACCCCATCAAGGCCAAGATCCCACAGAATGTGCCTTCCACCATGGGAGATGTGGAATGCCCAATTGTACATGCGATACCTACCAACCGCACCTGCGTGCACTTTGCTCAAGTCGCCAATGAAACTTCCGCCATCTAGTAAAGACACAGTAACATGAGCCTTAGTCTGTAGCAGATTGCCAGCTCCTGGAACTCCTACCGCCATTTCGTGATGATGTTTGGGAATAAAATGGGGGCGGCCCGGGAAAGCCTGCTAACGTCCGCAATACCCACGGCACCTCCAACGCCAAGTTTCTTCATCCATCGTCGTTGTCGTCTAGGCGCCTTGCATATTTCCCTTTCCCCACATCTCCGGTCGTTGTTGATACCCTTGTTTGATGAGTTGCCCCACCACGGCTCATGGCGGGCACGCGGGGTACGGGCAACGTCCCCAAATGCTGCCCACGCTACCTAATCGTTCCCGAGGTCCTGTTGCCGCCAAAATTCGTCCTGCGAGCTATCACATATCCGCAAAAGTCTTTATGGTAGTCATCTGAGTCCATCATCTCGCTCTAAGAACTGAATTGCAATATTTAGGGTGTGGTCCAGGCGAAACAGTAAAAAATACTTGCTTGCAAAGACGCCACGTCCAATTCACCTACACCACCAACCGTGATGATTACATTGAAGCACGCAGAGTTGGGTGAAATTCATGGTAATGCTTCAGATGGGATAGCACAATTTTTGGGTCTGAAATTCGCAACTCTGGAGAATCGTCTTGCCAATGCCGAGATAGTGAACAGTTATGGGCCAGGGCCTACCAATGCGACAAAATATGGGTACGGTGCCTCCACTGGAGCTTGGGGTCTACTAAAGTTATTAGGCCGCCTCCCGTCTCACCAATTGGTGCCATTAACAGCGAGTTTGGTTTCATTCAACATGCCTTACCAGTCCCCAATGTACCAGCACATTCTGACGTTGACGGGCTCAATTTGAACATCACAGTGCCGATTAGAAAAGGAGGTGAGCTTGACCGCAATTCTAAAATGCCTGTATATGTTTTCATACACGGCGGCGGCTTCGCAGTTGGATCCTCATGGTATCCTCACTACGATCCTTCTGCAATTGTCAGGTTGTCCTCTGAACTTGTAAAACCAATGATTGGTATTACAATCAAGTGAGCACTATTTCTCGTCCCTTCGAAACATTCTGAAAGGCTATAGTTATCGGCTCGGTCTTACTGGTTTCCTGACCTCCAAAGAGCTGCGCGATGCTGGTTACAAAGCTAATAATGGTTTCCATGACCAGCGAACAGCCTTAAAATGGATCAAGCAGCATGTAAGCGGTTTTGGGGGAGATCCTGACGAAATTACTACGGTGGGTGAAAGTGCAGGTGGATGTGAGTATAATTAAAATTCTCGTCGGGCAAAAACTGACAGTTTCAGTATCTGTCACCATGATGCTTTGCTCCAAGGAGCCCTTGATGAGGCGATGTTTGAGTACAGGCGGTGCGGTGCTACTATTTGCACCTCTGCCCTTAGAGGCTGCGGAGGCGTCTTACAAAGCCTTGATTGAAGCATTTGAGCTGTCTGGGAAGTCTTCAAAGGAGCGCATAGAGGCGCTTCTCAGCATCCCCCAAGATGACTTGTGGCAGAGAGTACCAATGAATACTCCCCTGCTACCAGTAATCGACGGTGAGACAGTACCTGGTCACCCAGACTTTATGACTATTTCGTGTCAAGACGACAGCTCCCAATTCCCTATGCCTGGTCGAAAGTGGTGCGAATCATTGATGATTGGAGATTCACAGCTTGATGCAAACATCCTCGCTTATATGGGTCTGGATGCGCGAGGCCCAGACATTGCTACAAAGTTCATCACCTCAGTTAAACTTACCCTTGAAGCACAGCCAATTGTAGCAGAAGAACTCTTATCGGCGTATAATATCACAGCCGGGACATCGGATGCCGAAGGAATTCTCTCGATTCTTCGATTCGCGTCCGAAATATCTTTCTACGCGCCCTCGCGAGCCTTCGCTCAAGGATGGCCAAAAAAGTTTTTCTTATATCACTTCAATGAAGGTATTCATACATTTAATATTACAATGGCATCGCTGGCTGACGTTTTTCAAGGCATCCCATGGGAGGGTCGATTCAAGGGCGAAGCAGGTCACATTCTTGACGTAGCGTATCTGTTTCAAAATTACAACAGTCATCTCAACGACGAACAAAGGCGTCTTGCCAGAGCGTATGGAGAAGATTTTATCAAGTTCGTAAATGGAGAGGATCCGTGGCGACCAGTCTCAGATGGGCAGATGGGAGCTAGAGTATATGGTAAGTTTTCGAAACATGCCGCCCAGTGCGATTGACAAAACCTGATTTAATGCCTGTAGGCCCAAGTAACAAAGGCATCACAGCCAAATATGCTAAAGATGGGCATCCACACGATATAGGGCGAAATGAAAGAATATTGAGGCTTGGTGAGAGTGCCGGGTATGACAACATCCTCGCCGTATTCCGGAACTTCTTTGAGGGGCGGTGAATCAACAGGAACGGAATTTTGTGAACAACGCTCTACGGAACAACTATGTATATTTAGGAATTATATACTTCTGCCTTTCACAAATTCAGTCTCATGTACGAAGGCCCAGGTACATCCTCGGAGATGTCGCTCCACGCACTCCAGTGCTTCCCAACTAACTTCTGTTGCTCAATTTCATCCACAATTGCAATGGCCATATCTGATACACTAATTCCTGTCAAGCGCTCTTCAAATATATTCTCACCCTCTCTTTTTTCACCTTCAAGAACCATGTCATCGATACTGATCTGATATTTCCCAGTCCGTTTGCCGGGCCTATACAACGCGGATGGTGACACAAAGCTCCAACGGAACGACTCATTACCATCAAAGAACATGAGCGCAGTCCTGCCCGCTTTAATGAAATCAGAGGCCATATCCTTGCCTCTGATGCTTTCCTCATACTTGGTAATCACTTCCGCATCAGCTGCTGTATGCCACCCCTCACGTTTGGCGATGCGTGCCTCGCGATATCGACGCAGTGATGTGCCCATGATACCAAGTCGCTCCTCCATGTAAGTAATATGCGCCAGTGAAGTAGATATGGCCCGACGATATGCGAGGAAGAAATCAGGATGGTCGACGCAGCAAATTGATGTTCCAGGGACGTGGAGGCTGCCTGCACCGCCGACGAACAGGAAGTATGAAACAGAGGACGCCTTGTAAGCAAGAATTATTTTCCGGACAGTCTCCAGAAAAGGCACTATGACTAATGTTAGCTGATTCTTATTGAGATTATGGTATGCTAAAAGACGTGCTGTACAACAAGGCCATCGCGCCCGTCGTGTGGGGACCGTATTCAGATACCAGCACACTGATTCCCTCGAAGCTCTTCGCCAGCTCTGCTATAGAGGCTTTATCGATATCAATAGGCCGAGGTATATACCGTTCATGCTTTCCAAGCTTCTCCGGGTTTCTGGAGATCCCAATCACTGTGTGACCACGATTAAGAAGTTCGACACTGAGGTACGAGCCACCAAAACCCGCTGGACCTATCACACCAACACGCAAGGTCTTGGATGCCATGTTGCTGAAACCTTGTTGTAAAATAATAGGCACGGTGCACGGATTGAGCACCCAACATACCACTCAAGAGGGTCACTGCTCCAAGGCGCGCAGGCTCCGTCTTATTTTCCCGGAAATCCAATCATCAACCCATAACAAATGAAGTGGGATAGATAACTCCATCTACTGACTGCCACACCTTCGCTAAGACTTTGCATGGCCCCAAAGGTGATTTGGGGTAGTATGGGGATGAGGGGAACAATGTGGGGCGGTTTTGTGAAGCTAACTTCTCGGACAGGTACTACCTTGGTCGATAAGCCACATCCAACAAGGAGTAGCGATATCGAGATAGCATATCCACGTATCCCATTATTAGCTTTGGGCATATAATTACCTGGCCATGGAGAACAACGATAAGTTTGCTTTTATTGGTGTGTAGTTCATTCATTTGATGCTGATTGACACCACTAATCAGCCTCAGGCCTCGGGGCTATGGGCTACGCGATGGCCATGAACATTAGAAAGAAAATGTCTCCACACAGCACGTTGTATATAAATGACATCAATGCTTTGGCATGCAACCGCTTCAAGAACGAGTTCAATTCTCTCGGCCCTATTGATATTGTAGCGACAGCACGGACAGCTGCTGAGCACTCAGACGTCGTGATCTCAATTGTCCCTAGCGCTGAAGATGTTAGAGCTGTATATCTAGACGATAAGACCGGAGTTATTGCAGCACGTCCAAATCCAAATCGGTTAATGTTGGAATGTAGCACAATTGATGTTGACACAACCAAGGTCGTAGGTCAACGGCTTGCAGGCTTAGGGACGTATATTGATGCACCAGTATCTGTACGCTGCACACCAGTCTTCATATGCAAAATAATCCGGCTAAAAAGATCTAGGGCGGTGTTCCAGCAGCGGAACAAGGTACACTTTCGATGCTCATCGGACACTCGCCGCCATCTAGCTCTTCCGACTCGCTCCGTCTCTCGAACACCCTGTCCATGATCGGCTCCCCTTCTAGATTTTTTTACTTGAATGACCTCGGTGCCGGCCTTACCGCAAAGATAGTAAATAATTATCTATCCGGGACCATCCTGCTCGCTACAGCCGAAGCACTCGCCATGGGCGTCAAACATGGTCTTGATCCCTCCGCACTGTATTCTGTCATCAGGAGCTCCACGGGTCAGAGTTGGATGTGTGACCACGTCATGCCGATCCCAAATGTCCAGACTGAGTTTTGGGTGCCCAGTAACAGCGGGTACAGGCCGGGGTTCAAGACTCAGATGATGCTAAAGGACCTGGGTTTAGGTATTGACGTTGCAAAACAAGCTGGCATAGAACCGAGTATGGCCCTCGCAGCCATGAAGATCTGGGAAAATGCAGCCGTAAATGAGAGATGTAAGGATAGGGACGGCAGCAGTATATATTTGCACATTGGCGGGACCTTGCCAAAGGGTTATGAGGACAAAGCGAAGAAGAAAGATGATGGAACGTGGGACTTTTGAAATTCAGAGAAACTACGTTGCTTCTAATAGTCGCTTACTCATTCAAACCGATATTATGCAAGCTTATATATGAAGGCCTAGGGGCCGTTTGCTTTCCGTTTTAATACTCTGACAACGCCACTATTTGCTGAAATGCATAGCAGAACAAGCAGAGTTCGCCGGCAAAGATGGGCTCATCATCCCCTTCCCCATAGAGCTTGTAACTGTTGAAGTGACAAACATGGAGAAGAGGATTGTAACCGTCATGCGTCATCATTCTCGGGTCCATCGTAATCCGTGAGGTCATCGCTCATAATGTGTAAGATTTGCGAAAAAGTTCGGCTCCTCCAGCGGCCCATGCCTTCCATGAGATCCGCGCAGTGTAGTAGTGTTCTGCGTGCTGCTAGATAACCACCCTCAAGGGCAATACCGGTAATGCTAAAAGGCCCGCCGTTGCAGATGAATCTAATAATTGTAGACGCCTCGCCGAAGCCATTAGAGGCCTGTGCTGTGCTAAAAAGCCCTAACTGGCCGACAGACGTCCAATCCACTATTTCGAGTAGCTCGATACAGCTCTCGTTGATGCCGCAAGCAGTAGGTGGCAGTGTGAAGATGTATAGGCCGAGTACCAGCGCGGCGTGAAATAAGGCAACGACACTGTGCGGATTGACAATATCTGAGACTTTCCGATCAAACAACAGCTTATATATATGTGCAGCGTGAAGCACGGACCGCCGCGCGGATGGAGTTTGGGACCACGCCGAAATGTCTTCCAGTGCACTAACTGCAGGTTCTGGCCCAGATCTGCCAGCGGCCAGCTCGAAAAATCGCATATTGGCACCTAGAACCATGCATGAGGCATGCCACAGTACAGCAGAGTTCAAGTCTGCGGTTCGAAGTGCATCAATAGACGACGACGATAAATTCACTAAGAGAGGAAGAATCTCACGGCTGCGTGGATCTTCGGCGTAACTCCGCCAGGGTTCTAGTTGCCTTTGTGGCCCAGTGGTGTTTGCAAGACGGTCGTTTGATTCGTAAATTCGGAGTAGCAATAGAGTCAATAAGCTCCGAAAGCTCGAGGAGTCAAGCTTCAATCCTGGTGTGGGATGAAAAGATGGTGTGATTCTGTGGGATTGTATCCGTGTTCCACGTTGCACAAGATGAACCCATTTCATAGACGAGTTCACGTGATAGAGGCTGTAGTCAGATGGTGGCAGAATTTGGACCGTGTCTGGACGGATCAGAGGTGCTGTGGAAAGATAGCCTGCCCACCAGCAGTCAGCTTCAATCAGGCCGAAGATGATGCTTGCTCATGTCAGCGTCAACTACTACAGTATGACTTTGCTACTTACCGCTTAGCACATTCAACCTTCGTCCAGGATCTCCATTTCATCTCGATGTCGATAATATCATCCAAAAGCGAGTCCAGATTAGCTCCCTCGTTGGCAGAGAAGAGGCCCTGGTGTTGCGCGTGCTAGTATCATTAGCGGGAGCTCAAATCGTCTTGAGCGGAGGTATACAGTTATGAGCTCTGAATAGAGCTTTTCCGCTTGTGCGATTCGACTTTTTCTCTGCCAAACTTTAGCTCATGCCTATATACCCAACTTCTGACCTACTCCTGTAATGGAGGCAAGATTTAGTGCCAGTAGACTAGTGGCAATGATGCGCATTTGCCTATGCGGTGGGTGACTGGATGATGACAGCGTCTGAAGCTCTGCGAGAGCCATCTGGAGAACAGTTGGAAATGTTCTTGTGACGAATTTGGCAGCCCCCGCTGTACCTAGAATACTGAGACCTATAAGGCACATACAAAGCAACAGTGTTCGAGGCGCATTTTTAGCAGAAAATGACGGAATGTGGATGATTGGAAGGGTGGGATGAAAGTAGTACAAATACATCTCCAAAGCAATGTCGAGGATCTCGGCAGGAGGGAACTGAATGCCTTCCACGCTTGGGCTAGCGGCAGTGTCGCCGCTGGAGGATGCTGTGTCACCATACGACTCTGATCGTGCTGGCGCATTGTGTAGAGCGCCTTGAAGTAAGGCTCTACACTCCTCGTCTAGACCCCAGCGTGAGTTCTTTCGCTCGCGTTCGCTTATAGGCGTTTCAACAACACCAGAGGGTATCTCTGAGAGTATATTGTTACAGTCGCACGAGATCAGGCTCTGCCATAAATCTTGCATAAGCCGCGAGGACTTTCGGTCGCGAGACGGCCAGCAGCTTTGGACTCTTTGAAATCGCTCTCGTGGCACTCTACTAGCTATTGATGCGCTACTGCCGGACGGACTAGCCTGATTTTCAGCAAGAGTACGAAAGGCATCGTGCTCAAAGAAGCCGTCTACAGCCATGTGGTGTGAAGCATGTGGCGTTTGGATATCACTCTCCAAGGGGAAAAGCCATGTTTGCAAAGCATCGGCTGGTGTGCGGTTTGGCACCGGATTGTTGCTTTGCACCAACTCAAACGCCCATTGATCTAGGCTCGAAACATGTCCAGCAGGAGAAAACGACAGAACATCAATTGCTGGGTCGATTGGTGGCCCCATGGCGTCGCTGGGATGGCGGCCCAGCATGTGACTTGTTTCAGAACGAGCAAGAATCATGGGGGATGGGGAGCGCCAAGGGGTGTCTGCCGATGGCTCCAAATGTTGCGCTGCATTGATGAGTGCTTCAATTCTGTCTTCGCCAGGCGAGGTTGTCTGGGTCCCGAGTGATGGCCTAGACTGTGAAGGGGGGGAAAGGTGAGTAAATTGGCCTTCGCCGGTGGGCTGTGGAAGTTGCGACTCTCTTCTTCTAGACATAGGGGACAGGCTCGGGCGATGTCGGTTCTGTGGCGTTGGGGCTGCAATCGGAGTGTTGTCTGCAAATTGCTGTTCCTGGTGGTTTGGCGGCTCGTTGTTCTTGATGCGGTTCAGCGCGGTTTGCGCATGGCCTTTGCAGTGGCGGAACAAGACGTCGCTGCGCTTAGGGGTTGGAAAGGATCTTTGGCAGCTTGGATCTTAGTCTCACCTTCTGGAAAAGTGCTTTTTGCATGTCGGGCATTCATACGGTCTTTCACGTGTGTCTATCGCCTGTCAGTGGCCACAGCGCTTGGGCAAGACATCATATGCATACGCGACCTCTCGTGCCTCTTTACATGTTCCTGGATTCATGTCAGCGTTAGCCATGCGAGGTTTTGCCCGTGGCTGTCATACCAGCTTGGTGAATGTCCGGTCACACATGCTGCATTGCTTGAGCGCCATGACGTGGTTTTGTTACGCAAGCTTGGTCACGGTCTGGCTCCAACACACTGGCATCCGTGTCGCGTCGTCGCAGAGTCTCGACAAGTGATAGTGAACAGTGGCCAGAGAGTCGAGTTGGTGTCTCTTGCAGCCACGGGCAGCCAAGCGATCGGAGCGGGGGAAGGGCGCAGGACCATGACTCGGCTCGGCCAGTATAGGCCGGGATTGCTCATCCCTTTACTTAACCTTCATCTACGGGAAGCATATAAATCTGCAGCTTACCGCTGCAAATTGCGGCGCCCGCATATCTATATGTTCGACTCCGGCCTGCTGGTCTTTTTGCTGCGCATCGTTGCTCCTTGAGGCAGCCACTGCACAAAGGCCGCACCACGCTTGCAGCTACCCCCCTCCCCGGTCAAAGGCAGATATGTTCAAACCACCATGACGCCTCTCAGGGAAACATGGAGCCCGTATAGGAACCCGTGTACAATAGCCAAACAACACCAACGACGGATCAAAGGCTTTCCAAGCATGCATCCAAGGTCAGCCCCAGAACACGACGCATGTGGGGCGTCACCAGCTTGCTGTATCTAGACGAATCACCGCAACGAATTACCACTCGTCTCGTTCGTCCAACAAATAGATTACAGGAGCATTCTACCAGCCTTATCTTCAATTAATTCCATTAACGACAACGCTCACAAATGGACAATACAGTGTCGCTCACCCTACCCCAGCTATCACGGATCAAAAAACGCGAGATATACAGCAAGGTATCATTGTATCACAAACATCTCGGCCTCAGAACTAGACCCGGTGAACACTAGCAAATTTGCCTATCTCACTATTGTAAACATATCCAGTACTGCCGAGTAGACCACGAGCAAAACACCACCTCCAGGCCCAAATCGTAGTATCTTGGCCAAATAGCCCTTGTAAAGCGCTCTCAAACCCTCCTCCCTGGCGATCACAACCAAGCTTGGCCACGCCCAGGCATACTTTTGTTTTACACCTGCCACCTTTGCAACGCTTTGTATGCGACTCTTGACCACATCGAGTGGCGTATTGAATGTTGTTCCAACAACACCACCTACAAATCCGGCCGTGAGGTCGTTGACCATCTTTTGTCTCGCCAGACTGGATGAAGTCGCTGGATTCGGCAGCTGCGCGCGGACCTGAAAGATGCAGCCAAAATACCCTGCATTCCAAACGATGTGTCTCCACAACGTAGCTTCGAAGCCGTTGTAGAGCGCGAGTGGGCCTTCATACCGCACTACTTTGGTCAGACAGTCGAATATACCCGTATATCGTGAGGCAGATGATCTATCCTGCAAGCGAATCTTGAGCAATTCAAAGGGCACAACAACAAGCGACTCGGTAGCTCCTGCACTTGCGCCAGTGATGACCGCCATTGACTGCGTCTGTGCGGGCATAGCGAGGATGCGTTGGTAGAAGGAACTAAAGGAGTCATTTGCTGAGAACTTGATCGCCCTGAGTATGTGTTAGGTATGGCAATTGAACAAGATGGGAAGAGGCTGACCGCTTGGGTACTTCCATCAGAATTGGAGCAGTGATACCACGATATAGTCTCCGCACGCCCTCATGGCGAAGGATTTTACGGAAACAATCGAGTACGCCGCTGTAGCCTTCATTGCCTACTCTCTTTCCATGCTGTAGCTGAATCCTTGTTTTCACTACATCAAGCGGGTACCTTTCTCCATTCTCAGCAACGAATTACCTGCATGGCAGCAAATCATCTCACATAATGAGTATCTATCGCCAAGTCAGCTCGAGCCCTATTTCGGATGAAAGCAGCTCTACTTCTGATATTCCAGCCACAGCCCCAGCGGCGAACTGATACTGAAAGGGCATTCTCCTCACACTTTCCACCTTCGTCCCAATATCACCAGTATTTTCCGTAGTCATCTCTTCTTGTCAATTCTGCGTTCACGCACCAACATGCTACATCCTGAAAGTAGATTGCATCACAATTTAGCCTCCCCACTCGAGCTTGATTTGCGTTCTGTCCCACGAAACGTGTCTCGCATATTACAGCCACATGCTCAACGCCCCTTCGCTACACTTTGCCGAGTATTCAGATATTCAAAGGCATGGATTGCTTGCCGGGACGTTTGTGGGGCGCATTAGCGCATGTGGGGCTAGCGGCGATCATGCCATCATGAATTTGGATGTGGGGTGTCCAAAAACGGATAGGAGAGATGGGCATATCTCAAAATGGAAAACGTATGGAAAACATATGGAAGTCACAAGGCAGCAACAAGCACTGGGCTTTGGGCTCGTACAGACTACCGGCATTATAGTCAGAGAATTCTATGGGTTCTAGATGATTATACTGTTACGCGACCGTCTTGTCCTCCTTCAACCCACGGATCTCGCCTTCCCTAAACCCCAACAATTCCCTCAGCACCTCGTCTGTATGCTCTCCTAACATTGGCGGCGGGGTCCTTATCCTCGGTTCAATCTTCGAATACTTCACCGGATGGTTTACCAATTTTACCTTCCCACAGACTGAGTGCTCAACCTCCTCAATCATGTTTCGCGCCAACACATGTTCATGATTGATTGTGCCTTGAATGTCATTGACGGCCGCGTACGGCATACCGCTTCCCTCAAAGATCTTGAGCCAATCTTGTGTTGTACGGAGTTGAAGCTCCGTTTCGATCATGGCGTCAAGAACGTCTCGGTGCTTGACACGCAGAGCGTTCGTGATGAATCGCGCATCGGTTTGCCATTCCGGTTTGCCTAATTTGTTACATAATATGCCATAAAGTTTGTCATTACAACCGCCGACAGCGATGTTTGTATCTTTTGTTCTGTAGGCACGATACGGCACGACCGTTGCTATCATGTTATTAGTCTGGTTTTTCGGATATCTGCAAACAAATGTTACAAGCCTTAACGTACCGTGAGCTGTTCCCCACCGCCCACTGTCTTTCTTCCCAGTAACAAGGCAACTACTAGCAATGTTTGCCAGACCAGCGACTTGACAATCACTCAAACTCGCATCGATCCATTGCCCTAAGCCAGTATCCCTTCGCGAATACAACGCAGCTAATACACCAATAGCTGTGTACATTCCCGTTGAAATGTCGGTAACTGCAACTCCCACTTTCACTGGTGGTCGGTCTCTCTCACCAGTGATGTGCATTAATCCCATCTCAGCCTCCACCATGACGTCGTATCCTGCCCGGCCACTGTACGGCCCCGTTTGGCCGTAGCCCGTAACCGAAGCATAGATGAGGGAAGGATTCAGCTTCGATATTGTGGCATAGTCGAGATGGTATTTCGCTAACGAGCCGGGAAGATAGTTTTCTACAAGGACATCGCATTTCTGAACAAGCTTGTGGAGAATTGAAATGCCTATGGGGTTATTAAAGGACAATCCGAGCGATTTCTTGTTACGGTTCACCTATATCAATATTAGGAAAGGAGTTGGAACATGATTGGATATGAGAGTTACAGAAAGATAGTAAGCACTCTCGCCAGGAAATGACCGCTCAACTCCGTCAGTATAAGCAAGATCGGGCGGGCCCCACGATCGTGTATCATCACCTCTAGTGGGGTGTTCGATTTTGATAATTTCAGCACTAGTCTATCTGTCAGTTCTTGTAGTAATGTGAGAACAAATATTTATACCCGAGATCGCCTAGAATTTGTGTGCAGTAAGGCTATTAGAAATCAGCATTGCAACAGACAATGCAACAACAGTCCTACCCCTGCAAGAACCCTGGTCATATCCAAGACTCTGATTCCGGAGAGTGGAAGCTTCTCGTTTACCAAATTGTCCTTTGTTGTAATGCTCCTTGCCGGTCCGAATAGCCGGCTAGTGAAGCACAACGATTTTGACCGCGGTGTTACCCTCAATAGGGCTCCAAGAGAATTCATGGTAATATCAACATCATGGCTTTTTGATCAATGTCTTTGTTAAGAAGATAAACATGAATAGACGGACGTTCAGCCCCACATGGGTTGTGGGGTCGCTAGTGGTTCAGGAGTGTATACGCACAGACGTTAGTTACAATCTTTTAGGCCACAGATAGTGATGATGAATAGAAGAATATAGTGCATGAAACTACGTAGAGAGCGCGATCAAAAATTAATCTCTCCTTTCGTTGGTAAAGCCGCTTGAGGAACTAGAATACGCGTGCAAGCGATCATGCTATAGCACCATCTGTGCTGTTCGTGCCATTGACATCGCTAGCCTGAGTACTGTGATGCATGCACTGCTGCAATTCTGCCGAATGCACACCCTCTGTATCGTTTGTATTTGCGCCATGTGCGAAGCCGCCAAAGTAATAAGGGGCAAGTCTTCGCTTTTCCGCAAGCCTGTCATCCTTGACTCGAGCAAGGAGTTCCTGCGCTCGCTTGTTTGCAGAGAATCGATCCTATCTTGCGTCAGCACATATATGGCCAATTCTTTGCTTCGGAGTAAACTCACCGGAAGCGCTTCCCACACTTTATAGTCGGTTCCATGCTCTTCAATGACACCACAGCCTTTGCGGGCATATTCGGTGAAGAGGAACAAACGACTCGATTCAACCATGATGGTCAATTGGTCTGTTCTCGTTAGTCCTTGTTTTTGGGTGACTGGGGTCATTCTTACTGGTGAGGATCTTTTCCGGCTGGCTCTCGTGAATTCGCATCCCGTGTTGATATCCTTCGTGGAAGCCACCGTGCGGTGTATGTCCTCCTTCAAAACTGCCACCACCTGGTTGGAAATCATCGCTACGCCCAAGACCCTGTCCATAGATACACGCTAAAAATTCAGAAGCGGAGTTACGGTGAAAATAAGGCAGCCGGAAAGTGTTTGTTGCCACGTCCCATCGAGGGCCAAACCAGAGGAAGTCCGCGAGAGGGGTCATGGGGTCTCGTGACTTTGCAGTGAGGACTGTAAATATGGATGGGTCGGTATGATCGATGGATGTACTGTTCTGCGACGAAAATTTGGTGAGATCGTATTTGTAGGGAACGACATTGCCGTGCCAGGCGACTAGATCAAAGGGACTGTGGTCCTGTTGAATTGCTATAAGCTGTCCATTAGTCTTGTTGACAATTCTCCAGTCTACATGTAGCTCTTCATCAATGGCGGCCACTGGGAAAAGGAAGTCGCGAGGGTTAGCTAGACCATGGCCTCCCAGGGGACCGAGGTCAGGGAGCTCCCACATAGATCCCCACACTTCCGTAATGTAACCCCGCGCCTCTTTAGTATCCAGGCCAAGGTTCAAGCAAAATCTGACCCCTCTCTGAATCACGCAAATCTCGCCTGGTTGAAGGTAGATTTTCCCCATCTCTGTCTTGATGTCTAGGCTACCGAGTTGCGGGCAGATAAGAAAATCGCCATCTGTATTGCAAAATGCGCGTCGCTCCATGTCAGAGTTGATCATGTAGACGTAGAGTGCGAGACCTTCTCGAATATTTGGGTCCCCGCTACCCGCAAGGGTGTGAAGGCCATCAACAAAATCGATCTTCTCTTCTGGTTTTGGTAATGGGAATGGCCTCCATTCTGCTTGTTCCGGAAGTGTTGTAACTTTTGAGTTGATCGAGAGGAAACAATTCTGAATATTTGACTTCGATTCAACTGGGATATAGCCGTCTGTCCATGTTAGAAGTACCTAAAACAAATGATGTAACGAGGCATACTATGGGCAGCTGCCGGCCGACAGCGGTACATGTAGGTACTGAAATTGTGCGCGCGTGGGGCAGCAAATGCTGAGTATGTTATGCCTTCGGTGTATAGGCCGAATCGGACTTCCTGGGGGTTGTTCTGCGCAATAGGAAGTGTTCCTGGGATGAGCTCAGATTGGTGACGGTTTCCCCAGCCATGCTGGTATTCGTATGGATCATTCACACGAGTAGGTTTCAGTCGTTGAAGATCAGTGAAGTGAAAGACTTTCTGTGGGTCGGTGATGAGTTGACGGTCTTTGTATTCTGGCATAGTGTAAGCTCAATTGAGATGAATAAAAACATATGATACCCACTGATAGAGCTTGCGCCGAACCTTATATTGGAGCTAACGTGGACATCGTCGTCTTAGAGTCTAATCATCTGCCGCAGCCGAATGGCGTGGGAAGCGCATGATGTGGCGGCGGGGCCTAGTCCTTGGTATGGTAGCGGGGTTAGAGCTTTGAGCGAGGCTGTGAGAGGCCCACACCTAGCGGATATGGGGTTGGGCCTGGTTAGTGGGACATGGTAAATGAAACATTGTGACGTTTTGCATATTCTCTCATGGTAGCCAAATTGTGAAGGAGCTTTCCAAGAGTTCCCGCATTGAAATTTCATTAAGTTCGAGCGAGACTGAATACTCATTCAGACTACCTGAAATGGAAATATTTCACATTTGCAAAGTACTTTTTAAAATCGGAACCACATTGCGCTGCTACCAGGGTAGCAGCAGATTGATCATTTATTATTTTGATGCCGCCAAAACCTCATCTACCATCAACCCGCATGAACCAAGGTAGTTTTTAGCATCACACAAAGAACTAAGTTGCTCGGCTGAAATCTTTTCTGTGATTTCGTACCTTGTTTGCAGAGCTTCCAGCAAACTAGTATCATTCTCAATACTCTCCTTGCATGCTGCGTAGACCACATCATGAGCCTTTCCTCGTCCAAGATGTGGAGCAAGACCCATCATCACTGCTTCAGCAACAATGAGTCCCCTTGTCGAATAAAGATTCTCCAGCATTTTTTTCGGGTTCACAACGAGTCCAGAGAGCGCAAAGTCGGCCTGATTCAGCGCTCCTACCGCGATGACAAAGCTCTCGGGCACTGCAACCCATTCCAGGTGCCACGGGCCAGAGGCGCGCTCGAAGTCAGATACCATGCCGTCGAGCACTAGCCCTGCATTCGACCGCAGAATCTTTGAAGCCGCCAGAATCACTTCGCTTGAGATGGGATTTCTTTTTTGTGGCATAGTAGAAGAGGCTCCTCGATGTGGCACAAAAGGCTCCGAGACTTCCGAAAGCTCATTGGACGACATGATGATAATGTCGAGAGCAAGTTTGCCTAGACTTCCTCCCACTAAGGCGAGGTAATTGGTGATTTCCGCCACACCGTCCCTTGCGACATGCCACGTTATTGGAGGGTCAGCCAACCCGAGGTCCTTGGCCATTTCTTTGCGAACGCGAATGCCATCATCACCGGAGCCCAAGGAGGCCAACGAACCTGCAGCCCCACCAAATTGGACCATTAGTGCACGAGGTTTCAACTCTTCAAGGCGGTCGAGATGTCGCTGGAATCCAGACAGCCAGATTGCGCATTTATGTCCAAATGTGATAGGAAGAGCGTGTTGAAGATGGGTGCGGCCGGCCATGGGTGTGTCTCGGTGCTTCCTAGAGAGATTCTCAAGGTTTTTGATGACAGAACGGAGAGTTCGCTCAACGATTTCCAAGCCCTGTTTCATCTGGAGTATGCTTGCCAAATCCATGATGTCCTGGGTCGTGGCACCCCAATGCACATAACGTCCGGCCTCCTCCCCACAAGATGCGGAGAGCTGTCGTACCAGAGGGAAGATAGGATAACCGACGATCTCAGTTTCGTTTCGCAGCCGTTCGAAATCCAGGTCCAATTCATTGGCCTTGTTGGTGACAAGGTCGCCGATGTGAGATGGAATAACGTTACACTTTGACTGGGCTCTTGCCAACGCCGTTTCTGCATCAACACAACGGTTGACGTAGGCTCTATCATCAAACACTTTCCGGATCTCCTCAGTCCCGAACAAAGTGCGAAATACAGCAGAATCAATGGCACCAACGCTGCCCAGAGCACGACGCTGGTAGCGGGTTGGGAAACGGGGAAGACAACGGAGCGTGAGATGGCGAAGAAGGAGCATCATGGACTACTGGGTAGCAAGAGTCACTCAAAGAGATATGGAATGGGAATGCAGCGAACAGCACAACCGCGCCATTATGCAAGGCCTTGCGGGCCCCGATATGAGGGAAGTGGTGGTGGGACATGGTGCGTCAAACCGCTCGTGTGGGGAGAAATGCCAAGATCATCAGAGCCAAAGCAGTTAGACTTATGTCACCTGACCAAATGTCTTCATTTCTGTGATGCTGCCACTACAACTACTCGCGAACAAACAGTGAGGCTACACCTTGCCCAGTGCTCGCGCACATGCTCACAATTCCCAATTCTTTATCCTGTCGCCGCAGTTCACCAAGCAGCGTCGCCGTCTGACGAGCTCCAGTTGCCCCAGTTGGGTGCCCTAACGCGATGGCGCCTCCGTTGGGATTGACCCTCTCTTCGTCCAGCCCGAGCTCACGAATGCACGCAATGGTCTGGCTTGCAAATGCTTCGTTTAGCTCGATGAGATCGACATCTTTGAGCTCAATACCAGTCCATCTCAGCAACGCAGGTATGGCGTAAATTGGCCCCATGCCCATCTCATCGGGCGCGCAGCCTTTCACCTGTGTGCCAATGAAACGGCCTAGTGGCCTGAGACCACGCTCATCTGCCCATGATCTTCGAGCTATAATGGTAGAGGATGCTCCATCGGAAATTTGGCTCGAATTGCCTGCCGTGCTTCTGCCCATGTCACCAAAGACAGGCTTCAGGGTGGAAAGTTTTTCCAATGTAAGGCCATGCCTGATGCCGTCGTCTTTGGTCACCTCGTGGTCACATATTTGCCCAGTGGCATCGTCGGCTCGCCGAACAGTGATTGGAACCAGTTCCCAGTCAAAACGGCCCTCTTTTTGCGCTCGACTTGCGCGGCTATGGCTCCGTTCAGCGTACTCGTCTTGACTTCTGCGATTTATTTTGTATCTATCTGCCACATTTTCAGACGTAATGCCCATAGACATGAGACAATCTCGGGCATCTTTGACTGTAGTTCCCAAGAGAACAGGCGACACATCATTGGGAACCCCACGAGACCCATAATTTCGCGACATGCTCTCGACCCCTCCAGCCAGCCCCACGTCGATTTGGCCGACCATGATCGAATGCGAGATGTGGGTTATAGCTTGTAGACTGCTGGAGCATTGACGATTGACAGTGTGAAAAGTCGTCGAGTTTGGAAAGCCAGCATGATTGAGCGCCATGCGTCCAGTTTTCGCAAACCCCAGTTCTGCGAGTACATTCCCGATAAGAGCATCGTTCACATCACTCGGCCAGATCTGTGCTCGTTGTACAGCAGCTTTCATAACCTGTATGGCAGTCAGCTTCATCTTGGATTCAGGACGAACACACCAACAGGCATTAATATGTCCTCAGGATGCGCATCTTTGTAGCCGCCTTTGAAACTACGATTAATCGGTGATCGGACGGCGGAAAGTAGAACAACATCATTCGGACTCTTTTGTAACACATTCCGTGCAACCTTGTTGAAAGCCGCCATCTCGACTACGAACCGTTAAGATGAATGCCAGACATGTTTTCAAAATACTACCCACTACATGCCAACATCCAAAGCAGCAAGGACATAAAGGAACTGCCGATTCGCATTAGGGCTTAGAGCTGTGGCGGGGCAGAGCACCTGTGTGGGGCGAGGCGCAAGCTGCCCCTCGACTGCGGAACATCTGGGATCGTGGGTACCGATGCACACTTTCTAAAGAAATATATTTCTAGCGAAATCACAGATCTCACTGTTTACACCATGTCGCTGCCCACCAAGTATCAGAATGGAAGCATTGACTCTTCAATCACAGGCGTATATCGAGCGTCGCCAATCAAATTGATGATTTATGGGACAGGTCAGCGATTGTCCTTTCATGCTTTTCAGGACTCACCAAGGCCATAGGAACAAGTAATCAACTTTCGGACGTTATTTCAGAGCTGGGTGGGACCAAAGGCTTCATCATCACTGGTCGGTCGCTGTACGAAAAAACTCCAGTCATCAAGAATATCGAGAAATCACTAGGCACTTCACATGGCGGAACCTTTAGTAAGATCGGGCAACATGCGTTAGGGACAGCCAATCTGCATGGCTAACTGTATCTAACGGCTTAACAGGCCAATCCAAGATATTCGCGAAGCAACAGTACTAATGTCAAAGTCCAAGTGTGACATTTTGATTGCTATTGGAGGTGGCTCTCCTATTGATTCTGCAAAAGCAATCGCATACAATATCCAGCAGGAGACAGGGAAGTGGATACCTAGCATCGCCGTGCCAACAACGCTCAGTGTGGCCGAAACAACACAGAACGCAGGCTTTACTACTGAAGAGAAGCATAAAATCGCCGTGAGCCATCCAGAGCTTGTTCCAAAAGGTAAGGTGATGAATCGAAGGTCGAAAACCCTGTAGGCTCATACCCCCCAGCTGTGGTATATGATGGCAATCTCGCCATCTATACACCCATGGACCTTTGGACGAGCACGGGTGTAAGTCTGCTTTTTGAAACGCTCATGTCTTGATAGAAAGGTACTAATACCTATGTAGATACGGTCATTGGATCATGCAGTCGAGTTGATGTATCATCCCCTCGCGGCCGAGATACCGACGAAGCGTATGTGTCTGGAATCCATCAAAGACCTATTCACATACCTGCCTCAATCCCAAACAAATCCGGATGACGCCCATGTGCGAACCAAACTCTTCCTGGCCTGTTATTCATCCCTCTTCCCGTTCTTATATACGGGTGGCGTTGGTCTGAGCCACAGTATCGGTCACGCGATAGGAGCGACGTACAGCATCCCTCACGGTATCACGAGCTGCCTGAGCTTGGCGCCAACGGTACACTTCAAAGCGGGCAATCCAGAGGAAGCGGCACAAATTGCCAGAATCATTCCTTATATCGAAAAACAAAGTACAGGGAATGACGAGCAGGACGCACACATTGTGGGAGACGCAATCGCGGCGTTAGTGGAGCAATTGGGGCACAAAACATCTTTGAGCGCAGTAAGTCGAGGAGCTTTGTCGTCTTCGATCCTTCTAACGTTTTGCGAAGTACAACGTGCCCACTGGAGATGCCGAAGAGGAAGCTATTGCGTCCCGCGCGCTGCACAGCAAAGATCACAAGGACTTTGCACATTGTAAGTGCTTCTCGGCCGGCCTATTCTCGTTCGTGGCTGACGCAAAATGACAGTAAAGCAAATCGTTCATGGTTTGTATTGATGGGTGTTCATGCAGTAGTAGATGGTAACAAAATTCTTTCAATTGTACTTTGCTTCCCTTCGCATGCACGCGAAGATTTCGCGCTGGCAGAACGCGCCCTCACATGATCGAGAAACTCTGGCTGGAAAATATTTCCGGCTTTGTCGAACAGCCCTAATCCTATCCAATCATGTGGTGCTTTACTTGCTTTTCCTTCTAGGAATCGGCTAAGCACTCATCCACATCTTGTCCGTTTTTTACTAGAGATGCTTTTCCGCAGCCGGACGTCCCACCGGGACCGGACGGCAGTGGAAGTCGGACATCCCAATGTGTGTTAGCCCATGATGCAAGCTGCCCGCGCCGATTGATGTTGTGTGGGGACCTCCCCAAATCCGTAAACTACAATTGACACCGCAGATTTCTATATTGTGCCGCATTAATAAGTGTGACACTGGAGAAGCTTTATTCGCATCATTTTGCCTTACCTATCAATTCTTTTCTCGCATACTGTTCAAGTGGTTTCAAAATCACTAGGCCGCGGCTTTCTCTTACTATACTTGATCCATCACTCACCTCTTGTCTGATACACAATAAATGAGACAAAGGGCATTCACAATGCAGCGACAATTTCTTCTCGCCGCCCGCCACAAGGCCATTACACCGCGCTTTTTCTCCACAACTGGCGCCCGTCCCGCCATCAACAAGATCGTTTCCTCAGCGCAAGATGCCATCCACGACATGAAGTCCGATACCACCGTTCTAGTTGGAGGATTTGGGTTTTCCGGCGTGCCTAACACACTAATCAACGCACTCCGAGACCGGCCTGATTTGACCAACTTCACAGTTGTAAGTAACAATGCTGGTATGCCGGGCGTGGGGCTAGGCCAGTTGTTGGAGACGAAGCAGATTGGGACCATGGTAGCGAGTTATATTGGTGATAACAAAGTTTTTGAACAAATGTATCTTAAGGGCCAGTTGAGTTTGCAATTGACGCCTCAGGGGACGATTGCAGAAAAGTGTGCAGCAGGAGCGGCGGGAGTGCCAGCCTTTTACACCCCAGCTGCATATGGAACCATAGGTATGTTGATGTCTGGGATATTTGGAAGATATCTCTTCAATCATTTAAACCAGAAAAGAGGTGACGGTTGCAAAAAACAAACAAACAAGAAGGCTAACAAATTTATAAAGTACAAACCGGCGAGCTCCCCGTCCGCTACAACACCGACGGCACTATTGCAAAAATGGCGCAAGCAAAAGAAACTCGTGAATTCAATGGTAAATCTTACGTAATGGAAGAAGCAATCTTTGGCGACTACGCTTTTGTTAAGGTAGCAAAAGCGGATCGGCTAGGTAACTGTCAATTCCGGAAGGCACAAAACAACTTCAACGAAGCCATGGGTAAAAATGCCAAGATGACAATTGTGGAAGCGGATGAAATCGTCGAAGACGGCGAGATTGCGCCAGAGGACATTCACTTGCAGGGCATTTATGTAAAGCGCGTGATCAAGAGTACGGAGCCCAAGGAGATTGAGCGCAAGGTGTTCTGGAAGAGTCCAGAGGAACAAAAGAAGGCGTTGCTGGAGGGTGGTATGTGATCATTTTACGTTTTTCGTCGACACATCGTGTACTGATATTTCCAAGGCTCAGCGGCATCGCAAAAACGCGAACGTATCATCAAGCGCGCAGCCCAGGAATTGAAGGATGGAATGTACGTCAATCTAGGTATTGGTATGCCTCTCGCAGCACCAGCTTTCCTTCCCTCTGGCACAGAAATTGTCTTGGAATCTGAGAATGGCATCCTCGGCATGGGCCGGTATCCAAAACCCGGCGAGGAAGATGCAGACCTAATCAACGCAGGCAAAGAGACCGTAACGTTGATCAAGGGCGCCTCTACTTTCGGAAGTCATGAGTCGTTCGGAATGATTCGCAGTGGACGGATTGATGTGGCCATGTTAGGCGCTATGCAAGTCGGGCAATATGGAGACTTGGCAAATTTCATGTTACCGGGGAAGGTCAAAGGCATTGGTGGCGCTATGGACCTAGTTGCGAATCCAGAACAGACCAAGGTTGTCATCACAATGGAGCATGTGGATAAGAAGGGGAACCCCAAAATCCTCAAGCAGTGCTCGTTCCCACTTACAGGACAAAAGTGCGTCAGCACTATCATTACGGATCTGGCCGTATTTGATGTGGACCGGTTGGAGGGCTTGACGTTGAAGGAACATGCAAAGGGAGTGAGTGTAGAGGAGATTAGGGGCAAGACAGAGGCACCATTCAAGGTGGCTGAGGATTTGAGAGAGATGAGTGTCTAAGAAGGGAAATTGGTTTAGAAAAACAAGCATGCAACAGGCGTTTGGGTGGGCCATGAAATCATGGAATTTCTGTTGTTGTCCCCGTGGCGCACGAGCACATAATCATATCAAACGAACATTAGAGCTCTTGTTTATCCCGGGTAGTCTTCCCTTTTTGTATGACGCCGAACGTGGCCCCCCCTTGGTCTAGAAAAATTGTCTCTTCTGGAGTGCTTGCCCTGCCCAGCGCCTGGTTCCGGTGTGGATACCTTCCGAACCTGTTCAATATTTCCCTATGTTCTTTCTCCGACTTAAGGCCGCCCTGGAACAGAATCTTGGTGCCTTGATGGCCATGCAGACTATCCAGGTCCTCGGCCCACTCGCGGTGTATCTGGTCTAGCTGGTCATGCGCTTCCATAGTTTCGGAATGCACAAGGGGCAGGTAGAACCAGATGCGATGGGCCGCGGAGTTGCGCCACTCAAGGTGCAGGTCGGGGCGAGGAACAGTAGCATTAGGGGAGAGAAGGGTGCGAGCAAGTGAGTAGGACATGACGTCGTAGTGGGTATAGACGCGACGCAGGCCAGCGTCTGTACGATAGATATTGCGGGGTATCTGGTCAAGCAGGAGAGTGATGCTGAGCGCAGCCCATGCGGCCTGCGACGTAGACTTGGTGCGCGCAATCTTGTCAATCTCATCTACGAATGGCTGGCCACTAGGCGAAGGAAACTTGTCGGGTCCAATGGCTTCTAAGGCGTGTGCAAACGCATCCTTGCAGACGCCATCGAATGCCCGTCGTTCATTGGCACTGCCCGTAAACCAGAGCTTCATGATACTCTCGTCCAGTATTTCGCCTTGCGTATTTATCCCCGGGAGCCACACATTGGTGACTTGTGTGTACAGGCCTGGGTTGAAGATGGCCGGGTCAAGCGTGAAGGAAGACATTGCGCGTCGAGGAGAGGCGGTACGGCTCAGGCACGATGCTGTTCGTGCTGTCAAGTAAGCAAACATTTGCGTGCTTGTTGTCCAGCCTGTTTAGCCTGCCTAGCCTTCGATCCAACAGATGCAAATGCTTGATCGATAGATCGAGGCGGAACCTTGGAACCAGCTTCCGACGACTTGGGACGACCCCGGGAGCCGTGACCGACCAACGACGACGCAATGCTACGGACAACGCAAACAGAAAGTTGAATCAGTTAGATATGCGCAAACGGTGTCGGGCCCCCTTCTTGATTGTACTTGCAGGAGCCCACAATATTCCGACGGTAGCTACCCTGTCTTCCCCTCACTCTAACCTTGATTCTGCCTGCATGTGGGGAACGCCATCCATGCGTACCCCAAACATGGTGCATCTTGCTTCCAGACTATGGTAATTCTTTTGAAGGAAGAAACGGAACTTCTCTAAACCCATCCTTCTTCCCTCTGCTCTGCAATGTCCTCGTATTCGAAGTTGTCCTGAGGACCATCCAGCCCCACATGCACATCATTTCACTGCTCGTCGCCTTGCTCACCACCTTCATCTTCTACAGTCGATACAAAAGACGACCTCCGCCTGGCACGCATCATGCGCCAGGGCCTACGGGCCTTCCAATTTTAGGCAATGCACATCAACTAGGTGCCCAACCACACCGGCAAATCATTGCATGGGCGCGGGAGTATGGCGATGTGTTCAAGATCCGACTGGGATGGAACGACTGGTACATGATATGCTCACCCGAAGCATGCAAAGAACTTCTCGATAAGCAGTCTTCTCACTCCAGTTCTCGACCACCCCAACCCGTTGCCAGTGATGCACTAAGTGGCGGCATGCGCTTTTTGTTCATGCCATATGGTCCTGAGTGGAGGAAGCTCAGGGCAACTAGTCACAAGCTGTTGACACCAAATGTCAGCGCAACATTCAAACCCAGCCAAGAATTTGAAGCCAAGATGCTGCTAGAAGAGATCCTTAGGGATGCGGATGAAAACAAGGGAAATGATGCCAGTTACATGGCGGTTCGAAGATACACGGTCAGTGTCATCATGACAAGCACCTACGGAAGGAGGATTCCTGAATGGGTAAGCAATGACTAATATCAATCATAATCCAAGTCTGAATTTACATATTCCAGGATTGCGATGAAGTACGCAAGATATACAGCCTGATGAACGACTTTTCCATTGTCGCAAAGCCCGGCGCCTATCTTGCAGATGTACTGCCATTCATCGGCAACCTCCCTCTTCGCCTCCAATGGTGGCGGCCTGGCCTAAAGCCACTCTTCGACAAGCAGGCCAATTTATGGATGTCGTTCTGGACTTCACTCAAAACTCAGATGGAAACAAAGCAAGCACCTGAGTGTTTTGTGAAGCAGTTCATTGAGAGCGATTACCAAAAACAAGGAATTAGTGAGCTTCAAGCAGCATTCCTCGCTGGTAGCATGATTGAGGCGGGTAGCGAGACTACATCTTCGGCCCTCAACACAGTAATCCTATACCTTGGCGCCAATCCCGAGGTCCAGCGTAAGGCACAAGCAGAAATTGATAGCGTAGTAGATGGATCCCAGTCTCCAACTTTTGACCACGAACCGGCCCTTCCATACATCCGCGCTATCGTCAAAGAAGGGTTGCGCATGCGACCGGTAACTAATATTGGAACACCACACTACACCACGGCAGCCATGACTTACAAGGGCACATACATCCCCACCAATTCTGTGGTCTGCCTCCAGCAATACCCGATTCACTACGATGCATCTATTTTCCCGGACCCAACGGCCTTCAACCCATCACGGTTCCTAGACCACCCCCTTGGCTCGGGCCACTACGCCGCAGGTCCAGCTTCAGGCCGCGATCATTGGTCCTTTGGCGCGGGCCGGCGAATCTGCTCTGGTGTGCATTTAGCGGAAAACAGCATGTTTATTGTGCTGGCCAAGCTGCTTTGGGCGTTTGATATCTTGCCAGCATTGGACGAAATGGGAAGGGAGATTCCGGTGGATACGAGCGACGAGGCGTTCAACTCCGAGGGCGCCTTGACGGCGGCAAAAGCATACAGAATTAGGTGGGTGGCTAGGAGTGACGAGGTTAGAAGAACGGTGGCACGTGAGGGGGAGAAGGCGAGGAAGGAGGGATATGTGCTGAGGGGAGCGAAGGTTGGCGAGTCGGGCGTCTTGACAAGGAACTAGTGCCATATAGGACTAGTGCCACTGCGACGCGTCACATCTCCACGCGACGCGCCGTGCCCCTCCAATGCGTCCAGATTCCAATGCTCACCGCTCACCGCCTTGCCTCCTAGCAACCACCCACTCTACCGCAAAACTACACCATGGCAACTGATGCGGATGCTGCAGCCACACCCTTAGGCACCACTCACGAGCCCCCCTCGCTGCCCAATTCCCCTCTCCCAAAGCGCACCAAAGTCATCGACCCAACGCCCCTCTCGTACGCCTCCGCCCTGCCCCACGGCGACTCAGGCACCGCAACACCCACCCCTCTCGCCGCAACCCCAACGCCGACACACACTATGGCCCTCCAGCCGCCTGCTCCCATTGCCCCATCCATTGCCGCTGCTGCCAGCGCAGAGCAGCAATTGCAGGTCGTGCTCCTGTCCGACCTCGCCAAGGCCCCAACCAAGGGAAGTGCCTACGCTGCCGGCCATGACCTATATAGTGCCAAAGACCTCACCATCCCGGCACGTGGACGGGCCCTGGTGCCGACCGATATTTCCATTTCTGTGCCAGTAGGAACATGTACGATCTTCTCTTCCATACACACCTGGCGCTGGGCACCTGCTAATCAAACGGATCCTAGATGGCCGCGTTGCTCCTCGCTCTGGCCTCGCCAACAAGCACGGCATCGATACATTGGCAGGCGTCATTGATGCTGATTATCGCGGTCCCGTCGGCGTCATTTTGGCAAATCTGTCCGACACAGACTTCGGCGTCAAGGTTGGGGATCGCATTGCCCAGTTGATTGTAGAGAAGGTACGTCACATGTGTTTCCACCTCGTCCAACCAAGACGCTAATCACACGACAGATTGTAATGCCCGACGTTGTCGTCGTGGCCAAGCTTGAGCAGAGCGTAAGGGGCGCTGGTGGTTTTGGAAGTACCGGCGGCTTCGGCGGTGCGACCACATAGATACTCAGACCGAGCAGCCCAAAAGAACCGCGTTCAAGATTTTGTATATTATGCGCTAGGCAATATCTCAGAGTACCTCAACCCAGCTATACATGGGCTTCTACTCGCTCATACTACAACTCCTTCTCAGACGGTCACACTCGCCCCCTCCTCTACTGCCCTCGCCCGAAACCGTTGTACGTCCGGCGGATCCACAATATCCTTCACATACCTCACAACCTTGACCTCACTTGCATTCGTAAGCGCCAAATGTCTCTTTTCCCGCGACTCTTCGTCCTCGCCACCGCTCAGTCGCACATCGTATGCTTCCATCTCCTCCTTGCATCTTTCGCTCGTCTTCACTAAAATGGTTTGCATTGACGCCAACACCTTTTCACACGCTTTTGCAAGTGGGAGCTCCGTCGCGGATACGTCGTCGGGTGAACGCCAGCTGGGTGTCGAGGAAAGTTGAGGTACGCTTCGCACAGCCTCTATCAGTCGTGGGATAGTCAGTGCGGCGAACATATCGCCAGTTCCTGAGAAGAAGAGAGGCAGCGCCCTAGTATCAATGCGAAAGAGGCGAGGCTTATAACCTGATGTTGCTGTTGAGCCGATGATGGTAAGGTTTTCTACATCGTCAACGTGCCCTGCCTTAGAAGACGCTCGCGAGGAGAGAGTGTGGTTGTCTCGTGTCAGTCGGAGAGAAGTGATGATGACATGAGGGACTTGGTAGGTTTTATGAAGTACTTGGATTGCAGTAGCTAGTGACGTTAGATCGGTGATGGGAGTATCTGACAAGAGCCTTCACTCGTGGGTTAGCAACCATCTATCCTGCGGCATCTTTGACAGGGCATACTCTGCTTCGAATTGGTTGGGGAGAATGAGATCTGCTTCGCGTAGCAGCTTCTTGTACTCAGGCACCTCGTCCTCTGGGGTATATAATTTGCCGTTGTCACCCATGACTGGGTCAAGCACTGGGCTCGAATCAGCCCCGTCCAATTTTTATTCCTGCATTTCAACGCTCACCCCAGAAGAAACTTCCCGGCTTGGTCCCTGCATTGAATTTGATATCTCGACCGATCTTGCCAATCGCTTGGACGGCCTCGGCGCTAGGGACATATCCCGTCAATAGGACGTCAAAGTCGGTCAAGTTGGATTGGCCAAGTCCTTCATAGAGGTTCAGGATGTCCTCAGCTGATGTCTTTGTGCCTTTGACCTGCTTGTATGCAGTATGATTACCTGGAGCCTTAGAACAAATCTTGCTCAAGAAGGATAGCTAGCTAGTATGCTTACTGTAATGCACCGTGTTGATGGCAGAGACGTCGCAGCCCAAGGATTGCATCACGAACGTTGCCATCTTGTTTCCAACATAGCTCAAGTGAGACTCAGTTAACTGTTTACCATCACGGAGAGAAAAGCTTACCCGTGGACTACCTATCACGATGAGTTAGCCTGGAGCGATATTGGAGTGGAGGGTCCCACATGACTGGCAATCGCGAGGACACGCGTGTCCGGTATCAGCGTATCCGAGGCCATTGGTATGTTCAGGAGCTATATTCAGCCTAGACAAGGAACAAGATGCGCAATCGAGGCGTGTAATTTGGAGAGTATACTGTGTTGATTTCCCTATCTGGAATTCCGCGTGATGACGTGAAAAAGTGGCGGGGCAGAGACCCCTTCTTTTTTTGCCGCTAGTCTCAAGCGCGAAATGCATCCATGTGCCATACGTTGCTCACCAACCCAACAGACGGGATCCCCCAGCAGCAAGGACGCCTCATGTACATGTCGAAGACGCTACGCCGAATCTTGACAGTATGTTGCTTATACTACACCAAACTATAATCTAATCACTCCTCATCGCCAATCTATGCCGGTTAGCAACGTTCATGTGAAGCCACTTGACCATAACGTACCTTGGGTGCGAGATAGAATCTCAAGTAGCTGTTGTTCGACAGGCCGTACTCTACAAGCAGGGGCACTTCACTGGATAAACAGAGCTTGACGGAATCAGACAAGCCGCTAGCCTTGCAGAAGTTTGTGAGATATTTGAGTGAAAAGGTCAGGGCAACGGGCTCCGTCAAATCAATCTCGACGTTCTCGCTGGGCTTATCCACGTTGCTATGCTGCCTAAGCTGGACAGTTCCTGACCCAATGTCACCCTGGCAAGCAAATTTGACACCTTCTTTTGTGCACTCAATCGAGACTAGGTACATGTTAGTCTAGTCCGTATGCAGATACTTCAAGCATCATGCTGCCCTTGTATCATATAACGCACCTGATTCCGATAAGGCACTCAAGTCCCTGCAGATACGCTGGAACTCAGCGGCCGGCATGGTGATGGTTGCGTCATACTCCGTCTCTGGGATACCCAAGTGCTCCTGGTCAATATCCATGAGCTTGATATCATACTCGCTGATCCTATCGTTGCTCGCGTTCTCGAAGACAAGGTTGACAACACTTGGCGCGTCCTCGGCCTTCAGTGTCAAGATGTCTTCGCTCTGTGCAACACGAAGAACCTTAGTGAGCGAGCCAAGATTGATGCCGAGGGCGATATTGCGATCGCATCGAAAGGGCGAGAAGGCCTCGGACCTCAACAACATCGAGACAAGGGCGACGTGAGAGTTATCCATGGCCTGGAGGGCGATGCCAGAGTCATTGCAGTCGAAATTACAATCCTGGACAAGATCCTTGATTGCGTCGACGACCTTTGCTACCGTCAGACAAACTGGGAATGGAATACAGGGCCTTGCCACAGACCTTCTTCAGCAGGTTGGCCTGTTCTAAGCGTGCCTCAAGCACTGTGGGGTATTAGCAAGAGCTCGAAGGCGAGGACACAAGGCACCCATACTGTTTATTGTATAAGAGCCTTGTACGAGCTATAGCAGACAAGAAAGAGAGTACAGGTATGCGTTTGTTCGCGTGGGTTGTGTGATGATTAAGGCAACAATGGACGCGAGACGCGAGAATAGTGGGAGAGCGCGTCCCCGAACACGCGCTAAGAAATCAATTAAGCACGCCAAGACTTCCACCAAGATGCCGACACCATGCACTTTACCAAACGTCATCGTGTAGCATGCACAGCGACACGCTTGTCGTAAGGGATCAATTCACCATGCATCTCAACTACAGCCATGTATCAACTCAGACAACGACACTCAGCCACTTTTGCACTGCCCTTTACTCCGCCTCACCGTCTGACTTGACGAACTACCAACCGGTTAAGTCTCATTCTCCGCTTTGTCTTCACACCTTTGAACAAGAACCCTATGGACAGCAATAGTATCTTAAGGCAGCACACTGTCGAGTACCTGTCGTTCTCTACAGGTTTAAATAAACTACATCAATTATTCCCCACTTCCGGCTCACTCGAGAGATCATGATGCACCGCTCCTCAACATCTAGTGTGGAGACTATTGCCAATGAATCAATTAAATTAAAAGGCAAAAAAAACAAATCGGAGCGTCGTGGTCCATGCTCACCATGTGAGGATCTTCTGTTCAACGCTATCAGGCCAGAATCAGCTTCCAGGGAGAGTTCACGGACGTTCGCAAGTATTCATGGCTTGCAGTCTTCTGCAAAAAATTGCCACATGTGTCGTCTTCTATGGCCCACCTTGCGAGGATCTGATGATGTTCTCGTAGACCAAATCCTGAAGTATGGAAACGACGAGTTCAATACTACGCGCTTGTACCTTCCTGATGGTGGAACCGACATCGAAGAACTTATGGGGTCAAGCCGGAAAGTCAGAGTTTCGGTTTCTGGACGCCTAGGGGGTTATTCCCGTAAAAAGAGATATTGGAAACATTTTCTGCTCTTAGAAGATCAATAAACCACTATTCTGTCTCTGCAATTTGTTGTATCGCACCGGGCTCACGCCGGTGCCCCTGGATATATCACGACAACTACCCAAGAAGATGTTATGATCCTTCGTGATGCAGGTATTTCAATGTTACCCCTATGTAATGTGCTCCATTCCCTGGCCTATTGATCTTAGGTCTTATATTCACAGATGCAATCCAAAGTGTCCCCTCTCAGTTACAGCATGCTATATTACCATTATCAGCGGATCTACGGCTCGACTCTTCCGAAAAACTGAAACCTCTGGATTCATGGCTAGCGGGATGTTACAAGCCAGCCCAAATGCGTCACTCAGATAGCTTTTCTACCCGGCTTCTTGATATATTACATAAAGGACGAGTTAGTCTAGCGAGGGTGCCGGGTCCTTGGTACGCCGCTCTCAGTCATCGATGGAGTGCGTCCCAAGACTTCACCACTACCTTGCATACGCTGCATAAACTTAAGTTAGGCATCCCACTAGAATATCTGCCGGTGACTTCCAGAGATGCTGTGTTGTTGACGAGGCACCTAGGAATATCCTATCTATAGATTGATGCGTTATGCATTATGCAAGATGATAAAGCCGATTGGAGACATGAATCTAGGAAGATGGGCGATATATTCTCGAATGCCAAGTTCGTATTTGCGGCCCATTGTGCAGCAGATGATTCCGAAGGATCCCCGGTCAAAGCATTCTCTAAGCGTGACGCAATTGGATTTCAAGTCTCAGGAAGAAACGAGCGCATAGGCATATGCTGTCGTGGTAACCTCGAGGTTGATATGGCGAACAGTGCCTTGTCAAAAAAGGGATGGGTTTTACAAGAACGCTCCTTATCCACGCATACCCAACATTCCACTAAACACGGCATATTCTCGGAAACGCCTGCCGGATTTTCGTCCGAGAATCGCACGCTTACCCCCCATGCTGCCATCACGTGTAAATACAACATACTTTGGACCATCTGCTCCTCCGGCGCTTCACTCAATTTTTACTGGTGTCGGTCGGACTCGACGGAAAGCCCCTTTGGAATGGCCCACCTCGGTCGAGATGTACACCAATTGTGATCTAACTAGAGAAGAAGATAAATTGGTTTCTATTGCGGGGATGGCTCTACGTATTCACTGCTGTATTGGTCGTTGCAATGGTGTGCTGGGTTATGGAGCGACCGAATAACTGAGGGCTTATTATAGCTGCCCGAATATGAGCTGAGCCGCCCTACAAATACACACGCTCCGTCATGGTCATGGGCGGCCTGGGATGGGACCAATACAATACTCCGAGACTATCCGACAGAATTCATTTAAACTCAGAGCCAACTTTATAGCCGTTCACCATCCGGGCTCTATATGGGATTCGGACGAATGGCTTGACTATTCTGGAAGTTTGCAGATCCGGGCCAAGAACATTTCACTGGAGAATGTGATCTTCGAAGGTGATTCCGTGCAACTGGGGCCGGGGCCTGATCGACTAGGCTATCTCACAGATAATAACCGGTATCTTCCTCGCGTTGACCTGAAGCATTATCTTGCCGCTTATACTCTATGTGGACGCCGCTATGCAACAGGACGCCTGAAAGTCCGAGAGGATGAGCTGCCTCCTTGCGGCTGGGTGACACTGGATGACCATCGATTCACTAGGATAGAGAGCAGAGAAATCAACTCCTGCTGCCATCAAAACTGCTGATTCTTTGTTCTGGGTGTGAATGATGCCCTTTCTGGGGGTATAATATATCTTGGTATATTTTTGTCTCCTATCAAGGACACTGACCCACAAGCCTTGGAGTACTGTCGGATCGGGTGTGGACAATTATTGCACTCGTATATATCTAGAGATTACTCCGTCTTTGAATCTGGGAGGCCTGCTGGCCTTGATTGGTCTACTCAGTCTAATGATGCACCTTTGCATGTACCTCTCGACATCTTCACACTACCAACCTTCACGATCCGGTGACTTTTGGTCACGCCTGACTGGAGACAAGCTGCATATTTACAATTAGGATTCCAAGTTCATATGAGAATACATGGATGAGTCAATCAATTTGTCATTTTGAAAGCCTGCGGTGACTTGCTAAGTGCCAAGCCGAATCACTCGCATTGTTGTATAAGATGCGGCCACGGTAAACGCGTGATCTACACCGGTAACCCTGTGGTACCTTCGCATCTTTCCTCGTAAATATCGTCGCTTCCCAGTCATCGCCCCCTTCATCCGTATCAATCCACTACAACATCCTTATCTAGCTCGAACTAGCCATGACCACCCCAAACCATGAATCAATCAACTCCTAGTTCACACCGACACGAAGCTGTAAGATCACGGCGAGCTATGGAACTCTCGGAAGCGTCGCGTTCATCCACACCGAGATTATCTATCATACATGGCCCCGGACCATGTTCCGGTTGATATCTAATTGCTCACGCGCGTACCAGGCCATAGAATAAGGTCCAGGTAAGCACAAATCCACTCAGGCCACCAAACACCTCGCCCATCCACATATCGCCCAATGGTCTGTAGAAGTAGGCGCCGGGCTTTCCTTCCGTCTTGAGGGCAAATAATAAGACGGAGACGAGCAGTGTGCCGACGAGATAGAAGATGAAGCCAGGATATGACTCTAGACCAAGGGTACCGGCGGCGACGCCGAAGAGGGATGCTGTGAGATTACGTATGTTGGAGATGACCTGTGGCAAAGGTGAGCATGCATCGTGGAAGAGGAGTGTCATGGTGTCATGGGCATTGTGTACCTGGTTGTTGTGCTGTACACTTGTTGCAACGATAGGGTTGATGACTAACTCGCGCTCCTCGAGTAGCGCAGGTGCGGCCATGGTGTGAATGGCAGCCGAGAGTTGATCCGTGGTCGATGGGTGTTGACAGAGAGCCAAGTGTTTGGGTGGAAGTGGACGGAATGCGCTGGTGGTCCAGGTCGGGCCTGGCAAACCCCGAGGCGAAAAAGAGAGTCCGTGCGCACGCCGCAACTACCACGAAACTAGGCATGATGACAACCAATGCTATCCACAGAGTGCATGAGAATAGTAATGTATTTGAATGTTATCTATTGATTTGGGTGCATAGCCAATGTTGTATCTAATCCAAGTAAAGAAAGCCATAATCTTCCAGATACCTGCAGTCATGAGCGCTGAATACTCCGAGATGGGTGCTTTTGCTTACTGTTCTAGGTGCGTAGATAGCGAGTAGTTGGAGAGGGTCGCTGCTTCTCTCAGATAAACCATGGCTTGTTTATAGTATCTGCTGTTGACTCGGGTTGAAGTTACATTTCCCAAGCTCATATGTGCTTCTGCCGCCTGCGTCGGGTCAGCGGATGCATCCATCAGCTGGGTCTCATCCTACGGTCGACAGAAGGCTACCCGTCACAGTGCCCTTTGTATGGGCTGCATCCACCGCTCGTGCAAGATACTCAGTCGCTGGGAGAAGTATGGCCCTTGCCTCGACATGATGTGCGGATTGGAGTACTTGCTCTGCTGTATCGCTATCAGGTGACGAACGCTCAGCTCGACTGACGTTAGCCAGCGACTTCTGTGCTCGGAGAAGCCAATTGCGGCCGATCACTGAGTGTTTTAGCATGGGCCGGCTTGCTGCGAGGCCCACTCACAGGCAAGAATATCAACGTCTTCAGGATAGAGATGCAATAGAGTGAGGGCTTGGCGCAGACACCAATCGGCAACATCTTGGATTGCTCCATTATCCGCATCGGCGAAGGCTACGCGTTGGAAAGTGGCAATTAGAGGCAGTTGCCACAGATTCTGTGATTCATCAGGGGCTCTTTGGAGTGTTTGTAGGGACACAGTAGTGCTGCGGACGGCTTGGACATGCTCACGCCAGCTTTCCGGCCGTGCATCAAGGCTGGCTGATATCAAATTGACGGTGGAGACGAGGTCACTTGTTGCAGCTCCGTCCATGGCTAACAGAAGGGTGACAGGTCAAGGCTGGTAGTTAGCTGGGATGGGGCAATGGGGGGAGATGATATATGCTGCGCCCAAGGGCAGCACGGCGAGAGAGCACGAGGAGCATGACAGCAGGCAGCAGCAGCGTGCATGTCGAATTGATGTGGGTGTGGGTGTGGGCGTGGGTGTGGACATGAGTGTGCGGTAGTGAGAGTTGAGTCGGTGGTGTATGGCAAAGCAGTCTAGTGTCGGTCCAGGGACCAGGGCCAATCAATAGGCCCCAAGCTCCGCTTTGAACCACCGTGTGCTCTCCCTTTCATGCAGCCCTGAAGCCTCATTACCGGAAGATTAGTCGCAGCCGCGCACTTCCTTGACGTCTTGAGTCTTTCTTGACTGCGCACCTTTGCTCCACGTCTTCACTTGTTTCTCCCCTCTCCCCTCTCCCCTCTCCGCCCTTCGCCTCTTCGCCTCTTCACATCGTCGCACGCGGTCATCGTCGCCCCTCCCCCCCTCCCCACACCATCACCACACCATGAGAGATACGGCAACATGCAGAACGTAATCCTCGACGGTTCGCCACTGGCCGAGCTCCTCCAAGGTATGCGCACATTCCACACGATCCGTGATGACCAAGCAACGCGTGCGGGCGCTTACCTCTCCGTTCCTGGCGGCGCAGGCCAGGGCAAAGCAGACTCGCGTCCACCTTCACCGTCCGCAACGGCGCCGGCCTCGCCCAGCTTCGCTCCCCGGGGCCC
Organism: Ophiosphaerella narmari; assembly: GCA_028456235.1. NCBI lineage: Eukaryota > Fungi > Ascomycota > Dothideomycetes > Pleosporales > Phaeosphaeriaceae > Ophiosphaerella > Ophiosphaerella narmari. The sequence goes on along the minus strand of JALNQA010000025.1, from coordinate 474,169 downwards.
CTCGACGCTGCAGAGCCGGATCAGGCGCCGGCTGCCGCAGCCTCTGCGCATCCACGATCGCCACGGCTCCATTGCCCGCATGCACTCGGCCTGCTCCAAGGCGGTCAACTCGCGGCTCGGGCGCGCCGACAACGAGCGCTTTCTCGAGCACTTCCGCTACCGCATCGTCGCCTCGCAGCTGCTAGCCGGGCAGGACGGCCTGCGCCCGGCCCAGCCGCCCAACCTGGCCGTGGGCCATGCGGGGCGCCACGAGTTCAGGGTCGCTGCCATCAGCCCCTCCGGCGCCGCGCTCACGGGCGCAACCGCCTTCACCCTCGCCTGGCTGCTGCACTGGTCGCGGCGCCAGCCCGCCTTCTCCAGGGCCCGCTCGCTGCTCGTCCTCGTCGTCTTTGCTGCCCTGGCCACGGCCGTCTACACGTACATGCGCCGGCAATGGCTGCATTACCTGCGTCAGGAGGCCGTCGAGGGCGCCTCGGCCCTGGTCGCCAGCCTGCACGCCTTTGATGCCGCCGCCTCGTCCGTACTGGCCCTGATCCAGGAGGTCGAGCTGGTCTCGCGCGGCTACCGTCTGAGCACCCCTCTGCCGCCCATCTCGCGCATCGAGGAGAGGGGCCAGGCCCGCCGCTGCCAGCGCTTGCGCCGCAGTCTGCGCGCCGCCTTCGCCAGCCTGCTCCCCATCTTTGCCCGCCAGTGTGACACGCTCAAAGAGCTCGTCTCGGAGGACGACCTGGAGAAATACCTCGACGTCTACGACATCACCAACCCCGACCTGCAAGAGGCCGCCCAGGGGTACGCCGAGGCCGAGTTTGAAGATGCCGAGTCGCTCAAGTCGTTGCGCACCCTGCAATACCGCCTAACCACCCTTCGCCGTGTCTACCTCTGCTCGCTCCTGGCCCTCGAGGCGGACGGCGGAAAGCCAGACTTCACGCGATGGTCAGCCGTGGTCGACTCCATGCAATGCCTCGCCCGCCCGGCAGGCCAATGGAGCGACAAGTTCAACTCGGTCCTGGCTGAGGAAGAGCAGTTCATCATCCCGTCACCTATCCACATGACTCCCACCCCAGGCAAAGAAAAGCTGCGCAATTCGGTGCGCAAGCTTTCAGGCCTCTCACAAAGCATCCGCGGGCTACAGGCCAAGATGCAAGTCCTACGGGAAGAAACAAATAAGAGCTTAGAGAACACCGAAGATGTGCACGAGCTTGGTCGCCATCTCATGTTGCAATACGACTCCATCGGCACCGACATCAAGAGTCTAGTGCAGGCCTGGGAAGCCGGCAAAACAGCGCTAGCACTTAACATCGACCGGCAGGAGCGTCGCATATCGCAAGCTTCCAGCGGTCTGCGCTCCCCAGCCCCTAGTCTAGGCGGACTGACAGCCGTTGGCGAAGGCAGTCCATCCGACGCATTACGCGCCCTGAACGGAGACATTCTTAGCCCTCAACAGAGCGCTCCTTCGAGCGAACAAGGCAGCAATTCTGACGATGAGGTATTCGAAGCCATCGCCATACCTAGGACTCGGCTTACCATGTCGCGAGAAGAGCGCATGCAAAAGATCCAAGAAGATCGTGTCCGGCAAACCGCGGCCCGCGAACAACGTGATGCAAGTACTAATATGCTCAGGGAACTCGAGTCTGTCATCAACTTGCGACCACACCGGGTCACAGGCCCTGGCGGACGTGTCACCAGTCTTTAACCTTACGCTTTCCTTTTGTTTTGTGTCCACGATGTCGCTCCATGATTTCTCCACGCCAGGGCGTTAACAGGGTGCGATTTACAGGCTGGGTTGCATCTACCAGCACCGTGTTTTACGTTTTAACGTTACGCTATACCACTGATGAAGCCGTTTCGCAAACTACTAGCTTGGAGCTTTTCCTGTATTCCCATCATATTGAGGTGTTGAGAGCCTTAATGTTTAAGTTTTATTTTTATATTCACGTAGATAGGCTGCATCTAGAAACGAATCGAAATCACCAACTTTTGGTTGGAATATGGCTTTCGCGTTCACTATCTCCTGTCCAGGTCTTAGTGAAAGCAATGCAAGTGATCGAGGCCCAGCGAAGAAGACAATGAATCCGCTTGACCGGGGTAACGCCAGAAACGCGATGATTGGTACTGTGGAACCTCACCATATTGTTTTTGTTGTAGCTGATTGGATGCTGTGAATTTATTAGCCAGCATCTTGCAGTTACCTACGCAGGGGAGGATCGAAATGCCAGCAGCGAGCAGTCGTTTTCTTGGCGCTCACACAACAAAAACTACACTCCAACCAAGAATGCCTCCGATTTGGTCGTCGACGCTCTTGATTAGCTCACGATGCCTAATTGGTCGTTTCTGCCCACTCAAATTGTCGTAGTCAGGAGGCAGCTCCGGTTGGCCCTGGAGGTTCTTCGTCAAAGCCCGACCGACCGCAGCCCGACTCATCCTCTACATTGATTTCTCAGGAGCTCAGTCTTTAGACGCAATACCATATAGTCTACTGATTGCGTTATGCTGCTAGCCCGACGAATCTTTAAAACACCGACGCCTTTGCCCAACGCCGACTCTAAACAGAAGCTAGGAAACCGCACGTAGCCTGAGAAACTGCACGCTCTTCGCGCCATCCCAACCTTCCTGTACACAGCTCCTAAACACCCACACACACTAAGACAAGATGCACAACAAACTGTACTCCTATAAACGAGACTAGCCCCTGATACTATCGCGGCGATGCAGCAGGGCTACTATTGCAGGAAGCCCACCCTTGGAGGCCTTGGAGCGACGAAGCAATCACCTCTGCTATGCTTTCTCTTTCTCAATCCCTTCATCAGCGGCCGGTGATGTTTTCCTTGGTGCTGCCATGATGCTTACGTTGGTGTGCTTTCACTAAGACGATTGCGTGGTTAGCGAATGGTAATATGGGGTGGGCTGAAAGTGTTTCGTGCGCGCTATTCTGGAGAACGAGCAAATATGGGTGGGATGAACTATAGCACTGCTTACCACCATCTGACCGAGCGTATTTTCTTACGCAGCCTTCTTCCGGACAAGGGTGTTCCTTCTTTTCTCTTCCACCACCCGGGCAGTTTTTGGTGTTTAGGTGTCTTGTCACGTTCGTTGTGGCATGTATGCCTGTCAAGACTTTTCCACAATAAGGGCATTTGAACTGGGCTTGGTCGCGAGTGGCTTCAACGGTTTGTCTATCACCAAGTCTATTAGTGAACGCCAAAGAGTTTACAGGTCCCTTACCTCTCGTCAACTGCATGTACCATCTCGGTGGTTTGGGGGTCCACATCGTGTGTTCCAACGGCATAACCATCACGGTAAGTCTCAGCATATCTTCAACCATCAGCGTCTGCAATTGACTCTTATAGTAGCTTCAGCAATACTTACACCTGTGTATATGACCGGCCCCTGTTTGGCTGGGCGCCCTGCCCATGGATGTTGTACGATCCAGCTGGATATGGAAGGGTTTCCTGAGAAGTCATTGTACCTTCCTGGATGGGCCCGGGCGCAGCGTGCGTACTATATGTCTGCATACTATTGCCTGCGGGCATATAACTATAGGGTCCCTCGTTTATTATCCCGTCGCCCCAGTGCTGGGGATACTCTGGCTCAAGCAAGCCTGTATTGTGGTTCGCCCAACTACCAGGCTCACCCCCTAACGACCTATCATTCCACCCATGGCCTCCAATCTCAGTTCCGATGTTCTCTTCCTCCCGAGGTGTAGCTCCTGTGCTCTCCCCTTGGTTGTACTGGTAATTCATTGTCGTTCGATCGAGTCGATATTTTCCGCGTATCTCCCGAAATCAAGGGAAGGCTGTTCGAGGCTAAAGCTCCTCCCTTCTGAGTATGCCACTATCGTAGGAACTCGAGCCTCCCCTATCCTAACAGGAGTCCGTGTTGTCTGAGGAGAGCGCTGACGGTATCTTTTGGTTCTGGCTGTCTTGAAACACAGTCGGCCACCTCGATTGACGCTATTCAACCTAGCAGTGAACTTCAATGAATAGAGAGGCGCCTCTGTCGATGATTGTTTGGATGGTGCTCTTGAGAGTTCGATTGCCTAAATGACGCTTCGACAGATATCTGGTCATTACATTATCAGCGCCTCTACCGCTCTAGTACATCACTGCACCTACAAGCTTTCTTTCCAAAGTCATCGAAAATGCGTAAACCAACCCTAGAGGTAACCTTTCGCGACTACCGGGAAAAGACGACGCAGCTCTGCTCCTTAAGTAGTGGACAAGATGAGGCTTGGCCACGATTCCTAGGCCAGGCAGACAGGCTACGGATGTTGTTCCCGCCAGGATTCTTCAATACTTTGAGAAATCGGTCAGCATTCACTTAAGAGTAGGCATAAACCGTCGTGGCTGTGTGGTGGTCAACAGTCCAGGCAAAGGGCACGTCCGCGCTTTGAGTCTATTCAAACGCCAATCGGAGAGCCTGTGAACGTCCTTCGCGCTTGTGGTACAACATCATCAAATTACCTTGCTATCCTTTTTATGGACTAACTGCTATTTCTCCTCCGGAAGACGTTGCACCTGCGCAAAACTATGATCTTGAAAATGGCCTAGTCAACTGTCATGGGGCTATATTCAGGCAAACATAGAACGTTGATCAGGAATGATCACATTCACCTGGTGCCGGTGTGTGCCCCCTCATGCACCTCTTCTGAGACAGTAGCCATGACCTACTCTTCCCCTAATTGAAACTAGTACTCTCCTCTCTCTCCTGAGGTTCGGCGAGGCGCACAGGTCAAGAGCAGATTAGTCTACTAACTTTTACTTGGGGCCCATGCAAGGATGGGAGTACTCCGTCTTTGCGCTCGCATGAAACGCCGCCGCCTTCGGAAGCTTTCTTCACAAGCAATTCACCAATAAATGAGGGGGCATGTAGCTTGCCACTTGTGTTTCTTGGAATGGATGGCCGACATCAGGTTATTCAAACGTTTTGGCCCCACAATCTGATTGTTTCAAGAACACATGTCATCAAGATCATCGTTTCTCACCTTTCATTCCGATGCAAACATGGCTCAGAAAGTCCGTGTTTCATTAAAAATACATACTGAGTTCCCTCTCACAGCGGCATCTGCAAAAGAGGAGACCCAGTGTCTTAAGAAAGATGCTCCACATTAGACCTGCATGGCTGCATGAGCGCCAGTTGCCTCCTGCTATATCAGTGTATCTACTCGGGCCGTTCCTTGACCACTATTCAGAATCAGGGAGTCCTGGTTATTACAGGAAGCTCAAGCAATTTACACACGTTGTGGCCAGCATCCCTCGGCGCTTATGTTTAGCGATTGTGTTTAGCGATCAAAGCGGCACCTCTCCCCCGAAGATTGACAAGTAGACTCCGCCAGTTGTTGGACACATCAGAAAAACCGGCCATAACAGACATAGCGACAAAAGCAGGGTATACAGGACAGCCGTTGGGCTTGATTCAACTATCAATTTCTCGAAACGGCCCGCGACGACATGCAGCTTATCGGTAATACAAACCCTCTACGTCTGGTAGGGCAAATAGCCCACAACAGCATTGCTCTCGGTACCACTGCCAAGTTATTTTGATTTGACAAACGACGGCCGTACAAGCACGATGTAAGCAAGCGTAAAAAAAGGACTAAAAGCCTCTCAACTGACCTGGAAGTTCTAATATTGATAGAAGCTCTCCTTACCCGTGTAGGGGATTGGGACTATTGTATTGGTTTTCTAGTTGAGTCTTTTCAGCTGTCAGTGACTTGCAGATCTGCTATCCTGCGCACATTTATGTCTTGACTGGCCTCCAATATCGTCCAGATACCGGTATTGCACAAAAGGCCGATAACGTACACCCCGAGATTTCTGGCCGGAGATGGATGCATTCGCTGTTTGCCAATCACTGCTTAGGCATTTTGTATCGGTAAAAAATCAGCCTTGAACTGTTACTGCCTCCGATGCATCCGCCATGGACGTTTGTTGCAGAAAGGCGGTGAACATCTTCAACGGTCGCTGCACGGATCTGCAGATTTGCCTTTTTTTCTCGTCCCTAAAGCCCAGTAATAAAACCAGCGACCCGCACAACGTCGATCTACACGCGCCTATTTACCTCTGCGGCACAGGCGTTGTCCGAAATAAACGGTAAGCAGATAATTATAGGCCACGATGGGGTATATAATATGGCCTCCAATGCAGGAAGTGGCCCCATGAGCTCCTGTCTCTGTAGCGTGGCCCCGCGAAAAGGCCCCAGGAACACACCCAGGTTGAGGCTCAAAGCCGCTCAAGAACGGCGAATTTTGGTCAACAATCTCTTTTGGGCACACCCTCCCGCTCCAGTCCTTGTGTTATGTCAGATCGCCAATAGTTGAGCTGTTTGTAGGTCTTTTAGCTTAACTTTTGTCTCATCAGTAACAACTACCAGGAGTCTCAAGAGCCATTTGGTTCTTCACAGTGGTAGAATAAAGGTTCAGTATATGGCTCTATATGGGGAAGGTGTTTGGTACCTGATAGGGAACGCAAATGTCAAGCAGGCTTATTCAGTCGGCTTCCTCTGTGTTCCTCGGGCTTATGAGCTTTCTGCGCGGTGTTGTTGGGTCACACAGCCGCGGGTGCTAAACAGAAAAACCAATACGTTATTCGCTCATTATGAGTTATTGCACCTGTCTCGGCATCCTCACAAATGAGACAACATGCACTCCTAATCTTACTTCCAGTCGTGCACCAATGGATTAAGATCGCAATATTTGGGCCTAAAAATCAGTTCGTGGCTGTTGACATGTATCGAGCGAGTATGTGAGGAGAAAGAAACTCTATGATTGGGCGTTTTCTATTCCACGACAGATTCGTCGCACGCTATGCATTCCAATATTCATCACCAGACACACGCAACTCCAAACCCACAAGGAGACAAAGAAAGCAATCGTCACAAAGAAACATATTAGCCCCAATGCTCACCATCTCATTGTTGAAGTTCGTATTCGCCTGACCTCTTTCTTTTTGTTGGCGGCGGCCGGTTCAACTCTGGGTGACTTTTCCTTTCGTGGACCAGACGAGCATCTTCGCGCTTAAAGGTCTTATCGCAGTCTTCATGACTGCAAATAAAGTGCCTCACGCCATCTGGTGAGGAGCAGGGCGCATGCAACCTCTCCATATGCCGGGTAAGGTTTCGGGGCGCCCACTCGCCTGTATATTCGGCGGGGCATAATGGGCACAAGCGAGTGCTCTTTTTGCCACTATTGGTCGCGTTAACTCTCTTTCACAGGGTTCAAATGGTGAGAAGGACTATACCCCAAAAAATTAGACGTGGTGGGTCGCAAGAAATCGTATGAATGTTCGACGTTGGCGATGCTCTCGTTGCACTTTATGGTGTTTGATTTGATAAGATGATATTGAAGTGAACCAGAATCGCTACTGGATTCACTGCCATGTGTGATCCTTTGGAGGTTAGCAGAATTATGTTTCTCTATGCAGGTGAGTCATACCCGTTTGCACCTAGTTGGGCATTTGCCATATTTGCCGGACCAGCAAACCCCAGCAAGTCATCGAGACTCCCAACCACGGAGTCCGTTCGTTGAGAAGAATAAATTTCTAAATACGATTTGCCCAGCGATATTTCATCGTCTAGCATTGGTGGCAGTGCTTGTCGCAAACTGCGTTGGTAAAAGGAGTAGGGCGTGGTAGCCGTCATCTGCGCCAACTCCTCCGCCATCTCAGTCAACTCATTGTTCGGGAGCATAGTTATTGGCCCTGTTCCGATTTGCGCTATCTGCCCATTAAATATTTCAGTCCGAAGCTCATCCTTCGCTGCGCGTAATGAAGGGGGCAGCTCCGGTATCATGTCGATCCTGTGAAAATCCAACGGCGGGGGATTATCCACACTCCGATCCGCCTGGTAGAAAGCCTTTTCCTTAGCCGCATCGAAGGAGGCATTCTACTTCAGGCTTAGCCATGTACATTCATGTGTCACCAAACTGGTCTTATGCTTCACCTACCTGGGTGTAGTCTTTTGCAACGGCGTACCATTGCTTGTTGTTTGTGTTCATTTTCAGCATATGAAATGTTTATTGTCAATCGCGGTGATTTAGTAGAACACAAGTGAGGCGTGCGATGAAGATACATCGAGTCACGACGGACAACCGCAAATTTGACCACCTAGATTCAGGACCACAGGACCCGAGAGTCGCTCGCTGAGTGGCTACTGTGATTGTAGCTGCGGCTCTCAAGAGGGCTTCGCAGATTGTTGTCCTGGTGCCAGCACATCACTCGATCAAGGTGCACCAGCAAGTGGACCGAGTCTTAGGTGTCAACGAGACTGCAGGTGTTCAGCGCAGCGAAAACTAGCTGCGCAGTCAGCCTAACTACGCCATTGCCTAATCAATGAAACACCGGCTGCGGTTCACACGTGTGTCTATAACATTTGTTCAAGTTCGGAAGCGAAAAAGCTTCATGGTGCAGAGGGCGGCCTCCGGGAGGGCGTGCGTTAATGCCAACACATGGAGGACTATGTGCGCGTTGGCAACGCCCTCAAGTGGCATCAGTGCCTAGGACCGCAACCAGTATCAAAGCGGCCTAGATAACGAGCTGGTCATTACTGTCAGGGAACTGTGCCGTTTCCTAGATAGGCCAAGTGTTGGAAAATGAAGGACTTCCCTGAAACGCACCGGGCAACGGACTCACTTTACCTATGAAAATCAACGGGCGTTGGAATGATATCCAGGCAAATAAATCCCTGGTAAGGCGGTGAAACTGGAGAAGAAAATTGAGGGCTGTCCCACAGCTGAAGAGAAAAGCTGAGGAGACTGATGAGACTCCCGCGCTTCCAAGGTTGCACTGTCGCCATAATTGCACGCAAATATCGCAGGGCACGGCATACATGGGAACAAACACATGTCCTGGAAGAGCGGGCAGTAATAGCTTCTTTATCGAACCCATCGGGCAGACCTGCATTCCCACTCTACAAAACATGCTGAGCTTTGCCCAAACAGTGAAGCTGTCGAACAGGTAGGCAACATCCCTCGATGCCACCAAAGGCCAAGCTACAGCCTCCACCGAGGAATATTTACCATGCACACGCTGCCACGTCGCTTTTCAGATCATAAAAGTGCACTACTTGACTAGTCTAGTGTTTCTTCAAACTATGCCCGCTCGTACGTGCATTGCCAGCGTGTAGGCTGCCACCTTTGGGAGTCTTAGTTTGAGGGTCATGACGTGGAGCTGCCCGTTTCGGATGCAACTCGTATTCGATTGTCTCAGCCTTACGCCTCACCTCGATGGCAGGTCCGAACTTGCAACCACGGGAAGCGAGTTATTTCCGTGGTAAACAGGATAGCGAGGCATACCGGCTCTAGGAATGAGTCAGTAGGCATTGGCAGTATGCCTACGCTGCTAAGGTAAACTTTTAGTGGAGAAAGATCACTCTTTGTTGCAAGCCTCACGAATATAGCTAGCTCTCTTTCGCCTATTCACAGGTGTACACAGCCTCCGCCTACTTCTTGCTCTTTCACACGTTAACATTGACAAATAGAGACACCGGCATCAAACACATTTCTCCGCTCCTACCTGCAGCATGTGGGGAGGCGTGTATATGACTTAGTTTGGAGAAGATGATTAGAGGGCCGGAGGTGCATGGAAAACAACGTGTTGAAGTATATCAATTTCTTTTTTACTATATTGAAGGAGGGCTGGAGCATCTGTCTCGAACGGACAAGGACGCTTTACACCTCGTCCGGTATAGACCAAAGTGGTCCTAAACTCGACGCACATCAGCAACATCGATACAGGCCTATCCATCCAATCCGAATTACTAATAGGGACCTCATACGCCATCCCGATGACTCAATCAGGCTGGGACAGCAAGGGAACAGTGTTTCCTGTCTCTTAACAAGAATATAGCCACAGACACCACACAGGTATATGTCATGTCAAGGCAAATATACGATGCGCTCTATAATGTCGCTTCTATTTGAGCGTTCTCGTTCGACACCCACCGTAGTGGTGTCTTGCACAGCCCGTGAGCCAGCAAGAGTGTCTTGATTGTCTTGCCCCAGCAAGATTTGATTCTGACGGACAATAGAGGCCCATTCCTCTTCAGTGACAGCCGTGTCTTTTTTTCACGCTGGCCAGTATTTTGTCTTCGTGGGGAGGCATCACTGCTCGTGAATCAGCAACTATCTTCGTCTTTTATACTACTAAAACTGTATTGTGAGGTTGTGGTGAAATCGCGTTTCGTGAGGGGAGGCGTTTATTCACTCCACTTTCACCTCACTATCATCAAGGCCAAGCCCCGATTAGTATAGTTATACACGCGTGGAAGAAAAAACTTCAATCACCACCCAACCGCAAACATTCCAGCGCACTATATCTGGCAGGAGATATTCTAATTTCGACAATTTCCCTGGCCTACGGGCCAACTACAACAACACGAGGGACCGTGGCTAGAGTTCAGCACGTGGCGGCAAGCAGCCTACAATTCTGCCTGTGGGCATCTACAGCAAGTCCACTGAGGTGGTAGCCATCCAAGGAACAATCCAGGTGCGTTCAGATTATGCGGTGGCGGAATAGCCCGAAGTTTTAGTCCCCGCAATTCAAAGAATCTCGAGCGGGCATTCATGACAAGGACAGACCTAAGCATAGATCTAATAATCTTTAATCCTCTACTAGGGTGGATGGGGTAATCAGGGCCGAGTGACGGCGCAGGATGAACAACACGGGCCTGGCTATGTCCCAACTACTTTAAGCCCCAGCTTAGGCATGCTCCGGGAGATTACGCACATGTGTGTATCACATGTGGCAAGAGGCATCCGGGCCGGGTACGTATCTACTTTATTCGCTTCTATCGTAATCTTACTAATATCTCTTAGCATTTTCCTAAACGTTACCTGTCATGGGCATAGTACAAGAAACACGGCCATCGAGTACCGTTTGTTGGTGGAGTCAAGGTTCCAGCCAACGGTTGTGGAACTGGAGGTACTTCTCGAGGTCGATCCCGGCCTCTAGGACAATGTTTGCCTGCAGATGAGGAACATCCAACAAGCCGGAAGTGTAAACTAGGCGAGGCTGAGCTTGGTATGTCTCGAGACACGCTTAGGAAGCAGGTCAAGGTAACTAACGACAAGGCCGACGGCTTCATGAAGGAGCAGTGTCTAGCTGCAGCTGCTGGAAAAGCTGCCATTGAGGAGAACGAGAAGTTGAAGGCTGCCTCGAAAAAAAGAGATTGGACAGTTGAAAGCTGCCTGTGAAAATAAGATTGCACTGTTGAAGGCACAGACCGTGCGCTTTTAGCAGTCTCGCAATGAGTCGAGCGACGTCGTCATAGGAAACTCTGATATTGCTGAAGTCGGAGTAGCAACAGAAGGTGAACTGGACTATTCCGATAGCCCTCTTCCGTATCCCCTCTAACCTTATACGATAAGATTGTCGAGGTAGATACGACAAGGTTCTGGAACAGTCTTCAATTGGGAAGGCTGCAAGAACTATTAGATACCACGATGAGATCCTGAAACACTCTTGAATTGTGAGGGACTGGTAGCTACAAACGACAGGATCCCGCAACAGCCTTCGACTGTGAAGGTTGCAAGACTAGTTGTGAGTAGGCAGATGACACCAACGGTAGTTGCAGCAGACCCGTCCTCCTGTCTAACTATACAGCGTTCATAAACACTCCAACGTGAACCAGAACTCGTAACAGGCGGTGGATGTAAAGATAAGCTATCTTGGACCGTGTGAGGAATACTTTGACGCGAGCCTCAATTACTTGCCATCTCCGGCCTCATAAGATAGTAACCTTTTAACGCCTTAATAAGCTCTGTACGACTTATGTTTGATAGCCGATGAGATAATATGTTCTCCTAACCTTAATCCCAGCCGCAGCACCAACAGCATAATAATTTGAATACCTACCCTAAATCTCCACAGGAAGGTCATGTAACGTGACTCATTGGACCTTTGTTGGGTTAGCGTGTCATGTTGTGGGCAGGTAACACTTCAACCCTCTTTCCAACATCTCTAAATCTCAAACCTCAAATCCCACCAGGCATAACCAAAATACTGCCAATGCGTACGCAAGACGAGAAAGTCAAGCAATCGGACAAGAAGAAAAAAATTTCGTGGGAGACGGGCTGAATCTCAGAGAGATCTCAGCCTCATCAGGTAGCTGCAGGGCAGCGTAATCTAACATGCCAAAAACCACGCAAACCGCGCCTGAGAACAAATTCTACACCAAGGGCGATTTGGCCACCGCGTCCATGGGTTGTACCATCACGAAGCAAAATTGGGGGGTAACGTTCACATTGATGATCGTCGGGATACTAGATCTGTAGGACTAACATGTTCGTCAACGAGGTGTGCTAATGAAGACTAGCGTGAACTTGGCGCCCGTGCTGTTCAAGGGCTCGAACAAGAAGTTGCTTGATATTGGGAGCCCGATCAGCAAGCACATGCCGATGTTGAGGACGAGCAAGGACGAGCCCCCTATGGGACGCCATGAGCATCCTAGAGACCATGATGCGGTTCGCCTGAAACGTCCCCGAGAGCTTGGGCACCCAGTTTTGTAGCTCATTCCACTGTGAGAGCAAGTTGCAGTGCAGCTCAATGACACATTCGTAAATGACATAATATATGATATTGTAGACACTGGTGCAGAGGTACTGTGGGATATAACGAGGGACCATCCATAGGGTGTCGTCGTTGTCAACGTGTTCAGAGGTGGTAAGCTAGGCGTCAAAGGGTGATTCCGTTCACCGGCATGCCGGTCGTTTGGAAATGGAAAAGCGTAGCCTGCTTCACGATATCGAAGAAGGCCTCTGTAGATGCGATTCCGCACCAGTGGGAGAAGTGGGTATGATCATCAAGTCGGCGGCCTTGGTGAAGTACACACAGGCCAAATTGGCAGACGTGCTCCTAGCGAAGATTGTAGCCGACATGGCCGTTGGGATCAAGTTCGAGGAGCGTCGAGAAGAAATACGCCAGAAATCTCAACTAGATGATGGGAAGACTGACGTACAGACCTGCAGTTGCATATAGAGCTCTGAGATTTTAAGGACCAAATATCACGTCTTCGATGCGGACCAGAATTCAAGAAGATGGCCTCATCAACGATCATTTGTATAAACAGGCCGTGGATTGTTTGCGAATTGAGATAGGTGAGTGCGCCGGAATCTACCTAATGGCGTTGTCCATGAGCACAGCGCCTTTCTCATACTGGAACCGGGCCATTTCTATTATCATCGATGGTAACGAGATCCTGATTGACCTCGGATGTGGGTCTGCTGTATGGCGTGACATGTCTCTAGGGAGCTTGTATGAGAGTTTGTTGTGGTGTAGGCATCCGCCACTACTTCATGAGATTAATCGTTGCCCTTCCTTCTTGCATGAGATCAATCGTCCTTTCTTCTTCCGTGATCAACATTCGCCCTCCCCTCTTTCTTCTTGCTTGAGATTACCTCTTTTTTCCCATGATCCCGAGGCCTCTTCCTTTGCCCATGGAGATCCTTTTAGCGCTTCTCTCGACGTATCTGGCTCTTGTTAATACAACAGCAGACCATCTGTGCCTTGAGCTACCATATAGCTGTTGACAATCCGATAGTGGGCAGTCTGTATCACTCTAAGTCGCATGCTTAGCCTTCAGCTTTCCCGTGAGTTCTTTCAATGCTTGCTTCTGTGCATCTTGCTCTGCAATTTCGCCTCGAAGGCTTTTGCCTCCTGATTCGACCCTGCGTTGAGTTCTACTAGCTCCTTGAACTCCTGGCTGCTGAGCATGTCACCGAGCTTTTTCCTGAGTACGCTTACCAGCTGAGTATCGCTAAAGATGTCGCTTATGCCAACTGCACTCCCCAGAGGTCGTAATAATTTAGTACGTGCCGTGCGCCCAACTCCTACTACGCCATAGAGCTTATTCATGCCCTCGCAGAGGTGCACAAGCCATTTGATATTAATAACGCTGTCGGAACCCCCGAGGTCTTGTACCATATTTTGTGCCGCGGAGCGTCAAAGAAGATTATGCTTCAGACTAGTAACACCGCCGTGCCCAAGTAGTTGCTCAAGCTGTTGCGGGCTGTCCTCGGGTAGCTTATTAAGCAAGGAGCCAACCTCACTGGGACCGAGATACCGATCTTTGGCCAAGAGTCTTACGAAGTCGATGATCGCGGTTATCGGTTCGCTTTCCTATTACATGACGTTGGCTGGCAGCACGAGGGCAATATCGCAGCCGATGTAGGCAGAGAATTGGTTGAAATATCATCAGAGAACATCTCTGGTACGCAAGGTAAGATAAAAATCTGGGATACTCCGACTAAGATAAAGGGAGCCCGTATCTTGACAAGGATCGTGAACAGGGCAGGTAAAGGGTGCTTCTTGGACTTTAATACTAAGTATAATGCATGCGAAAGATGTCCAGGGCGCAGTAGGCGTGCTGGGCGGAGGTAGCCTCGGCCTTGTGCTGGGTTATTAAAGCATAACGGAACGACCGTTATCAGGTCCCTGCCTCTACCGAGCCGACCGAGAGAAGGAAAGCCATGGACGGATCTCGGCTTCTGGATAGAGTATGCTTAAAATCACTGTTGGCAACAAGGGTGACTTATCCTAGGTTAACTGTAACCTAGATTCGGTCGCGTTTTTAAGTGCTGTCGAGGATGCCCGCAATCGGTGGCTCACCTATGTCAACCGTAATATCAGGGTCCAGGATGAAGTATGGAGTATCTGCTACGTGCCGATGACATCGGGCTACAAGGACAAGAACTACCGTCATAGATATAAGTTCTTCTGTTTGTATGATGAGTCCCCATTGTCCATCTTGGACATTAGAACTTTGTCCGCTCGTGGGCAAAGGCGGTAAGGTAAGAAACCGGTGATGAATGATCCTATCATACGCATTGAAGCCGGTGCCGTTACTGTTCCACCCAACCAGCAGCCTGCTGCTGCTGGTAAGATTGTTGGAGCACCACAGAAACCTATGGTCCCTCAGGGGTCCATTCTAAGCAGCCTAGATTCAGACCAGGGTTATGTTCGCCCGAAACAATTTTCCATGAGCTCACTCACTGCTAAAATACAAGCTCGAGACAAGAAGGATATAGAGAAGGCGCGGCGCGAAGCGGACAAATTTGATCCGCATAAAGCTGTTATCAAAGAAACCTCGAAGATACGAAGGAGAAGAAAGAGGAAGAGGTTGAGTTTGAGGAAGATTGGGAGGTTTTGGAGGACAACAAGGATGAGTTGGAGAAGCAGAAAGAGGGCGCTGTTGGCTGAAGTATTTTCGTCGTAGCCGCCGTCTCTTCCGCCATGCCAATCAGATAGACAAGAGCAAATGTGCTCGTTTAGGTTTGTTCCGGTAACAGGTTTAGATAATGAGATGCTGCCACTGAAATGTCGGTGTTTGGCAATTCTCGTTACCTGGATATAGCTCTCCGAGGCTGGGTGTTTAGATAGTCCTACAATACAATCACAATTCAATCGTGGGGCGTACTCACGTGTAGGGACTATGCTAATGGAAACAGGAATCACTCAACATTATCCACGTTTTCGAAATTGCATCACTAGATAGCACCCCTAATGGATTATGGTCCAGACAGCGCACCGCCAGTAAGACCTCTGGCCCTCGGCTTGCCACCTGAGCCATTTCGAATCCTAGATTGACTTGCATAGAGGCATGGGTGAAGCGACGATCAGGAGGCTTGATTGGCCAGACTGTTTAAGGAATGAGTGCCCGCGTACGCAAGGAAAATCGGGGAACGAGAGGAAAGCAGGAGGGAGTACTTTTCCCGCCGAATGAGAGGATGTCGAGGGATGTCGAGGGATGTCGAGGGATGTCAATGAACGTGATGTGTCTGGCAGCACGCCCTAGCACGCTTTGGGCGGCTCTGGGATTGGCCAATCACAGATGACAGAAGACGCGCTATGGCGGCCATCAAGTCTCGCGGCGCGCGGAACTTTTGGCGAGAGGGATGTACTGCACTTGTCTCTCTCTCGACGACTGTGTTGATGCTTGTCCTGGTCTGCTTGCGAGGTAAGTGCTGAGATGGACATGCCATTGCCATACCGTCAACTTACAAACCGCAGAGCTGCCTAGGTGCCTACTGTGACTACTGTTCCTCGGGCAACCCCCGTGTCGCTCCCCTCCTATACCACGACTCTACCAGGCAGCTGCCTGCCTCACTTCGCCTTCGAAACCATCGACTCTACTAGGCTGTCCCAATACACCTGTATACATACAGGTGCGCAAGACTGTTACTCCTACGACTCCTACAAGTAGTGCCAAGTCCAACGTTGGGTCGTCCCCCACGACGTTTAGTTAGGCGAAGAGGAATGCACCCGACGCTACAGTCCTTGCCGTAGAATAGCTTCCGACTTGTACCATTGATTTGGAACACATACCGCGGGCTGGGAGGATCGCTGGCAACCGAACCGCAACTTTCAAACTCACACTTGAGCTCGACACAAGGACTGCTTTCAGCAAGTGAACCTGCCCCCTAAATTGTCCTGGATCCCCAACAAATCATCCTCAGGGTTTGATCATTTAGCCGACCACCTGTTAATTCATTACAAAAACCCACAACCACACCGTAACCTAAACACGATGGCCCAGGAATGCTCCCAACCGACACAACCTGCAACACAACAAGTCATTGATCCTCGCAGGCTTGGTCGAAACAATTCCGGGCTTGACAGTGGCGATATTGCTGACGTGCTTGTCATATTACACCCGGCCACAGAAACCGCCATCAAGATTGTTGCACATGCGGCTGAGATACGCCCCCAGCATGTCCTCTTTCGCAGCCCGCTTAATTCTATGTACGGATCTGTGGCGGATATTGGAGAGCAAGAGACAATCATTGTCAACAGAAACGGCGAGAGACTAGGCCGGCCCTCGAGAACGGGCGCCGACCTGGCTTTACGCATGAGTTCTGCTCCGAGACTGCGATTCAAACACCTTGGCTTCATTTTCGGCAGAAACGTCAATAGTGCTGATATCGTCTTCGGCCAAGATTCTGGGAAGCGGATCAGCAACCAGCACTTTCGCATTTACCTTACTGGAGATGGTATACCAATGGTCGAGGACATGTCCACCAATGGCACCGTGGTGGACGGCGTGCTTTTGAGATCCAATGAAAAGCGTTACCACAACACTCGGACAATTGAAACAGGCTCCATTATCTGCATCCAAGGCTCGACTGATGCAGAGATGATAAGATTTATGGTCCGCGTTCCTTCACGTGTGTCATACTTGGAGCGTTTTCGCCAAAATCTTCGTAACTTCATCACCGAATGCACTCCCGATGGGGCAAAGGACGTCGCTTTAGAACGCATTAATAAGACATATCCTGCTATGCACTGGGATGGCGGAGAGAAGTACAATATTGTTGGAGTGCTGGGAAAGGGTGCCTTCGCCACTGTCCACCAAATTTCGACCAAAATGGACGGTCGACTGCTTGCTGCGAAAGAGCTAGAAAAGCGGCGTTTCGTCAAAAACGGCTTACTGGACAAGAAGATCGAAAACGAAATGAAGATCATGGAGTGCCTACGACATCCTAATATTGTCAACTTTGAAGAGTACTACGACGCCGGTGATTACATGTACATTATCATGGAGTATGTGCGGCATGGCGATCTCCAAGCATACCTTAATGCAGAAGGGCCCCTCAAAGAGCCTCTGGTTAGATCGATGGGGCAGCAAATATTGAGCGCACTGAATTATTTGCATCGCGCAAAGATCACGCATCGAGACATCAAACCAGACAACATCCTGATTGCACAAATCGCACCAATCTTTACCGTTAAGCTCTCCGATTTCGGCTTGTCAAAGGTGGTCCAACATGATGAAACGTTTCTCAAGACCTTCTGCGGCACACTTCTTTACTGTGCCCCAGAGGTTTTCCCTGATTACGGTTCCGGGACCTCGAAGGGCACCAAACGTCGCCGTGGGCAAAAGGTCTATCATTCCTATAGTTCATCTGTCGATATCTGGTCCTTCGGTGGTGTACTTTGGAATGCTCTGTGTGGTGAACCGCCCTTTCAGGGTATTGCTGATGCCACAGGTGAAGCCATGTACAATAACATCATGAACACGCCATTGGATCCGTCGCCTCTGCTGAAGAGAGGTGTCTCGACGATGTGTATCGATCTATTGACACGCATGCTCCAGGTTGACCCAACCATGCGCCCGACAAACCGAGAATGTCTGAACCATCCGTGGTTAACGGATGGTGTTCCAATACTCGAAGAACCAGCTCTTCAGTCTATTGTTGAAGAAGATGAATCAGAGGGGACTGAGCAGAAACTATCGCAACTAAGCTTAAACCAGGAGGTTCCAGAATCAGACGACGAATTCGAGTTGCTCTCTGACGACGAAATGATGCAACTGGTTGAGCCCAAGCGTGTCCGGACTGATCCTCTATACGCACGCAACCAGATCCGTGATGATGACTCCAGTGTAGATCCCTCATTTCGGTCTGAAAGTTTGATTGAAAACGAAGAGAGCTTCCGGGCCGCGCCTACGCCCAATCGACGGCGTTTGTTTGGTGAGATTAGCGAGTCCGCCCTTCAGGATCCAGCCATATTATCTGACCACGCCAATGTTGCTCTGTCTGATGCAAGCGTCTCTTCGCGTGAAGCTCTGCTAGACACTAGTTACACGGCCGCTGGTGCTGAGTGCCGTGGGACAACTATCCTTGCCCAGCTCGACGGCAGTTTCTCATCGCCTAGCCTTCTAGGGGCAGAATCGATGGTACGCGATATGAATATGACTTCACCGTACTCGCCTGTCTCTAGGACGCAAAGTCCGGTGATGCCAGCTACACCTCGGACCCCAGAGGTATACCAACATAGCTCATTAGAAAGGTCAAAAGAGCACAGTCAGATCAGCGAGCCCACCCCGAAAGCAAGACCGACAGGCTTAAATCGACAAATCAGCTTGCCTTTGACAGCATCTTATTATTACGATCCAATGGACCCGACAACTCACAATTTGGAGTATGCCAGCAAGGTGAGCGGTTTTGACTTTGTGGCTGCGCAGAAAGAGACTGCAGCTGGTGCATCAACATATGAAGATACATCGAGGGCATCAGACACCAGTGTTACTTCAGAGTTTTCTACAACTGCTGCTGCGGCACCATCGCCAGGTGCTGATGTTCCCTCTGTTCCTGCGAAGCTCGATATAAAGCCTCCCCCACGACGTTTGGGCAAGCTGATTGGGACCCCGGATTCTTTCGCTCCTGGGCTGACCCTGAATATCGACCGCAGCAAGACGTCCTGGGGCCGGCAAGCTAACAACACGCTGGTTTATGAGCATAGTCACGACACACGGGTCCCTAAAACAGCGTTCATCATCTTTTGGTACTCTTCAGCAGATCAGAGTCACGGAACCGTGGAAGAGCTTTCTCAGCATGGGAAAGACTGGACAAGTCTCGAATCGTTGAATGTTGGCATCTGGACCTGCGCAACCCATGGTATCTCGATCAACGGCAAGCACTTGAAGCAGAGAGACGACAAAGGAAGGGCCATATTTGGGCATTTGCATACAGGTGACATTGTGCAAGTGTATGCTGACGCCCGTGGCGTAGAATGTCTGAAGTTTCGATGCGAATTCTACCTTGGATCTGGTACCAAGCCACGGCCGATTGGCGAGAGTTTCACGACGTTAGCCGGTGGTAAACTTTTATAGTGTCTGGTTTATCTGGTGAGGTTTTTGGGTCTGATGTTACCAACTCGTGCTACACTTAGCGGGGGCGCTCTGTTGCAATGGCCCTATCTAGGGTCTTTCCTTGATGCGTGCATTGTTCTGGAGTTGTGTGAATCTCGAAAGCATAAAAGTTCACTCGTCGAAGAAGTCTTCTTGGGCAGGTGTTCGCAATTTGGCCGGGCGCGGCGATTGGGGCCTCAAGAATGACTATCTGTCTGATACGTAGATAGCACTCGATAACTATGACGCAGCGAAATATATTAATTACGAGCCGACAAGCACTGCAAAGAGCGATCAATTATGGTGATTGGGGTACTTGGGCGCTCCTGATTGGGACTAGACTGGCAGGCGTCGGAAGTGACAGATGTCTCCAACCAGGGCTGGGTGAAGTCTACACGATGACAGCACACCACATCGCATCATCGCCCAACACCTTCCCACCATGAGGAGCTTCTGGGCACTTCCGGCTGTTCTGCGCCTGGCGCTGGCTAGCCAACATAGTTTCAGCGTCTTTGACGACCTGCTGGCATTTCCTCAATACGAGGTCGCCTGGCCAGACAGCTATGTAACGGAAAACGAAGCTACGTCGCTCCTCTCGCAGCACAGCTCGCCCAGTTCAAGTTCGGTGGCAGCAAGCGCCCAAGAGACGCAAGAGCTGTCCAAGCGCGACAGGGCGACCCAGGCGCGGCAGGGCGAAGCAGAGCTCGAGCACACGTACGAAGCAGTGGTGCTTGAGGGCCAGCGCTACCTCTGCAGCATTCCCGTGATCCCGGACGAGATGCCGCAGAACGGCACAACAACGGCCGAGGAAGTCGAGGCCGAGCAGGAAAAAGAGCTGGTGCGCGCCACAGACCGCGGATGGGAGCTGCTCGAGGGCCTGCGGGGCAGTTGCGTCTACTACGTGGGCGGCTGGTGGAGCTACAGCTTCTGCTACAAGGACGAGGTCAAGCAGTTCCACCAGCTGCCGCCGGGCCGGGGAGTGCCCATCTACCCGCCGGTCGAGGATACAACGGTGCACAGCTTTGTGCTCGGACGATACCCCAAGGAGCACAAGGGCCGGAAGGAGGATGCCCGCAAGACGCTCGGCCGCGACCAGAGTAGCAACGAGCCCTTGGACGACGAGGGCAATGTCAGGGAGAGCTCTGAGAAGGGCCTGGAGCTGCCGAGACTGGAGAGCAAGGGCTCAAGCAGATACATGGTCCAGCGCCTGTCAGGTGGCACTACGTGCGATCTGACCGGCAGGCCGCGCAAGATTGACGTGCAGGTGAGCATCCTGTGCCACGCCCTGATGCTATGCTGACCCATCCCAAAGTTTCACTGCAATCCCCAATCCGCCGATAGAATCGCCATGATCAAGGAAACTAGCACCTGCTCCTACCTGATGATTGTCGATACACCGCGCCTCTGCCACGACGTCGCCTTTCTTCCTCCCCAAGAAAATCTCGCCCATGCCATCTCGTGCCAACCCGTCATCCCTGAATCACAGGTCAGTGCCTGGACTGATGCGAAAATAGCCGCCAAGATCAGCGAAGCCGAGCGTCTCATCGCCGAACACGACGATGCCAACTCAAATCCGCTTCGTGAAGTTATCGAAGGCCTCGAAGGCTCCACCAAGCGCGGGCCCATAATCGGTGGTATCGAAGTCGGCGCCCAAGCACTTGTTGGTAGTAAGGGCAAAGTGATCGAAAAGAGCGTGGTAGTTGGCGGAGGAAAAGAAACGTATATTGGCACTGTGGCAAGTAGCGACGGCAAGCAGATGTCAAAAGAGGAGATGAAGAAGCTTGGCGTCACCGATTCAAAGGATGTAGAAAAGTTCAAGGGTAACTTGAAGAAACTCGCGGGCCGGAAGGGATGGAAGCTGGACTTGGTCGATACACCACGTGGCCGGGAATTCAGGGGTATTATCGAGGCCGAAGACCAGGATACGCCGAAAAAGGAGGCTAGCAAGGGCAAAGAAGAGCCTAAGAAGAAGGAAGATAAGGGCAGCGGCATGGGGACAAAAGAGCAACCAACGAAGGAAGCAGAGGAAGCAGATGGTGAGCAGGTATCAGAAGGCAGTGAAGAGGTGTACAAAGACGAACTATGAGCCTAGGTATTCCAATCAACTTTCTTGTTAAACCGGCACCGTCAACGGATTCATCACGCCCGCACCTCCATCGACTCGGATTTCACTCCCTGTAATATAACTGCTGAACCCACTGGCTAGAAACCCCACTGCCCTCGCAACCTCTTCCGGCCTCCCCGCTCTTTCAAGCCCAATAATCCTCTTCTGCGCTTCCTCAGCCTGCAGCCTTGCTGGCGGAAATTGACCTGCTTGCATCTCTTGTACACCCTTGAGATCAACACCAACGTCGATCTGGCCAGCGGTAATGGCATTGATGCGCACACCCGTGCCCTTGAGGACAAGCACACCTGAACGCACAACACCCAGGGCTGCGTGGCTTGCCATTGTGAAGGCAGGGCTCCAACACCCACCGTAGGTGCCTGCGACGCTAGTGACGACAATGATACTCCCATAGGCCGCGTCTTTGGGCGCAGCGTTGGGATAGGAGCCGCGCGGAGCCGTCTTTTGCATCGCAGCAGGCGCGTACTTGAGGGCAAAAAAAGCCGGCATAGCGTTCGTTTCAAAAGCGGAGAGCAGATCGCGAGGAGACGTGTTCGTTATGCTGGCTGGGCCCAGCAGGCCTGTCGAGGAGGTCCAAATGTCGAGGCGGCCCCAGGCGTTGAGCACGTCATCGATGAGGGTGAGTGTGTCTTCTTCGGAAGAAATTTTGTACGGGTAAGAGATGATCTTAGTGTTGGGGTAGGAGGGGAACGTGGTAGAGAATTCAGGTTCCGAGGGCGTGTGGCATGCATAGATGCAGGCGGCGCCATGGGCTGATGCGCATATTAGCCATGATGGCAAATGCGAGAGCTGTGATAGCCCCAAAGCGTGGGGAAACGTACCGACGAGTTCAGTAACTATGGCTTTGCCTACGGGTTGCGCGGCACCCGTTACGACGCAGATGAAGCCGTACTAAGATTTGGTGTTGGTTTCTTTTCATAGATTGAGAATGAACTCACAAGTTTTCCATCCACTCTATACGGCGAAAAATGGTCGTTGTCTAAGTTTGCATTCGGTTGGTTTAGGTCCGTCTCCGTCATGGTGCTGAGGGGAAGATGAGGGCGTCAAGTTGGATAGGCTTTGCTTGAGGAGACATGTTTTGTTTGTGCTATGCTGATATGATTGAGTATACTACGAGGCATTACAAAATGAGCGCGATTGCATATCCACGGGGCGCGGAGATGCATGTGGGCTGTTGTCGGTTGAAGTGGGTGCTTATCGTCCCTTATCAGGCGATGGGCCCGCGGGGTACAGTCTATATAGACTTTGGGCTTTGGGATGAGCAGAGGCACATATTTGCATGCGGTTGCGTCCCGCGCCACGCTACCTATGCATGCATAGACTCAGGCCGCCTTGGCCTTGTCGTCTTCCTGCACTTTTCTCATCTCCTCTCGCGGCGGCAGCACGTCCGGCCCAAAACTCAAAGGCAGCAGCTCGCCCATGGTCCTAACAATCCACTTGCCCTCCTTGTTGAACATGAACACGGGCACCTCGAGACTTAGGAACTCGCGCAGGAACTGTCTGCACATGCCGCATGGGCTGCAGAAACCGTCAATGTCAGTAGACACACCCACCGCTTTGAAGGCGCCAAGCCGGTGCCCCAGATGCACGGCTGTGCCCATTGCGACGCGCTCGGCACACGTGCCAACCGGGTAAGCCGCGTTTTCCACATTTGCGCCTGCGATAATGTGCGAGGCTGGGTAGGCAGACGAGGGATTAGCGGCGGCCATGGTTGAGTTGAGGAGGAGGGAGGCGCCGACGCGGAAGAGAGAATATGGGCCTGTGCAACGGCCATTAGCATGCTTCATACAGCATGGCAGCCTCAGAGATCGACATACAGTATGCCCCGGCCTTTGCTTCAATGCATCGCTCGCCGAGGGCTTGCAGTTCGATCGCAGACACGCCCGAGACCAAGCCGTCCCGGTCGTCTACAGCCTCAGCAGGTTGGAAGGAGGCGGGGGGCATGGTGAAGGAAAGGAGAGCAGCAAGGACGGGCACGCGGCAGGTTAATAAAGAATGTGACCAAGAGCCGAGGCTTGCCGGTGGGGGACTACCAGCCATCGGCCGACTCCGATGGCTCCCAATCGTCCATGCTCTCCTTGATGTTGATCCAATAACGCAACCTGACCGCCTCCCGTGTTGCACACTCGACATCATCTTCCTTGAACGCCTTCTCCAATGCCGCCTCACTTGCCCGGATCCTCTCTTCATTGCACTTTTTGATTTCTTGCAAATCCTCTTCTCGCGCTGCCTCTTCAATCTGCTCCCGTGCCTCCATGACCTCAACTAGCAGCCCGGCATCTTCCACCTTGGCCGTCTCGTCGTTGCCCACTTCAACCCCACGCAGGCTCAAGAGGTACTGTGCGCGGTGCAACGGATTCTCGAGTGTTTTATAGGCTTCGTTGATGCGTGCTGAGAGCGCCTCGGCCCGCTTTTTGTCCAGCTGTGCATGCATGTCTGGGTGAGCGCGGGCTTGCAGCTGTAGAAATTCGCGTTTCAACGCAGACAGGTCAATGGCGAAGGGCGCGTTGGGTGGCGGGCCATGAGGGAGGGCCTTGGGGAACAAGGAGTAGTGTGTTGTAGGTGCCGTAGTCGTAGACTGAAATCGCCGCCTCAACGCCTCCCATGATGTGCGTTGCGCACAGTCAGATGAAGTGCGTAGCGTGCAGGCAGCAAACCGGATTAGGCTCATGCTCGCCGTGGTGTGGTCTTCGGCTGCCAACTCAAGAGAATATTAGTGGTGATGATGGATGATAGTGGCAGCTGTCAATATCACCCTCGCAGCCTGCGTCGAGTAGAAAAGTGGACGAGAATTTTGGCATTGAGAATCACAAATCTGTTACGTCATCTGTCACGACTAGCCCTGTCGCCAATCAGGCACCGATAACGGTTGATTCCAAGTGCCAATATCTAGTAGAACAATTTACATACTGTTACAATACATTTGATGTATCTCTGTATTATACATCCTTGCGGCCACGAGCTGCTTCGTCAGCTTTGCGTTCAGCCAGCTGTATTTGCCTCTCCACTAGCTGAAGCACCCGTTCTGTAGCCTCCACGTCTTTCCTCGCTGCCTCAACCCTAGCACGATGAGCAGCATTTCTTTTCTGCCCCTTGCTAGTTTTGCCCGCGACAACAATCGAGTCTGTCGAGTATAATCGTTCAGATTCACGCAATGCTGCCCTCTTTTTACCCAACAACAGCCGCAGGCGCCTGTCTGTCCAGTGCGGGCTGTAAGTGTCCATCCAGTCTAACGGAAGCTCGTCTGGCGTTGAAGTAACCTTGACAAGGTCAGTCTGGCTAACAGCCTCTTTGTCCGTAGTTTTTCCTAATCCTAATCGTTTCTCTATGTCGGCAATCAAAACGGCGAGGATGCCGTCCCGACTCCCAAACTGCACAGATAATCCGTGAAGCAGCTGAAGTTCCCTGCGGAAGACGTCCTTTTCCCGGTCCTCCTTGGCCACTTCGTAGAACTCGTGCTCTCGTGCATTCAAAACATGCCCAAGGTACTGCGCCTCGGTAGCTCCCTTCATTCGGGTATGTTGGAAATTTTCGAGGGCCTCTTGCAAGGCATACGGATCTCGGTCCTCAAAGCGTTCGCCGTATAACTTGACGCCCTTGATAATGTCCGGTCCACAGAACTCTGTTCCATACATGGTCGTGGTAAAGGAGGATTCTTCAGTTTTTCTCACGTTGTCAGCCTGTAATCGGCCCGCAACCAAGATATCCACCTGGGATTGAGTTCCTTTCGTGATACCTAAAGGATTTATAGGGAGTTCTGAAAGAGATGATGCGTAAAATGTGAGTGCAAGTCGGCCAAACGGTGATAGTGAATTATAAATCTTTCGGTCTGCCTTCATTTGTTGATAAACGTGATGTCGATATATTTCATATGCATCATGCACAACCTTTACGGTATGGGGCAAGACTCCAACTCGAACCAGGTAAGCATCTGCAACATAGCTACCAACCGCCGACCCGACGGTGGCTAGGGCGAGGACTCGCTTCCAGCCGCCAACACCCGGAAAGGAGCGCCGGTTCATACTGATAGACGTGCCAAGGACACCTCCTCCGACAATGAAATCATCCACGGTCCAGTGCTGTGTCTGCTCCCATAGTTTACCGGGTTTGGGGTCAATCTTCTTATATTTGAACATGCCTCTGTGCACCTCTCTCTTGCTATAAATATCAAGTGCTGATAACGGTATAGTTGCTGCACTAAAATACGCTGTAGCCTTCAGAAAGATGCCCGGCCTCGATCGGCCCAAGAGGGACAGGATGGCGGTTATGCCTCCAGCGTACATCAAGCTTTGCCTCGGAACAGTAATGATTTTCGGTTCCGCGACCAGAGGATCTTGACATCGCGGTAAGATGGGTATTTGAGCTTCACCTACAGATGCTTAACATAGCTACAATGCCGAATTTGATCAAAGTATGATACCTTCTGGAACAAACAACCGCACCATATTGACCCTCGTGGTTCAGGTATGTTCGGCGCTGACTTAGAGCTTAATTCATAAAAACAATTCTAGAGGACATGTGAATTGTAGCTCCGAAGCCTCGTGGACTTGGTTTATCGGGACCTAAGGTGTGTGACGTGCAAGAGCTCGGATGCGTTCCGCTTCTGATGCTCATGCCGCACGGTCCCTGTAGCCATGTACGTAAGTTATGACAGTTGCATATTAGTGTATCAACCCTTGAGCCGCTCTTACTTATTGATTGATAATTTTTCGGTAGCGTTAAAATGATTATGAGGTCAATACTCGGGTTGTTATACCTCTATTTCACAGCTTTTTACGATATAATACAACTAATTTAGAAAAATAACCATCTAAGGTCTTGTGGTCTAGTGGTATGATTCTCGCTTAGGGTAAACCCGAGCATAGCTTGCGAGAGGCCCCGCGTTCGAGTCGCGGCAAGACCCTTTCTTTTTACTCTCCCTAAAGCTTCTAAACGAAGATGCAATGTTACCTGTTCATCCTTTGGCTAAATGCGAATACTTTTGCTTCAGCCGTCGAATAATTATTGCATAGATTCTAAAGAGTTGGATTTGCCGATGCTCTTATTAAAGGACTTTTTTTGACTCGAGCGCATATGATGCCTGGCCAACACCAAGAAAAACGATGCTATTAGCGATGTTGTTTTGGCACAACCACACCTGACATCCAGCTAATGCAAATTAGCTATTATTCCAGGCCCAAGGGAGCCTCCCAGCAAGGCTGCCCGCAGTGATAAAAGTTGATCAGAGCCCATACAAGCAAACAAATGACGCCAAGCACAAGGTACCACCGCTACCACCGCTCCGGCAGATATACCAAGACAACGGCCACGGAAGCCAAAATCAGTAACTTTTGTACAGCGCAATTTGGTATGGGGATGCTGGGTTGTATTCTTGCTTAGGGCTCCTTGGCAACTGTAGAAGTCCTGCAATTTAATTGACAGGTCCCCTACAATGGCACAATCGATAGAGGTCCCGCCGATCAATATGTCCTATCCAGTCGAGGCAGCTCGTATTGCATCTTATCTCGACATGACGCCCGTCCAGGTCAATCCGGGCAGGTGTAAGGTAGCGGAATACCGGCAGAGGGACCAAACAAGAAGGTCACGGTTAGCGCCCATCTTCCCCCTGGCCAATGGCGGAGCACAGCACAGGCAACTCCCCTATCGGGCACTTACCGAGCATTTGGGCCAGGACATCACCTGCCATTCATTTGGAGCAGGGCCAAATTAGGCTGGATAGGGCCGAAAGCTGTACTATGCATCCTCTCAAGCTTTTGTATATCAAGTCGACCTTGCTCCATTGCTTGTATTCTCTGCGTCTATCCACCCAGTCCATCGCTTCGTTCAATTACGGCCGCCATGAAATACTCACTCGTTGCATCTCTGATTCTTCAGAGCACCGTTGTTCTTGGCGACCTTTTGCCTGTTTATTTCAAGGCACCAACGGCCGAACATTTTCACAATATTGTTCGCAACGACACTTACGACTTTGGATGCCGGCCGATTGCGCAAGCCACTCAAGATGGCCACTTCACTCTCCATGCGCTACTCACCGAGGATCAGATAGCCGATCTCCAACACGAATACAAGGGCACTCCAGAACTCTCCATCAACAGACAGATCATCAAGCGAGCAGCAACCGCACCCATTGGCACTGGAGATCGCTGGAAGGCCGGAACTGTGACACCTGTTGGTCTTGGAACACAGGCGTCAGGCACCACAATCACCAGCATCATGAATCCCGCTGAAATCAACTCAGCGATTCAGGCTCTTGCCAAAACCTATGGTGCCAACACAATCACCCTCCCCAGCAAGACGTTCAATGGCGCGTCGTCAACCGCAATCTACGTCGGCGCTGGCACAGACAAGTCAGCGTACCACCTGTATCTTAGTGCCGGTATGCACGCCCGTGAGCGCGGTGGACCTGACAACGTCATCTACTGGATTGCCGATTTGCTTGCTGCCAATAAGGCCGGCAGTGGCCTTACGTATGGCAGGAAGACATACACCAATGCCCAAATAAAGAGCGTGTTAGCCGCCGGCATTGTCGTCTTCCCCATGGTGAACCCTGATGGCATAGCCTATGATCAATCCAGCGGCGCGTTGTGGCGAAAGAACCGCAACACGCGCTCCGGCTCTAGCGGAGGTTCCGTTGGCGTCGACATCAACAGGAACTTTGACTTCCTATGGAATTTC
Organism: Ophiosphaerella narmari; assembly: GCA_028456235.1. Classification (NCBI taxonomy): domain Eukaryota; kingdom Fungi; phylum Ascomycota; class Dothideomycetes; order Pleosporales; family Phaeosphaeriaceae; genus Ophiosphaerella; species Ophiosphaerella narmari. Next base: position 445,752 of record JALNQA010000025.1, on the reverse strand, counting down.
GAAAAGTACTTTGACCCAAGTGAGTCACCTGCATCGACATCACCCAGCAGCGAGATCTACGCCGGAACGGCTGCAGCCTCGGAGCCTGAGACAAAGAACCATGTCAGCATTTATGAATCGTTCCCCAAGATTCGGTGGTTCATGGACGTTCACTCTGCTGTTGGAGATATCTTATACTCATGGGGGGATGATGAGAATCAATCGACTACCCCTACTATGAACTTCCTTAACTCGGCGTACGATGGCAAACGTGGCCCCGTTGGTGACAGCGTGTACAAGGAGTACGCCCCGGCCGCTGATATTACCAACATCAAGAATGTAGCGGCCAAAACAGCGGCAGGTATGAGAAGTGTAGGCAATCGCTCTTACAAAGAAATCCAAGCCGTTGGTCTGTATCCTACGTCTGGTGCCAGCGACGATTACGCGTATAGCAGACAGTGGGCACAGCCAGGCAAGAATAAGGTTCATGGATTCACAATGGAGTTTGGATATTCAACGAATTTCTACCCGACGTCAAGCGAGTTTAACCAAAATGTGTTGGATACGAATGCGGGTTTCATGGAGTGGTCCCTTGCGGCGATTGCGGCGGGACTGGAATGATGGTGATGACCTTAAGGATGAAATAATGCTTGTGAGGATTCATGTTCATGTTTTTATAATTGAGAGAACAATTTTAAGATGCACAACTATATACGGCAGTGATGCTAGATCCCGTGCCACAAACTTGTCCAAGATTTACTAACGCATCCTACTTTCTTTACTGCTATATAAGGCTACAACGTACGGCAGTATAGATTAACTGTTCTACGCTTAGTGATTAACTCTGTTTCATTACTTCTACTTTTGGGCAGTGATGTAGAATTACGGCCTCATACAGTAATCATCCGTCCCAACGCTTCATCGTCTTCAATGCATCGTCTGCAGCCTGACGCTGAACATCATCGTACCAAGTTGAACAGACTTTTCCATCACTACGTTCTTTGACTAATAGCCGCGAACCCCTCTTCACACCTTCGAAAATAATCCTGTGGATGCGGGCGTGGCCCGTGATATTATTCGCATTCGAGCGCGCGGAAGGCGCTTCCCAACGCCAAAAATGGAGCTTGAAGCTCTCCAAGTCATGGTCGGTATTTACATATCTGGCCCAGAGATCCCGGATTGCACAGTGTGCATGATTGGCAACGTATGAGCGTAGGGATTTTTGATTGCAAGGGTAGGTTCGAATCGAGATTTGGATTGTTTGCAATGATGCAACAAAGGGAAGATTTGTGATATAATCTCTATTCTACGCGGGTAAGCTCTTTGAGGTTTGAAACTTTCATATGGCGTGCTTACGAGCGCATTCTCGGCGTGGTGGCAAGTGTTGCATGTATGCGGGGAGAAGAATGATTCCGACTCAAGGTCAAGCGTTTTCAGCGCGGTGAAAGCGGAGAGAAATACTAGCTGTGAAACGCAACATATTGGTGGCTCAAGCCAATCGTGGCATGCCAAAAGCGACAGTGCTTGCAGGCATTCTCCGTGTGTCGTTCTCAAATCAAGCCAGAATTGGTGTGAGAAATCAATTATATCGCAACGAACGACGAGTGATTTGAGCTGATTGAGTGTTGAAATGAACTTGGAGCATATTTTGAGAAAATCTCGGGGAAGAAAGGGGGCGTAGGTATATGTCTGCGAGTGATGAGAAAATTCTAGATGTTCTAAGTGTGGAATCTTGTCACAAAAAAATAGCAAGAATATGCCCGGATTCAAAGGCCCAAGACTGAGTCGCTTCAATTTGTTCCAATCCACGCATTGGCGCAGTATCTCGCAGTGCCTATAGTCATTCAGCAAATACGACTTGGCTTTGATAGCCAACTCGTCTAGCGGCGGTAGGCGGTCTGTTGGATCCAGAGGGATCTGCACTGGATAGGATGTTTCCGTGAAAGCGGTATTGTTTTCGATTTTGCGGTAGTCATGGTACAAATGTGATGTAAGATGTGAAGGTTTGGCTAGCATTTCTAGCTCCTTTACCTTGTTTTCTGCCGCTCGGCGTGGGTTGAGATCCTGGTGAACATCAATGGATAGCGCGCGAAGACTGCGAGACCGTATGAGTATGCGTTTGAGGCCTTCTAATGGAGCTAAAGAGTCGGGATTACTGATACTGGAACATGGAATTGAACAAGATAGGCGATGGAGCTGAGGCGACAAGACGGCTGCTTGGTTGAGCGTATTCAAGGAAACACATAATTGTGCGCAAGGGTGATGAAGAAGTAGTGCACTCAAGATGCTGTCAGGCAATGGATGCTTGCTATTCCAGCTGCACACACAAACGTTAGTTGATATGGGGTATGCATTTGCATGCGAAGATAAGGCGGTAAGGCAAAATTGCGAACCTAAATGAATCTAGCTTTCGAATGGTGGGTATGCAAGCCAACAGAAGCTCTGTATTCATACAATAACTTTCCTTGTTACCTCGGAATGAATCGACATGGAGAAAGCGAACGAGTTGTCGAGAGGGATCTGTGGGATCAAGTAATCGTTCAATGTAGCGGTAGGTAGCTTGTTCTTGGAATACATTATTCTCTCCGAAGACGATTGTACGGCATAGAATAGAATCAGCGAAGGCGCCGAGGCGCTTTGAGACAAGTCGTAAGCAACGCAAAGCTGGTAAGCGGTCTGAACGAAACTGGGTGTTGTTGTCAGTGACTGATAGCTTGGGCTGTGTAGCTGGGGCCGTACATGGTTGGCGACGAGGTGTAACACATCGTCGCTCAAACGCTCTATACACGACATGGCGAAGACACAAGATGCATCGAAGCCTTCCGTTACCTTTTCCCTATTTATACATTCCCCATCCTATGTGATTACCGATACATGTTGAGCAACAAGGCAAGTTGATGATGAGCAGGGCGTGTTGCCAAGCGGCCAAACCAAAACAGGACTAGACGAATTCTGCACCGAAGCGCATCACGAGCGTTCTAACATTGACGTTCGTCCAGCCAAGACCAAGGAAGACAACCAACCCTCACCCCACACACGATGCAGTCACTCGGCAGAACAGCAGTGGCTGCCGCTCGTACCGGCCGAACGACGCTCTCGCGACAGCCGCGCCGATATGCTCACGACTCGCACGCCCACGGCGCCGGCAGCCCGCCCGTGGACGAGCCTATGGGGGTACGTCCGGCCTGTTTCCCATTGCGGCGGGCACTGTGAAGAAGCTGGGCTGACTTGACTGGCATATAGCGTGGCTTCTGGCTTACATTTGGAACCATACCGGCCGCGTGGGCGCTGTATTTTGTTTCGCGCAAGAGCGAGGACGGCTCGCCCCTCGCCCTCACCCGCCTGATCGAAGAGTACACAGAGAAGACGGAGAAGCTGGCCAGGATGAACGACCTACATGTGCGCATGATTGAACAGGCGGGCGAGGACCGGGTGCTGTTCATGAACACGAAGCCGCAGGAATACATCGACATGAAGTTCCCTGAGATCATGAACGTCGGATCGCCGTACAATGTGCCGGCAGGCAGCCAGGTATCGATGGAGAAGGTGATTGAAAAGTACAAGAAGATTGCGTACGAAGACAACGAGCGGAAGCTCGAGGCATTGAAGAACAACCAGATCAAGTCGGAGCAGCCATTTGAGAGGAACTATCTGCGGAAAGCACCCGGCATTGTGCAATAGGCAGCATATATAAACCTACGTACTTGATGTACCGTGTACTACTAGCCTGACTGTGCTCGACTATCAATCATCAGTGAGACTTTCCAAGAAAGGTGTATTCGCCTTTGTTCAATCATCGAGGCGGCCAAAGGGTGGTGCTGATGCGGGTGTTGTCCTGTTGTCGGTTGTCCAGCCACGCAGGCCCGGTAAGGCTAGCGTCGCAGGAAGAAGCTCAACACCCGCCGTGCCGAGCGCAAAGGATAAACAGAACAACATCGCCTGTGCTGTCCTGTCGCAGCGCACACGCCCATTGCCTGCTTTGCCTGCCGTGCCTCTTTTGGGCATATTTCTCTTCCCGGGGGAGTTGGAGGCGTTTCAAATGCTAATTCGACGCCCACCACAGCACCTCTGCCGCCCGTTCTCACCAATCTCGTCAATCTCTCCTCCACCCGCGAAGAGAAGCATGCGCTGGACATGAACGGCTCGGAGCACCGCACACCGCCGCGTCCGACCACTGTCGCCTCCAATTCCATTGCTACCTTCCCCTCCATGCCATCCTTCACCACTCCCCGCAATGTGTCCGGCCCGCTGGCGGTCGAAAACCAAGCCATGGCCAGTGACGCCAATGCAGCGGCGCCCTGGACCCGCCCCAACTTCCACACCGCCCCAGGCAACTCCAAGACGTCCCAATACATTGACAAGATCACCTCGGAAAACGACCGCCTGCGCAGAGAGCTCAGGGCGGAGAAGCTTGCGCGCGAAGATGAGGCTAAGCGCGTCTCGGCCGCCCGCTCCAAGGCTGAAGACTCGCGTGCCGACTTCCAACACCTCCAGGTCCTCGCCGATACTAACGCAAGAGCCATAGAGCGCAAGGACCGGAAGCTGGACGAGCTCAAGGCCACCCTCGAGGTTGAAACCAAGAGACGCAAGGTCGCCGAACAAAGAGCAGAAGAGGCGCTCAAGATGCTGGGCGACACACGCTCCGAGACCCAGCGCCAACTCTCCCAGGCGTATGAAATGAAGCACATGGCCGACACCAATCTGGAAACCGCCCGAGACGGCTTCAAGCGCATCACTGATGGCTACGAGAAGAAAATCAAACACATCAACGACGAGCTGCATCAGTTGCGTAAACACCGCATCCAAGACGCAGACAAGATAAAACGGCAGGCCATTATCAGCGACCAGCTACACCACGAGATGTCGCGCACAATGCGAACCGAAACAAACCTATCCCAGGCAATGCAAGCATACAAGGACCAACACCGCAAGGAGATGGACGCCCTTGTCGCCGAGGCTGCTAAGATGCGTGCGACTTTGCCTGAGAAAGAAAAAGAGGCCGAGGAACTGGTTGAATCCATGCGCGAAACGCGTGATAAAATGAAGTGGGTAATGACACAGAAACGGCGGCAAGGGGGCAACTAACGCGCCTCACACACACACACACATACATAATGACTGTAACGATCTGTACTATATATCGCTGGCGGTGAGTTATCTGGGCATTTGGGGCACACGGGCGTTATCCATTGTTTGGTTAGAAGAATTGGGCTGGCGCATCAACACATCACTCTCCCACATTGTCAACACTTGGTCACACCATGAGGTTAGCATTCACACATGGGCGTCACTTTTTGCGGCCTAGCTTCTGTTCTAGATTGATTTTAATTAATTTCAACACTTCTATCACCTATGCTGGTATGAAAGCTCGATGCCGCCGTACTCACAAGGCCACCCCGACTCCTTGAAATGCAAACCGCCCCCCCTCCCCCATCTTACATGCAACAAAGCCTTCACGTTCCCTTCATTCCTTCCGGTTCATCCGAGGGCAAGTAAGAACTGAGGTGGTCTTCACCCTGGACTCGTCCGTCAGTGGTTCTGCAAACAGGTTTGACCGCTATTTACCAAATCTTACCTCAGTTGACTGCAGTGCCACACTGTGGGCAGCACTTTCCGGGAATCACCCACACCGTGTCGCCACGTTCGAGGCAGGAAGGGCACCGACGACCAGGGACCTAAGGAGTCAGTACACACTCAAGATATCATTCAAGAATACTCACAGGCATAGTCGTAATACCCCCAACATCGTTCATACAAGGAACAGCAACTTTGTCAACTAGAGTATGTTGGCACATGGTGGTGGGTGTTGGGCTATGACGGATACTGAGGAACAGTGGTAGAGTGAAGAAGATAAAGTACGAGTGTTGAGGGAAGCCGTGAATTAAATAGGGAGCGAATTTGGTGAGTCAAATGATAGCGACCGAGTCAATTTGATGATGACTATTTTGCGTACGAGGCCAGATAACACTTTATACTTGCTGAAGCTTCCTCGAGCCAGAATGGCCTAAGATAATCGGTACATCCCTTTCTGGAAAATTCTACACGACATGCAGCGCGCTTGTGACGCCTATAATTCGACACAGACTTCTCAACTTGACGACCTAAACCCTGACCCAAACCGTTGGCATGCACATAAACTTTGGTCATGGTCTAAGTACGTCCACATTGACGTATTGGGACGCCTGCGGTGTCACTCAACCGAGGACCCGATAGTATCTAAGCAATTGACCGAGTGGCAGCAGTTCAAGATATACAAGCCAGCCATGCAGACCGGTTCTTCTTCAGCATTGGTCAGATACACGTCTCGAGTGTCCTGCGGATCTGTCTTTGATTGGCCTGTAATCTTAAGAAAGACGTACCTAGCACCCACTGTAGGGGCTAGCAAGGTATAGTTGCGGTAGCCGAAAAAAAAAAAGAGAACAAAACTACGTATGGCTCAAGAAGCGATGTTGAGACTCGTCACTTCCTGCTGCACGTCTTCAAAAGTTGTTACAGCGCTAGATCAGCCACTGTTTGCAGCTCTGCGCAGGTCAGCTGTCGTTTTCGGTATAATCATCCGCAATAGCGTGTTTCTGCAATTTCCAGGACCGTTTCGACGTGGCACTGCGATCTATGCTCGTTACACGGCCCTGCCACTCACCACTCCAGCTCTGCGATCTGGGAGCAATTTCATCGTTTCATGTTCTGCAGCTTGTGATCCCTGCACGTTTCCCCTATCGAGAAGCTCTCCACAGGAGCCTGGTCTGCTTTACCACATCGCAGCATGGCTCCCTGCCTAGGATGCAATGCAGCCTCATCTTACCCACTGGGCGCATTTCCGGGAATGCCGCTCATCCCCTAGTACGTTGTGCGCATCAACTGTCAGATACTGCCTTCTAAGGCTGTGCTGACTAGCGTACTAGTAGTAAACTTTGTTGCGACACTGATTGCTTTCGACATTAGCCACATGCGTCTCCTTAAGCGCGATGCAGCCGCATCGCCACACTACATCCCACCACAACTGACTCAGTAACTGTACTCCGAGCCTGTAACTTGCTTCTGTTTATTTGAGGTATTCGTATAGTGAGTATATTCAATATCGGTCTCATTCTCGGTCTTACATCAATCACCTCAGAGGCTCTTGACTGACATCAGCGCTTCCGTAACAAGAGCGGGCGGTGACGAGAGCACGAATAACAAGGCCAAAATCTTGCCCCTCTCATAAACCTGGTTTCAGGAAGGAATCCGAAATCAGCCACGTAGCATCCCTAATCGCCGCACCTCGTCCGCTAACTGCCTATCAATGGTAATGTGCCATCGCTTCGACCGGCAGTGCAAGCTATCTCCGTATCTCAGCCACCTTATACTTTCCCAAGCTCTGGCAAGAAAATGGTAATAGCCATGGCATACTTGTCGCCCAGACTATTCTCAGAGACTAGGAAATTTGCGGAGCAGAGTCCGTGCTGTCCAATTGCAAGAAACCGTTTAGATCGCCGCCTCTTCGTGACAACTCCAAAGCAACTTCTTCATAGAGGCATGCCATCGGGCGGTGTGAGAGCTCACCCATATCTTACGGTAGATGTGTAAAAGTAAAACACTTTCCAGAACGTAGCTCGGAGGCCCTCCGTGGAGTTTGATTGCGACGGATACACGACCGTTGCCGCACCGGCCGATTCCAGCAAACAAACTTCGACGGATGCGGCGGGTAGTCTCAAGAATATATCGCCGCAACGAATCAACGTTCTTACCTACTTTATATCTGGAAAATGTATACGGGGCGTGGCGTAGCTATCGGATGAGCTCCGGGCGGTTATACAATGTCAAGTGAAGCCCAGGGCTTGGTAGATTGACCTTGCTACTGAGTTCGGTGGCTTTAGTCTTGTGATCTTACTAAGTTTCGAGTTTTGGAAATAGGCAGCTAGGTATTGAAACGCCATCACAAGAATAACGTCAGTTAGTAAGGGGCCGCTAGTATATGCCCCACTTCATTCAAATGGGGCTACCTGGGCGAATTGCTTACATCTTCCTGCATTTGGGACTTGCGTCAACATCGGAGAGTTGGTGTTTTGGACGAGAATAAACACTTGACGAAACCGTGACTGCCGAATTGTATCGGTCACACCCCGGACTCATCTAAGGCTATGAGGTTAGTAGAAGTTTGTTATATCTCAGGATGTCGCTTCTCATCGTGATTCGTGATACCTGAGGAACATATGAGGCGGCGGTGAAAGATCAGCTGCTACACGTCAGTAGCTTACGTGCTACCGCTGGCTGACGGGCAAGACAGTAGCTTACCTCGTCCACATGAAGGTACCGAAGAGTGGCCACGGCATCGAACCACCTTGCGCTTGACCAAATTATATCGGTGCAACGGCGGGGCGCCGCATTCCCGGCTTCCAGGCTATGACACGCATTGCATGGCGCTGTGCGACGGTTGATAGCCACACCGACTGCTGAAGAAGTACCTAACCACGAGGGCGGTGAGAAGGTGCCGGAGAGACCGACTCTTGGGTCTGTTGGCTCTCCCAATATGTTAGGACGCGCTGTCTATTTCTAATCTTCTTTCGCCCGTCTTTCGGCGTACGTTTTCTCCTGGAGTGATATAGTACCATTATCTTTCTCCTCTCCCCGAGGATCTTACATATTACACAGTACCGGTATTGTATCGACATACGAACGCTGAAGTCGTCATGCGGGTCAAATTATCCGAAAGCGAGAAACGCGGATACAAGAAGCCATGCCACCATAGGGCTCACCCTTGGCTCCGGGCTATGGAACACCTTTTCTTGGACAAGCACGGGGCCTGGTTTTGAAACATAGCGTATGCGTTCTACAACTGTCTTGGCCCCAATCGGTGTGGTAGAGCTGAAATCTCTTACGGAGCCTCGATTCATCGCTTTCTTTGATTCTTTGCTGTCCATCATTAGCACAGCTTTATATTTTATGAACGGTATGTTCATCGCTCCCACAGGCAAGATCCCTATCTCACTACACAATATGGCCTCTGCGTAGCACATCGATCTTATCAGTAGACCGGTCTATACCACATCCCCAGCCTATCAACCAACCGTCCGCTGACCCCTTCCTCTTTCGAACCTTCTTGCATAATGTCCGGGCACGATGTGTACTACCAGTTGAAACCCGGGCTGCTGACGAATCCTTGTCGTTGACAACCGGAAGCAGAAGTGCACATCTGAGCTTAGATTGAGGAAACTGGGTGATGCTAAACCGAGGCGGATGTGCAGTTAAGTTAGAGTGAAATGAATCATTGCTCTCTGTGGAGACTGGCATAAGGGTTTATTGTGTGTAAACTTTGGAGTATAAATATCCAGTCGAACACAATCTAAACTGGAATAGACAATGAGCCAATCCCCGCATGGCGCCGAAGCACGATAGAACATTCCGGAATATCCTGGTCATTTCCCTCAAATCCGCGATAACCGCTGTTTCTCATAATGCTTTCGATATTGGCGGTACTGTGAACTTTGTCTACGGAGGACTTCGGCCCTTGCTATCCGTCTACCCATCGGAAATATCTGGCGCACTTGGATTAGCACATAAAGCCCCACAATTTCATTCCAAAAACGTGGATTGATTCTGCCAGCAACATTCAAAGTAGGCCCCTTCATAGGTATCACCATGTATTTGTCCGCGCCGAACTAACCGTCTTCCGAATCCTGACTAACAACACGCCTTTTGTCACGAGGCCATTCGAATCATAGAGATGCAAAACGCGGAGACCTGGACGCAGGCGATCGAGACGGAAGCAGGCCCAAGCGGCGAGGTCATCACTCAGGCGTTCGTCGTCCATGATCTTGAATCTATGTAGAAAGTCTAATGTCAGCAGGTATGTGGAGAATTTGCCAAGAATCGCAGCGATGTATAGATACGCGAGGTAGTACATAGACTCTACAGGGGTTGAATAGGTAGGGTTCCGGCTGTAGTACAACTGAGTTGCTGATAGTTGCGCTTGAGATGATCACGCGAAACCTCGTATATGCTGAGGTGAAGTGATATGCAGTTAACCCAATATATGTCGGTAGCATAAAGCCAGGGGACATGTTATTGGATGATAGCCGCATGCCATGCTCGTCCGTACAAAGGGTATGGTCGCTAACAATCGCGTTGACAAAGTGACAAGGAGACGACACCAAGACTGGGCAAAGCGGTCACGCACATGGCGTGCAGCCTCCCAGGACTTGACCCTAACATCATATCAACTGGTTCACATGTTGCCATATGCCCGATCCTTCGGCTATGTATAACACTCATGCGACCATGTCGGCGTAGTGAGCTCCGGGGGTAACGCGATCTTGTTGGGGCACGGCATCCGGGGTATGTTGCTCCGCGGAGACGGGCTTGTGCCTTGTGAACAAAACGAAAAACAGCTAAACTCACCTGACGAAAGTCAACTCCTCTGTGACTCCATGTACGCCTTCGAATTTGATGATCTCGCGACCGAAGTCGGGGTTCGTGGTCCGTTGAGTTTTAGTCTTCTTCTTATAGTCACCTTTGTTGCTTCTACCATCTCCTGGAACACGCTCATTGGTGCGCTCTTCATGCTTCTCGACGTGCAATTCGACCTTGACATATGGCTTGAAGTCCTTGGGATTGTCTTCTTCGGGTGGCAAGGGTATATCCTGTCCTGCAAGGAACTCGATGCTTAAGTCGAGGGTGTGATGTACTACTGCAGTCTTCTGTGTTCCCTCCTGACTGCTGCTGCGGTAGCCTTCTGGTTTGAGAACCCATCCGGCAGTGCCTGCAAACATGGCCTCATTTTGCATCATGCCGCCATCCCAGCGTTGCCAATTGAGCGCTACTATCTGTACACCGGCGCGCCAGAAGACCGAAGGATTAAGGTTCGAGGAGTTCAGTCGCAGGCCCTTAGGATATGCTCGCATGAAGAAATGCTTGTTGTGTTTGAAAAGACCACTAGGATTGGTTTCATGCACCTCCATCAAAGTTTTTTCGGACAATGAAAATACATGGGTGGGTATAGTAGCCTCTGTCTGGGATCAGCACGCTAGGAATGATGAATTACCGCATCGAAAGGATAACTCACCAGGTTTGTCGAGGCCTTTGAAAGAGTAGCCCCCAAAGTAGACGCCCAATTTAGACAGAGATTCGATGACCTTTGGCTTGGGTGCAGCTGGTTTCTTCTCTCCCGGCTTCCCCCTTTCTAATGGCTCTTCAGACTCGGTAGACGATGCAGTTGACTTGATGCTCGAGGTGTGTTTAAGTGGCTGAACTGGGACCCGTAGGGTAGTCGGTGCTGGTTGAGCAGCCGTCGCTGATGGAATAGCCTGCACTGGTTGAGCAGCAGGTGCTTGTGGAGCAGCGGGGGCTTGTAGGGCCGTAGGATTTGGTACCTCTATCGTGGGTTTCGTGTGCGATGCGCGCTTGACTTTGACCAAAATTTTGTTCTCCAGCTCTTTCAACGTGGGCAAATCAATCTTGTCCAAGCTTTGTGAAGAGCTAGCTGGCACGTCAATCATCATTCCCTTCCAGTATTCGGACATAAGCTCAACCATAATCTCCTGTTGCTCTGGGCAAGTATGAACTTCAAGGCTAACAATGAGTGGCAGATTTGATGTTTGAAAAGCATGGTCTCGGATTGCAGCGCATACGGCTCGGAATGGCAGATCTTTGGTAAGAGTATAGCCGTGAAGTACCCTGGGCTCTGCTCTATATGTGTATGTGCCTGATGATGTCCATGGCTCAATCTTTTCCTCTCCATCTTGGAGTGGCGGTGACTGTTGTTTGTTCTCAGAATTGCCCTTCCTGCCAAAGCGAAGCTCCAGCCGCTTGCGGAGGCTCAAGCTCGGCTTTTCCTTCTTGTCCTTATCCTTCCTCTCTAGTTTGGGAGCACCATACTTCTGCATTTCTTCTTCGTCGGAGCTCGAGTCTGAGGGTTCTTCGCCATCCCATACGTCAATCTCGACACAACGGCAGCCGCGAAGAAGAACATTCTTGTACGCATCTGTGCTAGAGTCGCTTGATAGCTGGTTTCCAGTAAGATATGTGTTGTGGCTGGAAGAGATGAAGTAGTTTGAGATTGGATACGACGCATCGACGGGCTCTGCTGGTTTCATGACATTGCCTGCACCCAAGCGGAAGTAGTCATGGAAATGGGTGACTGAGGCGCATTCGAGCGCCTGTGCATCTTCGGCAGAGCATTGCTGCTCCTCGGTCAGCCAACGCAGCTGGCCCTCGCGCGTCTCAAACTTGTATTGTTTGCTGAGCTCGTCGTAGACTGTCTGGAGGTATTTGGTGAAGAGAGGAGACAATGTGTTGACGGTGCGGGCTTTGTCGTAGGTCGAAGCAACCCCACCACCGGCTTGGAGCTGCGGCTCGTCGACTTTTGGTGTGCCGAGTTTGGCATCCTTACTGAGCGCCGTCATTGTGAGGGTTGGGAGGGTGCAGTGCGCGAGTGGGTAGGTAGTAAGCAAAGTCAGACTGGCCTGGTGCTGGCTGCGCCTGCCACTCACGACTAGGCTGAGCGCTTGTCTACGGAGGCAGCGACCGGTGGAAAGTGAAGGCAGGGAATTCGCAAAAGGCGCATCAACTTACTTTCCAGGTTGGAGACATCGGCAGCGAGTTTGGGAGTCAAAGGTGACGCGGCAGCAAGGTTGGTTTGGAGGTGCGGGCTGCCAGCATGGAAGTGGGCTGTCCTCAGCTAAACTTGGCAGGCCGTTCTATCCGTAAAGACTGTTTGATCGACCATTGAAACGTGGCAGCCGCGCGCAGATACCGGGTTTGCGTTCAATTGTCATGGCATTGATTGTAGCTCTCAAACCAAAGTTATCTGCAGTTTGCCGGCCTGTGATGCTTGACATGTGACGCCCTCGCTGCAGGTCACGTTGCCCTGCCCCGCCAAGCACAATCAACGTCACTCAGGGTCCAGCACAGACAGCCGTACGGTGCAGACACAGGCAAGTAGACAGTTAATCAACAATGGACCAGTCTCGTACAGACGCCGAAAGCCAAGTACGTTCATGGGGCTACAGCCATGTCTTCACTTGGACAGATGGACCGCAAGCCAGCCCGAACTGCATCATTGTCTTCGCACATTGACTCGCTATAGAAATGCACATTACGCGCCACACAAGCACAGTGGCGCCACTACCCATCTCATCCTCAAAGGCACCTTGACTTATACCTACCCCAACGACCCAGACCCCACAAAAGAGACACTGGGCGCCGGCGATAGATGGGATGTCGACGCAAACAAAGTCCATCAGGTCTGGGTCGGTAATGAGGGCTGCACCTATGTCATTGGGGAGTAAAATACTTCACCTCTTGCGACTCGAATGTCGGTCGCAGCCATAGCATCAGCCAAGGAACCCATGCTGGCCTAGATACTTGATCGCCTCCAGAGCAATTCGATCCGTCTTCACCAGTTCCTGTTCGACCAACTTTTCGTACAGCCCTTCGCGCTTGCCCTCTTTTCCGGGATGCTTGAACCTGCAACTGTGTCCGTGTGGACATTTGCCATGCTGCCTCCATTTGGCACAGACAATCTCTCTGTCTGGCTTTCGTTCCCTTTGTGATGGTCCAGGTGGCGGTACGTTTATCGCTGGGGGCTCTATTTTCAACGACAGAGGCTTAGGTGGTGCATCGCTATCATCTGAATCTGAATCTGATTTTTCGAGGCTTTCCTCTGAGCTAGACACGACTGACGATTCTGAAAGGACGGAGCTATCATCGTTGTCTGACTCCGTTTCGCTGCCGTAGCTGACACCAAGGTCAACGCCCGCCGTTAACTCTTTCTTCTTCTGCATGCTTTCGTGAAGCTTCTTTCGCAGCGCCGCAAGCTCTGCCTGTTTCTTCTCATCTGCTCTGCTCGTCTCTGTAGCTCTGGGTATGGGGTGTTTGCCAAGTGCAGCATCCTTGCGGCATACCACTTCTGATTGTGGATCCTTGCCTTTCAGTTTCCGCATAAAATTCAATTCCTTTATGCGCCTTGCTCTCGCAGCTTCCGCCTTCTCAATGGCTTTTTGCCGCGTCGGGAAATTCCTTCTCCGATCCTTGATCCACTCAGCAATGTCACCCGCTGTTTGTAAAGAAATATTCTCTCCATTATGCTCGAATGCATAGCCTCCTCCTATCAGCCTGGCTCCGAGCGCCGACTCTTCATCGAGAATGTCTTCATCGCTACTCTCATCTAGCATTGGTGCGTGCGCGAGTCCTAAACTAACTTTGCTATTCCCACTGTCCTTCGGTTTATTTTTTAAGGGTGTCGGGGGATGCGCAGCTGAAGGCTTTGGCATGGCGAAGCCGAATGTAGGTATAGCTGGAGGTACTTCCGCCTTCGCTCGTGGCGGCTTCGGCTTGCGCTGCGATTGATTATGCGTATTCTTGTAGACCTCGCCCAGCTTCCTCTTCTGGCCAGCTTGTTGCGTGGGAGAGTGTCGAGCAGCTTGCTGTGTATGCTGGGGCGGGGGTGTTTGCACAAACAGGGGGTTACCTACATTGGCCATGTGGCTAGCAAAGGCCGCTATTGACTGCGTACCAGCTGGTGTGGCCATGAAAGACATAGCTTGAGCAAATGCATTTGGATCAACTTGCGGTTGTGCGTGGTTTGCAGCCAGGCCGTGTGTAGGAGTTGGTAATGCGCGGGGTTGCGGCTGATTACGACTGAAACTCAGACTGCCATTTTGCGTCTCCGCCCTTCTGTTGTTCTGATATCCTCCGCGCGAGCCTCCTCGTCCTCGACTGTGGGTATTTCCGCGCCCACCTTGAGCCTGGCTGTGTCCACCTCGCGAACTTCTAGAATATCCATTTGCTCCACCACGAATGTGAACTCCACTACCCTGTTTAGAGTCACTAGACCCTCCGTTTCGACCCTCCCGCTGGTTCGGCAAGGAAGACTGGCTATCGTTGGACGACGCTTTTGGCGGCGGCGGAGGTGGGGGCGGGAATTTGAACGGCGTCATCGTAGTGTGAGTTTTGAGTAGATTGACTAATAGCACGGCATCATCTTCTACAATATGTAACTAAATAATCACAACGCCGAGAGAAGTTGATAGTGTTAGTTCGAGGGAGACGCGCTCAATGGTTCGAGGACCTAGGATAGAAAAAGTGTTATCGATAAGATCAACTAGTGTGACGCTAGTCATGCATAATTGCTGGATACAACCTCAACTCTTATTCTCACCACCGCGTCTAGGTGACGATTGGGTATCTCTACACTAATGAAGCCTCTACTATCATCATTATGTTCATTCTCGTAAGTATTGTCGCCTATACAGTAATGTACATGTTCCAGATCTTGACGCTGCCCATGTGCTAAAATTGCCTTCTGTCGAGTGCGAGTGCTTGATCCAATCTGCGACCAAGGGAAAAGTCCCAACCTCTATGACCCACGACTGACTTCCAATCAGACAACGATACGAGACTTGATACAAATCAAGCCGCAGGACTTTGAGAAACCTAGCGCCCAAGCAATCAAAGATGTCGTCAACGAGAAATATAGCAACAAGATCATTCCCGACATTGGTCTGTGTATGTGCATGTGGGATCTCATCTCAGCTACAGAAGGTCTGATCGGTAACCGCACTGGTCTCGTCAACGTCAACATAGAATTTCGCATGGCTGTTTTCCGCCCATTTCGAGGTGAAATCATCCATGGTCGTATCAAATCCTCGAATCCAGAAGGCATCATCATCGACCTCGACTTTACTTCAGAAATCTTCATCCCTTACCAGAACTTATTTGAAAATTCTTCGTTTTCCAACGCCGAGAACGTCTGGGTATGGAATTCAGATGGAACGGAGCTCTTTCTGGACAAGGGTGAGCCAGTCCTTTTCAGAGTTGAGCAGGAAGAGTGGATTGATCAACGACCAACCATTGTGCAAAAGGACGAAAGTGGGAACATAGTGGAAGAGAGAGGCACTGCTTGGAGAGTGATAGTGAGTCTTTTACATTCAAAAGGTATGGATGAGATCAACTAACTTGACGAGGGCTCTATGAATCAGGCTGGCCTTGGCCCAACACTATGGTGGGGTGAGCAAGAAGAGCAAGAGGGTGAGGAAGGCGATGTGGAGATGGATGAAGTCGAAGAGTGACAGAAGGTCAATTTGTCAACTCGAAATGATGAGCTGCGTACCGCTGTTGCACCCACCTTATCAAATTTTTACATTATTTCGGCAAATCTAGTAAGGCCATTTAATTCCAACTCAATGTTCCCTAATGATCATGTTCCTTTATAGGCAAGCAAGGGCAGCGCGAGTATCATCCTTTTATTACCTATGTGATACACGTGATGGACAACAGGAGAATCGCTATCCAAATCTTTACGATGAGAGCATATGCGGGTGCAAACAAATTTCTGCCTCGTGGTAATAGCGCACAATTACGCAGGTGGAAACGCGCTCTCAGTCCCAAAATGGAAACCTCCGTCCGAGCCGAGGCATCTTCTCAGCTCCGCTCACACCCAACGGCATGGTATGCCACGCACACCGTGCGAATAGTTTAAGATTTCAGAAAAGCTTCGGCAATCCGTTTCTACACTCCTCCTGCACTTTTTTATATCTTCGGGCAGATTCTCATCACTCAAGCCAGACCCTCAACATACCCTCAGCGACCAAACGACACAATAAGCTCTTCATTTCACACGACGATTGAATCATCATGTCATCATACACCTCGATTCACCTTGCCGAAAGGCCCCAAAGCGGTATTATTGCTGGGAAGACTTTCACTCCGAAAAAGCACACCTTGCCTTCCGCATCTAGCCTCAAAGATGGCGAGGTCCTCTTTCAAACACTCTACCTGTCATTGGATCCAGCAATGCGCGGCTGGCTTAATCCAACAAGGTCGTACATCCCACCTGTTGAAATTGGCGCTGTCATGCGCGGGAGTGGCATAGGCATGATCATCGCCTCAAAATCTTCAAAACTTCCTGTCGGCACCTACGCAACGGGAATGTGTGGCTGGTCCGAATACGCAGTCCTCAAAGAAAAATTTGTCGAACCACTGGACTTGCCAAACGGTGCAGTGCCGACAGACGCATTGGGTGTGCTGGGCATGACGGGCCTGACGGCGTACTTTGGCATCCTGGATATCGGACAGGTCAAAGCAGGCGACTTTGTGGTCGTGTCGGGTGCCGCAGGTGCAACTGGTAGTGTTGTGGGGCAAATTGCTAAACTGAAGGGTGCTAAAGTCCTGGGTTTAGCAGGTGAGGATAGTAAAGTGCAATGGTTGAAAGAAGAGCTTGGCTTCGATATGGCTCTCAACTACAAAGATCCAGACTTTACAAAAAAGTTTCGCACGGCAACGAAAGACTTGATCGATGTCTACTTTGATAATGGTATGTTATCGCATGAACAGGACTAGGCCCTTTTATTGACATAATGTTCCAGTCGGCGGAGAGATTCTCGACCTTGCGCTCTCACGTGCAAAGCCATTCGCTCGTTTCGTGCAGTGCGGTGCGATTAGCGAATACAACTCAAAGAAACCTCAGGGTCTCAAGGTGCTTCCTAGTTTCAAGTAGAGATTGCCTCGGTCACTGATGATCCTAGAACTACATGATGCTTATCTCTATGCGGATACGCATGCAAGGTTTCGTTGTCTTTGACTTTGAGCACAAATACGCTGAGGCGAGGAAGGAGCTCGCTCAATGGCTCTCAGAAGGCAATCTGAAGAGAAAAGAGACTGTTGTTAAGGGTGGGATATTAAAGGCAGAAGAAGCACTTGTGGGGCTATTCGAAGGGAAAAATATTGGTAAGTAATTCTGCCAAAGCAAAATCAGAAAACTAATCATAGTAGGTAAAACAATGGTTGAAGTTGCGAAATCTGAAGAAGCAAAGGCAAAGCTATAGATGCATTCACGCGCCATGCGGTCAAAATTAGAGACTTGTGATATTGAATGCCATTAACATCAAGAAATTTCACACATTGGCCATAATAAATGTCTGATGGGACTGATCAGACGTCCTAACAGCGTTACCACTATTAATTGAAGTCATATATGAATTAATGCCTTGTCTCAGCCAACTTCATTACGCAACTACATCACCGAACAAGGCGCTCACTCTCTTGTTACCGAATTCAGAGAATTTCAAAATAGAGCAAGATACATTGCAAACGCACACCATAAAATTTTTACTAAAGTTCTTATTACGGGGCACCGGGGAGAGGACATTACGGCACGTGTAGGATCTCCCAACAGAATACTGATGTTCTTATGATTCCAATACTCCAGCTACATTTCCGGCTCTCTCGATAGGCCAGGAGCACAGTCACCCCGGTATCCAAAGAAATGCAATACTTTTCTGATGAGATAAGCACAAATTCCACTAACTAGTTAGTTAGTGAAGTGCTTAGCTCATTAGAAAGACGTATCATTTTATTTGAGACCAGCGTGCAGTCGTTGTCATCAATAATGATTCGTCAACTATGCGTCGGCGCCATCTTGGTCGAACGCCGACCTGATGCATGAACTAATGTAGTGTGCTCATCTGAGCCTCTGCTTCCATGCAGCTAACGGCTAAAACCTGGGGTAAGCGCCTTGGCTCTTGCATGACTGGATTTTGGCAAAAAGTGGAGGTTGGTGGCTGGGCGATGGCGCTAGAGCATGCCCTCGTCGGCTAATAGATCCTTGGGGTCTTCGTGAGGGCTGTTGGTTCATTCTGTCATGGAGTAGATCACATGGCTAAAGGACAGATCAAGAGCCGGTAATTAGAGTCACACTCTACGCCCGCAGCTTGCATTGATTGTAAGAGTAAATATCCTTGGAGTGATGTAACTACAATAACGTCGCGAAGTTGACATTTCATGTTCGAAAATAGCATGCTCTGCTATAGATTTTCTGGTCCTTGCCCGGCATTTGGCCTAGTGGTTCGTCTTTTACAACGCAGTGAGCTGGCGGGAGGCTTGGGTAAAATAATGTGACATGTCAAGGCCCTTCGCTTTTAGTGATCAGGATATCTGCTGTGAGGTGAGGGGACGACGAGGATTAGATTCCATGAGGTTGGTTTGGGAACACAAGAACTGGGGCTAAGAAGCGTTTATGCACGTTCGTTATTAATGTTCATTTATACAGTGTAGTTCGTGCAGACAATCGTAGTTAAAAGCTCATCCAATACTCATGCCCCATACTAGTATCGCATATATTCCCCCTCCTAGATATTAAACTGTCTAGACAACAGTCTTCTCATTAATACCTTCGTTGTGTTGAGCACTTCTCTTGCGGCCGGCCTCAGCCTCAGCATCGACCAAGCTCAAGCGGCGCTCACCACCGTGAACATCTTGAACATCTTGAACATCTTGGAATGAAACAGTGGGGACGAAGCCAGGGGACTTCCAGGCCTTGCTAACCTTGCCGTAAAGCTCATCAACCTGCTCAAGGGAAAGACCCTTGGTCTCGTAGATCATGGACCAGACAAAGAAGATACAGATGAAGCAGCATCCGCCCCAGACAAAGAACACCTTGGCGCCCATATCGGCATTGCCGGGCCCGCTATTGACCATATATGGGGTGGCATAACCAATAGCGAAATTGAGCAGCCAATTGGAAGCAGTGGTCATCGATAGAGACTTGGCGCGGACCTTGAGAGGGAAGATCTCGCCAGTAACGACCCAGGCAACAGGACCCCAAGAGCAAGCGAAGAAGAAAATGTAGATGCATACGAATGCTACGAGAGCCTTTTGAGCAGACTGGTTGGCAACACCGGCGACGGTACCAGTGATTGCGACGATGAACTGGCAGACAGCCATACCAACGGCGCCGAAAAGCAAGAGGTTACGACGACCCCACTTCTCAACAAGGTAAAGGCCGGGGAAGGTTGATGCGACGTTCACACAGGATGTGATCATGGTGATGGTGAAGGGATTGTTGAAGCCAGCATTCTGGAAGAACGAAGTGCCGTAGTAGAAGATGAAGTTGACACCGGTGAGCTGTTGAAGCGCTTGGAGAAGGCAGCCAGTTAGGAGACGTCGGCCAAGATTGCCCTTGAAGCAGTCAAGATATGTCGCCTTGCCGAGAGACATCTCATATTCGTGGTTGGCAGTGATCTCCGCAAGTTCTTCGACAACGGCCGGGTGATCAATGTCGAGGCGCCTCAACTTTGAAAGCGACTTGGCGGCATTTTCGGGACGGCCCTTCTTGATGAACCAGCGAGGAGTTTCGGGTAGGAAAATGCAGCCTATAAAAAGGATGATGGCCCATGCGAATTGAACAGCTATGGGAATTCGATAAGAGCCGGTATCCATACGATCCTTGGTAGCATTGTTGACAATGGCTGCAAGAAGAAGACCAATAGTGATAGCTAGCTGGTATGCGCCAACAATAACACCTCGAATCCACTTGGGAGCGGTTTCAGACTGGTAAAGAGGAATAGTGGCGCTGATCATGCCAACTCCATAACCGGCGAAAAATCGGCCGGCGACGAAGATGGGAATACCGGTAGCCACAGTTTGCAAGATGACGCCGAGACAAAATACAACGTTGCAAGCAACAAGCCCAAGGCGACGACCAAGAATATCGGCGGTGGGAGCAGCGGTCAAAGCACCGAAAAAGGTACCGGCGGAGAGAATGGAAACAATCAAAGATGACTGGGAAGCGGAAACATCTTGCTCGCCCTTGGCATTCTTGTAACCAGTGCTGAACAGATCTCTCCAGTATTTCATTCCAAGGATACCGCCAATTGTTCCAGTATCATATCTACACAAATCAGCAAAACGCTCATTGCCTACTTGAAACATTGGAAGTGAGAGCATACCCAAAGAGGACACCGCCGAAGGCAACGAATAATCCAACCAAGATGGCTGGCAGTGCGCTTCCAGCACTGCCTTCCGGCTTCTTCAACATGAGCCCCATGATGAAGCAACTTCTATGGGCAGTAGTTGTATAGCGTAATTCAGGAGGAGTTCAAGCAGTCTAGGACCGGAATGTCATGGACTAGGGAAAGGCAGGTGAATGAATTTTGGCGTGCGGGCGACCCCTTCTTTAAGTAGGTTGAATGTGATCCGTGAACCCCAACATGGACCCCAACATGGAGTCCCACAAACATGTGCCTGGTCCGGGGCTGGAAGCATGGAGATTGGCCATGCAGCAAAGCTACTCGGAGGATTGGGCCAGGAAGAAGGTCCGAGTGGTAGTCATGATCATAGCGCCGATGTCTAGTGCCCTAGCTCCGTAACAGAAAGTGGGACTAGACAAGATCCACTGCGGCGCTCTTTGGAGTACGATTCACGACTAGGTATGAGCTTATGGGCCGTACGGCACAGTCACTTCTCCATGACCATCGGTTCATTCACAAGCTACCTAGCTAGTTAGATGGCGGGTAAAAAATGCGATTCCCTGCTAAATACATTGCAAGCGTTGGTCGGAATCGAAACATGGAAGATTAACTTGACGGAGTGCCTTAATTGGTGCAAGCATACCTAGGTATGTGATCCTCGGCTTGGCCGAGGCAGTGGGGAGATATATCCTGGGAGGAATCTGATAGGACACTGCTACGTAGTAGACCATGACACAGCAATAGCGTGCATAATCTGTCGACCAGGGCTCGTGCACAACGCCACGGTTTGACCTCATGTTAGAGATCATGTGTATAACTCTGCGGGGGCGACACATTGTCAATCTCTTTACGGCGGACGTCAGCTAAAAGCGGAAGACAAGCGCGTGTGACGTTGCTGTTGACCATGAAGTAACAAGTGGCGCTGGTTTAATGGGATTCAATGCTCGCAATCACTTGTTTGGCGGGTAACATCTCTAGCTCCTAGCCCCGGCTGTGCGGACTCCACAGCATCTCACCCACATTTTGTCAGCAGACAGAAGCGTTCTAGAATGCGGCGCCCCATGTGGGACTCTGTTGAACGAGGCCTCGTTGCGGCAGCCAGCGAGTCACCCCGTGGAGAACGGAGCAGGCATTGTGCTAGCAAAATTTTGCATCTGGAATTGACGAAATCTGTGGATGGGGCCGCGGATGGCGATGCAGTAAGTCCCTGTACCCTATCCGGCGGCTCAACAAGCTCCTTACAAGCACGCTTGTTTCCATTAGCGTGGTCTGGTCCGTCTTGACCAACTAAAACTAGTCGGCTAACGCAGCTCGCTTTTGGAACTAGGAGGCTGGGACGAATACCGGTAGGATTTTCGCACACCTACCACCGTCCTAGCCGAAATGAGATTGGCGATGTGGAAGGATCTGATTCTTGGGTAAACGCGTTGGCGACGCGGTGTGGGTCCCTCCGGGTCTCATGGCCACCACCACGTGTTTTGCTCAACGAGAGTCTTCTCACTGCCTTGTGGTACCACAACGGCCGGGTCATATACTTTGCAGAGACGGCGAGCGTGATCGACGACTAAGATGATAGATGTACAGTGGTGATGTCACGGAGACCAAGTGCAGCCTCTCGGTCGCTTGGCAAAGCACTCGCAACGACCAGAACAAAGCGACTCCATCAGCTACCCCTAGACGTCGTAGAAATGCCACAATCGCCGGAAAAAGTGACAAGGGTCGTGGCACTAAAGCATTACTATTGTATCATCTTGCTGAAGATCCGGGGTTATGGATCCAAGACCGTGGTTGGGTTATCATCCGTTATATCACCGAGCTAATCGTCACCTTCATTGGTACTTCCTTCATTCCACTCCTCTCAGTAAATACTCTAATATCATGTGAAATTTAATTAGAGCGTTAAACTGCTTCGACATACGCAAGTTCCTGGTCCGTCTATGATTGCTAAATCCAGGGGCCCTATTAGACATCTAGGTGGCTTTAAATGGCCTGCCAACTGCGTTGATATGATTTGCAATAGCCCGAGCTGCTGGTCTCTGGTGAGGATCGATAGATAAACGAGTCATAATGAAGCTAGAAATATGGCTTGCGATCTCTTTACCAGCCCTAGGCCAAAAACTGCCGACAGCCCCGGTCATGCATCGTTCTTAGGCGACCTGTCACTTCAGCGGAAATATTGAATTTTCCCTGGTCATAATAGTAAAAGGGCGCTGCGAGCTTTACCAGACTATGCTTAGATATGGTGCACCCCCCTCTACGAATGAGGCTATACGAAGATACAAAACAATGTGAGAATATAAGGCCACAAACCTTTCCAGTCTAAATACTTCGAGTTCACGAGGCCCACCCAAAATGCACGATACAACCTCCGAGAGGGTCGCCCCGAGAGACCAAATATCCAGTACAGGGTCAAATCCTCGCTCTACAGACCGTCTATCAAGTTCAGGTGGTTCGTATGTTCTTGTCTCACCTTTTTTCGCATCGATCTTGGATATTGCTGGAGTCTATGCTTGACCAGAAATCATTCAGTACCAAATTTTCTGGAAACTGAAGTATATTTTTCTGGTTTTATATTACTGTGCCAAGCGAAGCTAGTTTTTGACAGTGCGTGAAATTTGTGTAGAGTGTCTGCAATTCCAGCAAGCTGTCTCCATATCCAGGAAATAGAACCTCGACCAAGTGGTAACACCCGCAGTATATATACCGTAGTAACAAGGTTAATCAGGGGTGGATGTTCCAAGGACTTGGTTTTGCGCAAAAGTCGACTTCACGGCGATGGCTATCTTGTAAATCATTGAGCAATTCTTTTGTCGCAAAGCCCCTACACGAATCTGTCCCTCTGAAAATACTAGAATTCGAATGAACTGGACGAATTCAACCCTCTTAAGCCCTAGAAAAATATACCGTGTCGGTTAAAGAACACCCTATAGACGGCATCCTACACCGATAGTCGAAGGTAGGGATACTAAAATCAATTTTCAGAGGTGGAATGCCGACTACAAGAGTCTGTAGCTGCATGGCGCTAATCATATCAAGTCCAATCGAAGACAGGATACTGGCAACTTAGAGTAATCCGGCGGCATTGACGAGTCTGAGTAACCGGGAATTTCATGAAGCCGATGACTGAACCATCGATGCTAGCAAATATTATGGCCGCTAGGAGCCTTGCGGCACGTTGACTCTCTTGGTCCGATATTCCAAGCAGTTGTGAAAGAATACTGTAGTGATTATATGAGCCGGCAAGCAACCACTGTGTTGTATCGGCTGACGGAACCTCTTTGACGCGATTCATTGGGATAAAATGTCCATTTACGCCCGAGACTTTGGCCACATTGAGCTGGGTGTGGAGTTCTTGGTGAACTGTAACTTCTTTCTCAAGAGCGGCTGCCGCCGAGAAATTTGCCTAAACGGCGATATTTGTGCAGTCCCCTCCCTTGTATTGTTCTAATACAGCCTTCAAGAAGGTTGAGTTGAATGGGAAGGAATGGTCCTCCTTCCCAGAAACAGAAATCGAAGAGTCAATCAAGGTTCCACGGTAATGAATAGGCTTTAGGTTCGCCTTTTCAATTATTTTGTCCCGCACCAGGAAGAACGCGCCACATTTGTTTGACTCGAGAATCTCCTGGTCTTTGCCCGTACTGTCAACCTTGACTCGCACCACCAATTTGGTGCTACTTTCAAGTGATGATTTAGACATGGGAGCTTCTGAGCTCGCAAAACCCGTAGTAAAGGTCGTATGTGACTAGTCGTTCTAGAAGGATCCTAGGAAGTGGCTTGATGCCCCGAAAGTACGTTGTCTTGCAATATATGGTGTGCATTAGATGACCTCCATTGAGAGTCTTGTTCAACAGCAAATGTGTCTATAGCTTCCATGATCAAGACGGTCCGAGAGGCTGGGGCTGGATCAGTCGTATATAATAGGTGAGCATCTGTGTTACCTTGTAGAGTTTCATTAGCTGATATACTGTCTATACTTATAGGCATGTCAATTACACATTACGTATGACTTGATAGTTGGTGAAAAATATGAGCTCTTGCGAATTTCCCAATGCAGGCGGTCGAATGCGTTCGTGGCTTCCTCGCCATATATCGGCGGCATGTAGACATTGAAAATACTTAGTAAATAGTAGGCCATATACTCCTCGCGCTTAGTATGACGCATCTTCCCCCACGGCATCCTCTCTTCGAAGTTGAAAGTAGATAGAGCTGCACCTGCGAGAGCTCTGATAGGTATTCCTGTGATTTCATGAATGTCCTGTGCTAATGAACGTTTATCGCCAAGTCGGTTGCCCTGTAAGGTGAAGAATTCCACTGATAATGGAGCAAAAAGTTCTTGGAGGGTCCAGCCACGAGTAAACCATCGGCTCTTGTGAAAGGCAGGCTTTCACGATCGAATAGATAGGTCAAGCCGGTCCTGGTCATTCGTTGAAACATCCGGTAGATATACATAACACTCCTCCGCATCACGGTGCCGGAATTGATAGCCCCCTGAAGCTTAATATTATTAGATTTATCGATGTAGGAGGTGTACACTTAGAAATCGAGCATAGTATCGCGGTAAGCTCGATTCGCACAGTACAGGAGATTTTTGTATCCAAGTTTCGTCATTCGAGGCCCTATAGTAAGATCTCTAAAACTGACTTCTTCATTATCTTGTCTCCAGGAATAAGAGAGAATAGTATAGGGGGTTTTAGTGGTATTGTTGATCTGATCTTCTATCATGCTGAACTCTCCATTCTCGTCAACTTGTAAAAAAAACGCATTGTCCGCAAGGACAACGGCATTCGGAAAGAGCACACTCGATAAGTAGCGAAATTTCATGATCCGTGGATCAGAAAATAAATTTGTAAGTTGGTGTTCAATGCTGATGTGATGAATATAGTCACCCTTTGAGCGGGGTTACTGCCTTGGCTCGATTGGTATGTAGCGGTTGAGAAATAAAGAAAAGAGAGTTGGGCTGTACAGCAGTTTGAATAAGAGCATCATAGGAAGAAAGTTAAATTAAACAGAATAAAGTCTTTGGTATCATTGAATAAGGAAAAACATGAAACTAACGTTACTACTTGGGAGAGGGCATCAAGATTTCTCCTCTCCTAGAGCACTTTCTCGTTTCTCCACTTCTCCCCACTCATTTGCTGATCTGTCAGGGATTTGTCCAGCCAACTAGTCCAGTACTGACGAATCTCCTTGGTGACATCTCTTTGCTGCTCACTCTTCTCATACACGTTACCTATATCCTGCAACATGTCAAGCCAGTCAGGCATTCTACCTGATCGTCCATCGTCGCCTGCAAAATGTACAACATAGTCTCCTTTTCGGGCGCGGAACCACTCCAGGTCTTCAGGCTCAAGACCTTCCTTGTACTTCCGTACGCTGTCCTCTTCATCTGGATATGCATTGAACCAATACCACGGGACCCGGACAACGTTCTTACTCCACTTTTCCTCATGTATGATCTTCTCCATCGCTGTCTGTTCTGCAAGGATAAGTTTCTCATTCGGTCTGTAGTATCGAAATGCGAGGATCGTGTTGAAGAGATCAATCGCCCAGTCACTGACTTTGAAGAT
Source organism: Ophiosphaerella narmari (assembly GCA_028456235.1). NCBI lineage: Eukaryota > Fungi > Ascomycota > Dothideomycetes > Pleosporales > Phaeosphaeriaceae > Ophiosphaerella > Ophiosphaerella narmari. The sequence goes on along the minus strand of JALNQA010000025.1, from coordinate 419,483 downwards.
GAATACACCGGCGTTTAAACCGAAACCATCATTATTCGTGATCAGATTTACATGTTCGTAGCCGGCGGACTCAGGGGGTAGGAAGCTCGAAAGCGGCCGACAAGGATCGAGAACGATGGCGTCGCGGTCGATCCACATGATCCATTGTAGCCGTTCGTTGGCTGGCTTGAGCATCTCATTCATAACAAGATTCAATAGAAAGGCAATCTTATTCCATGCACCATCAGAAAGCTGCTCACACAAGACATGTGTTGATGTTCCATGCACAGCGCTAGCAAACATTTGAGACTGAATCGCCCTTAGATATGCGTCCACAGGTTCTCCTGTCGTAATCGTTGCAAAAGCAACACGGCGCGATTCTTCGGTGGCGAAAGGTGCGTATTTGGCGCATGTGTGATTTCGCTCGATCGCGGCGGCCTCCATGGCTTCGTCAAACGAAGGCAGACATTTTGATGCGCCATACGAAACAAAAGTCTTCTTGTGGTCGATTGCATGCGTTGATGCGCTCGTTGTGGGTTGGGCTCCATGAGCGGACGTAGTCGTATCGGGGAAATGCTGTGGCGGGACGCTGTGTTTCTCTTCGGCCTCGCTGGTATTCGGAGCATCATCGAACCATTTCCTTTGCGAATCGTCATCGAGTGCGGTTGGCACCGAGTCTGCAGCGGGTTTTGGTACGGGCGTCGACGATGACCATTGGAGTTGTATGAGTATTCCGACCACAAGCAGTGCTAAGACTATCTTGGGAAGCAGACTTCCAGGCGCTAGAAGCCTAAATCGACTTTTTGTCGAGACCATGGCGAGAGTGAGCGAAAGGCAGTGAGGAACCGGTGGCGACGTTGAGGCCAGTAAAACAAAAAAGGTCTTAAGGCATGGTGGCACATATACGACCTCGACTGACTGAGGCGAAGGGGCACAAGTACAACTAGGCTGCCGTGATACTGCCTTTTGATCCCCGATTGTCAGTGGCATGGGTCCTGGCTATTTAATATGACCCGACACCGAGTTGGAGGCACAGCAACGCACGGGCTACTCCACCAATCCGTGAATAGGCACGTTCATTATGGGTTCATGCATCCGGGATAGCCGTAAAATTCAGTGATGTTCGATATTTAATATTAGAAGTAGCAAGTCGCTAGGTGATCGAGTAATCTCGGTCTGGCCTCGACAGGAGCCCTGGAAGCGGTCTCAACTTTGGCTTGTAGGGACAGTGACTTTGCTTGGTGGGGCCATACAAGCCCGAAACAAACGACTTCTTCGTATTGTCTGTTGGCAGATTCAGTGGAACGTGCATGGGGTAGGATAGAATGTGCAGGGGTCTGACAAGGACTATACGATGACTACAACAAAGTGGCAGCGTATTTTCTCTGGCTTCTCCTGATATGTAAACGATAGGAGCCATGAGTGGACTAATCGTCAAGAAAAACAGAACAGGCGCCGGAATATTCGTACGCACTAGTCTGATTTGGTATGTCTTTCACAGGGACCCTTGGAGGTTCCACGAGTTGTGCCACCTCCCGAATCCTACTTGATTTGACCAAGACGATGCGCTAGCTATTTATAGACTAGCCTGTCTAGGACTGTTGCGTAGCACCGAGGCTTGGCGGTAACGTTCGGCATCTGTCACCAAACCGGTATCAGGCACCCCCCACTAGATTGTTGGGCGGCACAGCCAAGCCTCAAAATTAAAATTTCCGATCTTCCCGCGACCACAACATCATTGGCAGTCTTGTTTGCTAAAGGTGTTACATGTTACATGTCCTCTTTAAATACTTGGTTTTCAAGACATACCTAAACACTATTGTAATAGCGCAAGCTCGTGGTGATACTAGCGGCTTGCTTGGTATTCTAACCAGCCTATGGCATCTCTGATTTAGGATAAGTACGGCACCTCCATTGCCCTGAAGCCACAAGCAGCCCTCACATTCGCTATCCAAGTAGGAGCATATTCTCTTTTCATGCTGTGGGTTTGATATGTGTCTAAACTTCCTCGCGCAAAAACAGCCCAATCAAGGAAGTAGTCGATAGAAAGGAGGCAGCATGCGATTTTCTAATGATGGAGAACTAATACGAACAGTAGATCATTTCTCGGCGTTTAGTCAGTCCAAGTAGCTCGACAGTCAATCAACTACACGTTACTATTCACTTTGAATATATGTACATATTCTTCCACCCTGTCCGGTCCAGGTAAGTATTGATCACCACGACTCCGTCCTAATTATTCCCATTTCCTTGAGCACTTCTACCACCCACCACCTCCACCTATATGACCCAAACAGCCACTCGCTATCAAATTCCAGCCACACGTCTGAAATCAATACACCGTGAACTTAGTAGAGCACTTCGACATCCTCCGTCGTGTACAAATCTACGCTGGCTAATCCACATGTGCTTAAACTCAGGCCTCCATCGCTGTCCAATCCTTCATTTCCTCGACGAACACGTCTCTTCTTGCGCTTATGGATTCAGAGCTCACTGTTTACATGCTGCCACATCGCCGCGATGCTTTCAACAAAGCCCTTTACGGAGACGAATACGGTTGTGGCGAACGCATACTGAAACTCGAAATGATCTCGGGTCAGGAAAACGTTGAAATTAAGATGCCAGTTCTGTGTCGGTACGAGGATAACATACCCGTTCTGGTAACTAGCAAGATAGATAAATCAGAGTGGCTTTTACTTTGCAGTACCGTCGCGACCAGGGGACGTGTAAAAGTCATTCTTCACGATGGCAAATGCGACTACTTGGCCAAGCTGACAGTTCTTGGGGCTAAGCCACCGAGTGATGGCGGTCACAAGATGAAATTCTATTGGAAGGAAAGTGATAGCGCTGTAGACATTTTGGAGAAGGGGATAGGATGGATAACAACAAAGTTGATGCGGGAGTGATAACGTAGAGCTGCCATGCCACTCTATTGAGGTTCAGTTCACCCAACCTCTAAAGTACAATTTGTCAATACTGTATAGACTCAGGAGATTGGATACCAATCTTCTTCCTCAGTCAAGATTACGTCAGAAAATGAGGCTAAATATAAACTTGTAAATGATGTATTTATTAGCAGGGCATCAGAGGTGAGAATGCTGCCTATTCCTCCGTTACGTACAGCTTTCTGTAGTCTAGTAAGAAGGTTTTTTTCAATTTTCATTCGACATAGGTTCTCAGAGGTGGCTGTTGGGTAAAGATCCCGCTTGTCCTACATGTTGAATTTTGCAGGTAAGAAATCAAGCCTTTGTAACTCATGTTAGATAGCTCTCCTGCTCCATCTCATGATCTAGATTCACACTAAGTTTATCACAAGTCTCCATGTCTTCTGAACAAAAATATAGAGAGTCATAAATGCATGCGATGAGATTACTGGGCTCTTTTGAAACATTATGTTTGGGAGATCTACCAAAAGGCTTGTAGTAGAACTTGAAACTTCGTAACTCTACGAATATTCCTGTGGTGTTGAGTGCCGGCTGTGGATAGTCTTTCATAATACCGATGCAAAAGCCAGGTGACCACTCCAACGCGTTGCAATGACACAATTTAAATTACCTGTAATCAATAAATTCGAAAGAAGGTCGGTTTTAACGGTGTTACTTAGTCGTGGTACATCGTGAAGTCATTGTAGTGGGTCTATGTCTCCGGCGAAAGATCGGCGAAGCACTAAACTGTGAAGCTTCACTCTGAGGCATTACAAATGCACAAGAAATCATTACCTACAGATTTTCGCATATCTGTTTTTGTGGGTTATCACTATATCTATAGACTAGATATATAGTCTAGTCTCATGATAGTTCATCTTATTTCCCTCGCAAACTGAACTTCGATCGCAACTCAAACCCAATTCAGTAATGAGAGCTCACAGCTTTTTTGAGAAATTTTCATCTTAATACTTATTCATCATACACCGGCATTAGTCATGGCGCCAAATGCCAACAATGCACTGATTGACTTCCAGGGCTGGGTAGTTCATGATCCTAGCGCCGCCGAAGGGAAAATGAAATGGGGCTCGTTCAAGCCGAAGGCTTTCCAAGAGACGGATATCGAGATGGAGATCAGTCATTGTGGCGTATGCGGTAGCGATATTCATCCTCTCCGATCTGGTTAGGGACCTTCAGACTACCCCCTCGTTGTTGGGCACGAGATTATTGGAAGGATCACCCGCGTTGGCAACGACGTTCAAGACGTAAAGATTGGTGATCGAGTCGGCGTTGGCGCTCAGAGCGAATGTTGTGAGTCATGTCGACCATGTAAGGTGCAACAGGAGTCGAATTGTAATAAAATGACTATGACTTACAATAGGAACCATTCCAACGGCGACAAATCATATGGTGGCTACGCAAAATCATGGCGTGGGCCTGCAACATTTGCAATTCCCATTCCGGAAGGCCTGCCGTCAGAGTTTGCAGCTCCTCTCATGTGTGGCGGAGTGACCGTCTACAATCCCCGGCATTGGGGGTCTAGGACATTTCGCCCTTCTCTTCGCAAGGGCTCTCAAGTGCGATAAGATTGTTGCAATCTCTCGCTCTTCGAGCAAGAAAGAAGACGCATTGAAGCTCGGCGCTGATGATTTTATCGCTACTGGAGAAGATCCGGAGTGGATGACCAAGGACGCGAACTCACTTGATCTCATCATCTCAACTGTCTCTGGGTCATTCTCTCTCGATCAATATCTTGGCCTGCTAGATGTGAATGGCACATTTGTGCAGCTCGGTGCGCCTGACGACGCTTTACCAAGCTTTTCGCCTCTGGGCCTAATCTTCAAGAACTTGAAGATTGCGGGCAGTCTGATCGGAACAAGACAGCACATCCGGGACATGCTAGAGCTGGCAAAGGAGACAAATCTGGAAGCCTGGGTACAAGTCAGACCGATGGAGGAAGCCAACCAGGTTCTAGTTGATTTCGAAAAGGGGATGCCTCAATACAGATATGTGCTTAAGAACTAGGGAAGAGCTTTGAGTACGGGAAGATAACCACATCAAAACTCTCGTATGCATGGTAGAAAATCGTCACACATTGCGTATCAGCTACAAGTTCCTAGTTATAAAAAAAATAAACATTCCCGACTCGTTACATGTGCTCATTTTGTTGTGCCGTGTCTTACGAACCACCCCCTGAGTGCTCTCTATGCTTTATCCTGCAAATAATGTTAGTTTGTAGCACAGGTGTAGCGTTGTACGTTTTCCATAGCTTATCGTGCGCCATTTCGACTTCGAATAAGCGCATGATCTCAGGCACGACCTTGTATATCTCGGCGTTAGAGAGCTACTAGCCGATTAGCCATAGCTAAGTACCACCAGAGGCAAGAGAAGAAACGAACATGTTTGCCAATGTAGGTCCGTGTGCCGGCGCTGAAGACGAGCATAGCTTTATCCACGGACCAATACCGTTCCTTACTCTCTAACTAACTCTCAGGTCGTAACCCATACGAGCCCTCGCCGAAAGCTCCTTGTCGTATTGGATAACCATTGAATTCATGCCAATCTATCAGACTTAGTGAGTGCACCATGAGCAGTGCAAAGACGGTTACACTAACCTTACGACCCACAGGGATATGAAAGCCTGAAATTTGCAATCCAGAAGTAGATATATACTGCGGCATAGAAACCCCAAACGGTGGAAATATACGGGGTGCTTCCTAGATGGTTGTCTTGAGGTAGGGAATTTTCGTTGCTCGGTTGTACTACACCGGGTGAGTCAGGGTTCCGTCGCTGAAACCAGCGTCGATGACTCTTGTCAACTCAGACAACTTTTCAGGGTACTTCGTTAGAAAGCAAAAGATTGCTCGAAGCGCGCCAGAGGCACCGTCCGAGCCGGCGATACTATTGCTAAAGTTAGCTTGACATATTCCTCAGAAGCACAGCAAACTTACGCCGCCGCCCACATCTCAATATGAACTTCTTGGATCGTAAGAGAATCCTCCTTCTGCCGTATGATTGCGGGTAGTTGCGAGAGAATGTCTGTTCTCTTGGAGTTGGCATGGGCGTTCGCTCTTGCGCGATGTTTGTCTCACGAACCGCAGTTTACCATGATGGCCCCGGGAACCCTTGGAATCATAATGCCGACCTTGAGCAAGCAACTGCAAATCCATAATGGTACCATTACCATAGCAGAACCCAGAGGCATAGCTGCGTGAACAGTTTTGATGCAATCGCTATGGTCGGCGCTACCCTCCACGGGACCAGATTGCTCTCCAAAGAATACAGCGGCAACATTGCCAAATGAGTACCTGAAATTTTGTAACTGTTTTTACGGTGCCTTGCATGCCGAGCAAAGTATTTTGTGTAATCCTTGGAAGGAATATTAGACCATGTCTTACATCTCGAGCCATAGCACAAAGCCAAAGCCCTCCTTTTGATCAGAAAAATCGGAAACCCTTGTCATGACTGTGTTCGTAGTGTCGTCTATAGGGGCCTCATTCCTTAGCATGCTACCTACTCGATGTATAGATTTAGCCAATGTTTCTCCGATAAGCGGCGTGGCACTTCTCATTATCATCACTGAATAAATCAAGCCCACCGCCAAGCGTGACGGGCCAGTACGTGAGATACCAGTCTGTTTTTCAGGTGGCTGTTAAACAGGATAGATGGTTAGAATCCCTTTTAGGTGAACTTCGTCTAGTGCAATTCGCACAACAGGGCCATATTCCGTACGCTCGAGTCAGAGAGTTTTTCAGATTATACACAGCAATGCTGCTGCAAAGATCTTCGTCTAGTGGATAGTGAATACTGTGGGGGCAAATACGGCCACTTGACAGTTACACTTACTATCCCATACTCAGCATCATCAGTTGAATATGTGAGGTTTCAATAGGCTCACCTGTCATGTATTCCTCGCATATGAAACTGAAGGTCTCCCTTGTACATGCGGTACATCAACCATATACAGCAAGCGTGCATCTGTCAGAACTCTACTCCTGGTACTCTAGATTCACAAAGCTCCCTTTCTTATTCTTCTTTCTTCGCATATTTCCCTCACATGGTGCTTTATTGGCATAGCAATCTTGTTTGAATGCGCTGTTGGCTTGGGCTTTCCTATGACATTTGCTTGTTGGCTTATCCCAGGTATGTCCGTCTCAATTTATGTAGACTGATCCCGTATACGAAGATTTAACACTAGTCCAGCGATCTAGACAGCATGGCTAGGCGAGTCGAACGCTCCAGACTACTGTATCAACCAAAGCATATCCTATTATTGTGCTGCAGTCGTCAATATAGGGAGCGATATTCTAATTGCTCTTATACCGATCCCGCAGTTGTGTAAACTAAATTTTAGCGTAAGGAAGAAGTTACTTCTGTCAACCACCTTCAGCGCTGGTTTCATGTGAGTTTCCTGACTCGCATGTTATCTGAAGGAAAGCTCTGGCTAATATGCTTTAACTCTTTAGCACTATCTTAGTTGCTTGTCTCCGCGTCCAATCGATGCCAACACGACAAACCCTACATACGATACACTCTCAAGCGGAACGCGGTCAGTCGTAAAATTGAATATCGGGGTGTTCTTTGTATGCATGCCTGCGTTTTGGCGGTTTCTCACACACGCAATGCCCAGTTGCTTTGGAAGTACGAAAGATGATACGCAATCGATGTAGAACGCAGGACCAATCACAACCAATAGGAAGCAGCTAAAAGAAGGAAAATAGGTAAAAAGAAGAGCGCTCTGCTCAGTAGTCTGTCTGGTATAACTATCACGAAGACGGTTGATACCCGGGTGGAGGCTGTGAAACCTGATGATGACGAGCTGCAGTTGGTAGAGCTGGGGAAGAGCAATGATAGCTTCGTAGAAAGCACTAAAGACACATACAATAGAGCAGAAAGCCTATACAGATGGCAACACAGTAAGACAGTACCAAATGATTAGTCGTCAAAACTGTATGGCCGGGAGTGGAGACTACATCTTAGGCTGACTTACTAATTGGAAAAACTAAACATTTAATCCGTTCAGCGGGAGTATAATTATAAGGCAGTCTCAAAAAAGATCAATATAATAGATAAAAATAACGTTCCAGTGCAAAGGACTGTTAAGTATCTATCTTGGCTCTTGAAAAGACAGGTGGTAACCCGGCCGCAATTTCAATTCGGTACGAATTATTCTCCGGGGAGGAATAAAGCTATCCAGAAGAAAATAGCGATTTTAAAATAAGTGATTTTAATTCAAGCTGAAGAAGAGAAAAGCTTTCACGTGGTATTAGATAGAATACAATGCTTGGCTGTAGTCGAGGGTGAATTCCACACTCTCCATCAATATTGTTAATTTCAATAATTTGGAAGGTACTGCCCCTCCTAATATAAGAGAATGTACCGCGGGATGCATAGACCCAAGTCTGCTTGATTGTACAATTACGGAACGGTTACCAGGGCAATGTACACAGGAACCGGTAGACGCTCCTGACGAGTAGCAATGGTAGAGCTCTCAAAAAGCGTCCGCGATGTGTCACTCTTCTCACTCTTATAATTGCCTAATAATTGAAGAGATACTTGCCCTACTACAGACTCAACTTTCCCCGCCAAAAAAAAAAGGTTTCATTATGCGGCCTGATGTAAAAGCTGGTTGTGTTTCGCTTCCGAGCTGCATCCGCACGCAACCCCGCTCTCCTCATCCGTACGCTCAGCCGATGACTATGCAAACGTCTTATGCTGCAATACAAACTCAACCCTGGAATCCGCAAACAGCTTTGAGAGCGCATAGCCTTACGACTAGTGTATTTAACTAGCTCTCTGAAGCTGTAGATTTAGTCTCTTGCTTTGACGATACCACCCACGGCAGACCTGTGACATGGCGATATGGAGCATTGGTATTACAGTAATCGCTGTGTATCTCGTCATAAACCCCGTTGTTTCTTTCTTACGCAACTACCAATTGGCTCGAAAAACCGGTCTCAACCTTCTCTTTAGCCCAATCACACCATACAGCATACAATGGCAACTCAGCGCGTCATATCTTAGGCCACTGTTGGATAGGTTTAGCTGGTTCCGAGCGATTGACTGGACCTGTGCATGGCAAGACGGCGCTAAGTTGCATGATGAATTAGGGCACTGCTTCATGGTCGTTTCACCCGGGCTTAATGTGCTATGTACTAGCGATGCGAAGACGGTTGAGTATGTTTTGAAGAAATGGAGGGATTTTGTGAAACCAGATAATGTTAATGGTGCGTATTTTGTTGGCAGACAAGCAAGAGATACGAACCAAGGAGATACAGACTGATTGACGGTTAGAAATTCTCGGCACTTTTGGGCAGAATGTTGACACTGTAAGTTCAATCCTTTGCCACATATATTGTGTATCTGTGTGATTCTTCTTCTATAGCCCTTATTTATCAGAGTATACTTGGCTGATACCACTAATTCTAGTCCAATGGTGAAGACTGGAGCCGCCACCGAAGACTCACAGCCTCATGCTTTACCGAACGATCTTCAAGTACTGTCTGGACAGAAGCTCTTAAACAATGCGACCCCCTCCTCACAAAATTAATATCCTCACCGGAAAAGAATACCACCAGTGTCATCAAAGACATTAGCACACTTGCCTTGAATGTAATATCCTCCATTGCCTTTAAAAACCACCAAGTCAACGAGCCCACCGCCGGCCACAGCCTGTCTCTTAGAGAAGCACTGTTGACTGTGATGAGCACGTCTGTATCACCAGCTCTCTCAAGCATAATGCCATGGTTCATCAGCTCCAGACTCCAGTCCCTACTCCCCCCCAGCATCAAACAACTTTTCTTGGCCATGCATGAATTCACAAAATACATGGATGAAATCATCGTCCGCGAGCGCGCAAAGCCAAGCACCATAGATGCAAAACCAACTTTGATAAACACACTGATCAAAGCAAACGATGCTGTTTGCCGGGATACAAAAGCCGGGTTATCGGATATCGAGCTCCGCGGCAATGTATTCATCTTCACGGTGGGTGGGTTGGAATCGACGGCTACCACACTATCTTATGCCCTCGCCCTACTCGCGCTGAACCCCGCAATACAAGACTGGGTTGCCGAAGAAGTAGATCAAGTCATGCCTAATCTACATGACCCCGAGTACGCCAAAACGTTTCCAAAGCTCAAGAGAGTCATGTGTGTCATGGTATGTATAGAATTTCTCAATTACCCAAAATAACAAAATTTTTTTTTTTTTACCCCCCCCTCCCAAAAAAAAAAGCGTTAACTTGATTAATATCACGCCAACAGTACGAAACTCTCCGCACGCACTCGCCCTCCCCACCTCTTCCTCGCTCCTACATATCTCCTAGCTCCGTAGTCTCAATCCCTACTTCGTCAAGCCTGACACGTACGTCTGCTTCCATTGTTCTTCCTCCTGCAACTCAACTTAGCCTAAACTCTTGGGCTTCCCACGCTTCATCCACATATTTCGAGGCACCTGGCACCTTCTGCCCGCAACGTTGGCTCTCGCCTGAGAACGCCGTGCTGCATCCGACGTCTGAATCTGGGTTTCTTGCTTGGGGAGCGGGCCCGCGCGTGTGTCCAGGCATGAAGTTTAGTCAGGTGGAGTTTTGCGCAGTATTGGCGCGTGTACTGGCGAGTGTGAGGATCGAGTTGGATGTGGTAGACGAGCTAGGGAGAGAGCATGAGGAAGAGAGACTGAAGAATGTGCTGAAGGATTCGATCGCGGAGCCACTGTTGCTGCATGTTAGACGACCGGGAGAGATGAGGCTGAAGATTGTGCGGCGATGATGGATGGATGGATGGATGGATGGGTGGATGGATGGGTGGATGGGATCGGCACAAGATACCTGGCCTGCGGATTGGAAAGCTGATGCTGATTTGAATGCTACGGACACTGGGTGCGCTATCAACTCCTGCGCACTGGCTGGCCGGTGTTTCTCAAGTTCCAATGTCCATCCATACTACTTGTTTTACCCTACACATGCTCGCATTTTCCTGAGGTCAAATTATTGTACAAATCCCGTTCTCCTTTTTCCATGAAGTCCAGAAAAACTGGCCTATCAACTAACAAGCAAAAGAGAAAAGGAAAAACCACTACACGCGGTATGTATCGTACAATTACCATGCGTCTACATCGAAGCCCTCCTCCGAAAAGTGGGTTGCAACAACGGTCCTTCGGGAGAATTGACGCCCAGCAAGAGCTTTGATAGCGCGCTGCGCTGACTCGCTGTCCTGGTACTTGATGTAGATTTTGCCAACACCTAGGCTGGTACGGGCACCGGCGGGACGAGGAATCTTGATTTCGACAATTGGGCCGTATTTTTGGCACTCTTCTTCAATATCCTCCTTGATTTCTGAGCAAAAAAATTATTAGCATTGCGTAGTCAAAATGGCTGCACATAGATCTTACCGTCATACTCGTCGTCGTTGAGCAGCTCGTCCGAGGTAACCATGTTCATGAGGCAGATGACTCGGCTCTGTTCAAGGTTCTCGGCAGCATTGGCACTGGCGAGCATAGAAATGGCATTAACACCTCCATCTAGGCCGGTGGTGGTCTGCTGTACACCGACTGTTGCGCGGGAGACCTTGAGGTTGCCTTCGCCGAGCGGAATATCGTTGAGGCCTTCGATGATCTGGTCGACGTATTCGTCGCTTGCGTACTCGCAGAAAGCGATACCCTAGATAAACGTTAGCGAGATAATTTAAGCGTGGTGGTGATCGTACGCGATGCTGCTCGGTGCCGCTATCCTTGACCAAGACAAAGGCCCGCAGGTTGCCCATAGTCTCAATGAGCTCTCGCACCTGTTCCTCCTCAATAAACGTGGGGATATTGACAATACTGAGCTTGTTGGGGCTGTCCTTTACAACGTTTGACACGCCCTCTCCGGAGTAGGCATTCTCATCGAATGAGGGAGTGATGTAGTCCTTGGGCCGGCGGATGGAGAGGCCAGACCGGTCTGGGCCACCCCCGTCGTCGCGCATGGAAATGCCGCTCATGGCCAGGGCGACGGTGGCGTCCTCGGGCGTCTTGAACTCGAGCGCGGCATACTGCTTGTTCGAGGCGATGTGGGCCGAGGCGCAGGGGTCGTGGCCGGAGACGACGTTGAGGCCGTTGAGCTGGAGGTTGAAGAAATCCATGAGCTCCTCCGAGGAGACGCCAGACGGCAGGTTGTGCACGTAGAGGCGCTTCGACTGCTTCGAGGCACCGGGGGCCAGAGCCGCGGCCGAGGCAGTGCCTGCCGACGGGCTCATGAGGGCGGCGAGCTTGGACGGATCCATGGGAGCAGCTCGCGGCGCGCCAGGCAGAGGAAACATGCCAGACAGCTTGGCGCCCTCGGCGGTGATGTTCTCGTAGCCGGCAGGCTTGATGTCCCACTGTGTCATGCGGCGCTGGCGCTTCTGGATGCTGACAAAGGGCGCGAGGTCGGGCGTGGCCTCGCGCTGCTTGTTGGGGAGCGGCGACTCTTCCTTCTGCTGCCGTCCACGGTCACGGTCGCGCCCACCGCCGCCACCGCCACCGCTGCCGCCGCCGCCGCCGCCGCCGCCTCCATCGCGTCCGCCCCGTCTGCGGTCGTCGCCAAAGCCGCCGTCTCGGCCGGCTCGGTCGCGGTCTCCACGGTCGCGGTCGCCCCGGTCGCGGCGGTGGCTGCGGTCGTCGTCGCGGTCACCTCCTCGGGGACGGTCGCGCCTGGAGTACGAGTCGCCCCAGCTGCGGTCGCCCCGGTCGCCCAGGCCGCGGTCGTCGCGCCTCTCACGGCGGGCGTTGTATGTGTCTTCGCGCTCGCGCTCGCGGTAGTCGCGGCTGGATGAGTACGTGTCGACCTCGTAGTCGCGGCGGGATCCGCCTCCTGCTCCGCCTCCTCCTCCTCCACCGTGGCGGGGAGAGCGCGAGCGGCGGCGGCGGCGGTCATCGCCTCCCCGGCGGTCGTCTCTTGAGGACTGCAGGTTGGGCGTCAGTTGTGGGGGCGCGCACGGCAGACGGGCGGGACGAGAGGCACTTACGTAGTTTCGCGAGCCGCCAGACCTGCCGCCATCTGGTCATGTCAGTATGGGTGCAAGCTGCAGACCAGTCAGCACGTGTACTGGGCCCTGCCGCTTACCTCGAGAGTAGCCGTCGCCGTTCATGGTGGGCGGGGACAGAGCGCGCACAAGCAGAAGCTGGAACTGGCTGGTATGGACAGCGAAGGCGATGGGCGGTCCGATGTCTGGTGTATGGCCACTGGGACGCGGTTGAGGACGACAAAAGTGCACAGGGAGCTTGTCCAGCGAAGGGTGCGTCCGTGCCTACTCCGCCTTGGCGCGCCGAGATGGCTTCAGGTACGCGGCCGCCCACCCACCAGGCACCGGGACACCTCAGCACCGCCAAACAAAACAATTGCAATGGCCCTGCGCGCGGCCGAATGGCACAGCCTGCCCACCACTCTTACTGAGCTGTGCATTGACACCACCCTGCGCTGCGGCCAGTCCTTCAGGTACATACACACATATACACATACACACATACACAGCACCACCCGCTAGCTGCAGCCTGACCGTCCCTCTGCCAGATGGCGCAAGTCTGCCCACGACGAATGGTCATGTGCCCTCCATGGCCGCCTGCTCTCCCTCCGGCAAGACGCCCACCACGTCCACTACCGCGCCATCTACCCCACCACCACCACCGCCGCCGCCGCCTCGAAGCTCCCTACGCCGCCCCCCTCGAATGCGCCCTCGCTCGCCCCCGACTGCGACGACACCCTTGCCCTCTTGAATCACTACTTCAATCTTGCGCCTGACCTTGGCCAGCTGTACGCCCAGTGGGCCGCCTCGGATGCCAACTTCAAGAAGAGGGCGCCCAAATTCACGGGCGTGCGCATCCTGCGCCAAGATGCCTGGGAAGCCCTCGTCGGCTTCATATGCAGCAGCAACAACAATATCAGCCGCATATCGGGCATGGTCCACAATCTGTGTCTACACTACGGGCCGCTCATTGCCCACATAGACCAGACTCCCTACCATGACTTTCCTACCCCTGATGCCTTGTCTGGTCCAGACGTGGAAGCGCATCTGATGAAGCTTGGGTTCGGATATCGCGCCAGGTACATTGCAAAGTCTGCTCGCATCGTGTCGCAAGAAAAGGGCCTGCAGTGGCTGCAGGATCTCAGTAACCCTGAGTGCCCACAATTCGGCATCAAGGAGAGGCCTGCCGGAGAGCTGCTTCACGGAGGCCGCGAAGGCTACCGAAAAGCACATGAGGAGCTTTTGGCCCTCCACGGCGTGGGCCCAAAGGTCGCCGACTGTGTCTGTCTGTTTGGCCTTGGCTGGTCTGAGTCGGTTCCAGTAGACACACACGTTTGGCAGATAGCACAACGCGACTACAAGTTTGGGAAGGGCAAACATAGCAGCTTAACGCCAACGACTTACACCGCTGTCGCAAACCATTTCCGAAAACTCTGGGGCAAGGAGGCCGGCTGGGCCCATTCCGTGCTCTTCACCGCCGACCTCAAAGCCTTTTCCGAGCGCATCACCACCAAGACAGAAGTCAAAGAAGAAGAGATTGTGATCAAACAGGAGGGAGGAGAGATGTGTCTTGAACAATCTATCAAAAAGGAATCTACGAAACGGAAACGTATCAAAGCCGAACCTCGGGAAACCGAACAACAAGTCGTGGACATGGTACAGAGGGTGACAAGGAGCAAGCGCCAAAAAATGTAAACCGAGTATGCTGGAGAATAAACTCGCTCGTTTTCCAATTTTTGTCTTGATCGACCCAACATGGCTTCCAGGTGGGCTCGGCCGCGCACGTTCGACACGCACATGGGATCTAGTAACCTACCCTGCCCACACGTGTTCTCGTCCTTGCGCCTCGGCACATACTTGATTCGCGAACACGCATTTCCCCGCAGTGCTGGTACGCCGTTGGGGAATCACGGTTGATGGCAAAGTGCCGGTCAACGCGATTAGTGGCATAGGGGCGTGGATGGGGTGAAGAATAATTGAGTTTGGTGGCTTGCAGTTGTGTTCTTAAACATTGCATCTTGCCCATTGCAGGGTCTAACATATATCTTCGGCGATGTGGAGGTGGCCGGCCTCCCTATGAGCTGGATTGTGTCGAGCCATTGACAATAGAAAGCATCACGATAGGTCGGAACAGACGATGCCACAAATCGTTCGTCCGTAGCATTGAGTGCTAAGTTCAACGTCCCAAGTGCACCAACGACAGTGCCGACAGTAGTGGACCCTACATGGCCATGCAGTCACATCTATCTTTGTCTTCAGCATGTACTGAATCATACAGAATGTGATGTGATTTCCTGCACGCAGGGACGCAGATCAGTTGGGATCCTGACTCTGTCGAAAGATCTCATTCTATCTCTGTCTGGTGATCCACGCACATATTTCATGAGCCATTTGACCGCATCGTCCTTATGAAACCGAATACACCATGTCCGTTCGCAAAGCTCGATCCCCGCCCAGACACCTACCCGATTTTGACGTATCCTATTCTGGGGTTGCTCACCAAACTTTATTTTCTGTTCCCGGCCGCCAAGCTGGTGGTCTTCGCTACCGAGGTGAACTTTTGAAAGGTGCGGGAGCGGGATTGTGCGCGCGTCCGATTAACTTGATGAGGTTGGAAACCCGTTCAGATTTAGCCTAACCTTTGTGTTGGATGCTTGCGAAGCGTATGACCTTTCACATGAAAGTATTCTTAGATGAACAAGCTTTGTACCGCCCTTTCTCAGCATCATGATATTCTGTTCCTGTGTAGTGATGTGGTTCTTTCTTCGTACCACTGCTCGTGTGCAAATTCTGTTTCTTCAACAACGAAGATTCTGGCTAAAGTGACATCTCCGCTAAGGCAGTGGCGCAAATGCCAATGAGAAATGTCGGAGTCGTCCGACGGCATTGGTGTGGCGCATGGCAAATCGCAATGCAACCGAGAATTTTATTCGCTCGCGCGGGAAAAAGTGCCAGATCCAGAAGGCCACTACTAAATGTTTCGTCTTAACTCCTATTATCCGTATTACTTTATGTAAACTTTTGATATCTTCAAGTCCCGACTTCATCTTCTGCCCTAGGAACGACATTGCTGTGAGGTTGCGAGCGACGTGGCTGCACTGAGTCAGGTCAGATATCTAATGGAATATTTTGACGGTGCAGATTGATGATCGCGGCGGAGGTTCGGCAAGATTAGATAAGATGGAGGGATGGCACTTCTTGATCATGGGTCTGTGCTTGCCGATGCAATTCAATTCAATCCTCGCTGAAACGGGCGAACTCTTTGCGACACTTGACCGGGATTTCGAAAACCCGCAATTATCCCTAGGGCAGATCGGTTATGAAGGATGAGGTATGCCTTGGCAGAACTACCTACCACGTGCGATCCCAGATCAAGAAGGGGATGTCGTTGAATACACACACTCTTCTTTTCTCTGCGATATCAACTGAGGGAGCGGCACTGAACGGCACCTCTATATACGCCTCATATTCGTCTCTGTGCCTGCATACAGCGGGAGTTCAAGCCACTTCACGCGAGTACCGTGCTACATTACCTAAAAGGGAATATCTCCGTCAAACACTGCAGACTATAAGCGCTACACATCCACCAGTGGCGCCCCACTTGTTGGGAGTTTGGGGCCGCCTAGGTCGGCTTTGATATCCCTACCAACTCGCTCATGCTGGTCCATTCACCTCAAAGCTAGAGCTAAAATTTAATGCACCTACATGGATCATCTCCGCGGCAAGCTCATTAATTTGTTACGGAAGAAATGTCATGGCCAAATGGAAGGGCGCTAGAAGTTGTCACAGTCCGCTTTTTTTACTCACATCCTTGTATCTTATTCCATCCCAATGGCCCAGTACCTTAGTCTAGCCACTCGGTTGTTAGGTCTCCAGACCCTGGGACGCTGGGCCTCACATGAAAGACCGTCCCTGACGGCGCAAGCGGTAGTGGCCCGGGAGGTTTGACGATTAGTACTCTGAAGACGTGTCAGGGGACACTGGCAGCCTTTTCGATTTACTTTGACATTTGCTTCAATATCTGCTCACTACTTTCGTGTACCATATTGTTTTAATAGGGGTGGCATATAAGCACAAGAATCCACAATGAGACCCTCTCTCTTGCTACTTCCACTCCTGGGCTGGGTGTCGATCGGATCTGCACAAGAGGGCTTGACGTCGGTCGCCGAACAACTTCCAACGTGCGCGGTATGTTGCCATGAATCATTGCACCTAGATATTCGCTGACATGAGGAACTAGCAATTGTGCCTGAAAAATGCCATAGCAGGATCATCTTGTCAAGCCACAGACCAAGCATGTGTCTGTACCAATGCCGAACTTCGGGCTGCGGTCGAGAGATGTGTGCTGAGTTCATGTACACTCAGACAAGCCTTGGGTACGTGCCAGTCTATCACCCCCCTGGCGGACCATGAATTAACCACACAATATTCTCACATTAGTCACCAAAAATTCAACTGCAACCTTCTGTCATGTCCCCATCCGCTCCACCGGAGAGAACATTCGTGTCTCCAATATCATTCTTGCGGCTATCACGGCGTTTTGTGCTCTCGCGCGTGTTTTCTACAAAGCAGTCTTCTCCTTAGGAGAGCTTGGCTGGGATGACTACTCCGTACTAGCAGCGCTCGTCGCAGGAGTGCCCTCGGTGATAATTGTTGATCGAGGTATTGTACCTAGCGGGCTTGGAATGGATGTTTGGACCGTGCCATTTGACAACATCACCAACTTCGTGCGCTATTTGTACGCCCTAGAGATTCTGTACTTCTTGCAGATCGCACTCATCAAGCTCACGCTTCTCTTCTTTTTCCTACGAATCTTCCCAAAGACGATTATTCGGCGACTACTGTGGGCTACAATAACATTCGACAGCCTCTGGGGGTTGGCTTTTGTAGTCACTGCAGTCTTCCAGTGCCAGCCAATATCATTCTACTGGACGAACTGGGACAAGGAAGGCAGTGGGAAATGTGTCAACATCAACGCCCTTGCTTGGTCCAATGCCATAATCAGCATTGCATTGGATATTTGGATGTTGATTCTTCCACTCTACGAAGTGTTTCAGCTTCAGCTGTCATGGCGAAAGAAGATCAGTGTGTCAGTCATGTTCTTCGTGGGTACCTTGTAAGTGCGCTAGAATCATAACTGTTTCAAGCTTCTGACTGTTTTCCAGCATCACAGTCATCTCTGCCCTCCGTCTGCATTCCATCGTCAATTTCGCCTCGTCAAACAACCCAACTTATGACCAGACCGAAGTTATCCGCTGGTCGAATATTGAGATTAATGTCGGCATCATATGTGCATGTTTACCAGCCCTCCGCGTCATCCTCGTCCACACGTTCCCGAACATACTTGGATCCACGAGAGGAACAACTCAAAACCACTATGGAGATTATGGCAACCGGAGTCAAGGTTTGGGTGCAGGTGCAAGCGCAATAAGAAGTGGCCTAGGCAGGAAGCAGAACAAGAAGCAAAATTCGAGTGCAGATGAAACACGCTCGATTAAATATACAAAAACATTTGAGGTACAGCATGGGGAAAATGATGAGACGTCGCTAGTGCATATGGGTGATTTCAGTGGGAAGACGTCGAAGGTTCGAAGTAGCAATACTAGCATAGTAAGTCTATAGCCATGGCCAATGTTATTCGTTTTCATCTAGGCGATAGGCTGTAGTCCAATAAAGACATGTACTACTACCTGCGATGAGCCAGAGTGAAAGTGGGCTTTTCCAAAAAAGACTCAAGCAGCGATCGTTACCAATATTATCGGACACCGGTAATCCGGTTACGACAGTGGCAGAAAGTCCTCAGGCATCGCCCTTTCTGTCCTGAACCCCCCGACTTCCGAACACATCGTTCTTTGCATCCTCGATAATTCTACATTGGTAGCCTTTGAATTTTCGCGCGGAAATACCAGCTTCGAAGATCTCATCAAGTTCTTCCAAGGACCTAGCCTTGGTCTCTGGAAGGAAGAAGTAAAACCAAATAACGCATAAGAAGTTCGAGGCAGCCCAAAAATATGAGTATTGTGGTCCCTGAATTCCTGTTAGAGATGTATTATACCTTTCGGCACGAATCACTCACCCAGTTTAGATCTTGTGGATTGATAAAATAGGGTGAGCAAAAGCCAACCAACCAAGCAAGAAAGTACCCAAGCGCATTTGCGCTGCCGACAGTGGAGGCACGAAGCCGCGAACTAACCATTTCTGTTGCCAACGGGGTGCTTGCGGCACCAACTCCTGCGTTATAGCAGAACATAAAGAGCGCCGTGAATGCAACCAGTACATTACCCGTCGCTTTGGATTTGGGGTCAACGCTCGAAGCTATTCCGCATGCAAGTTCACACAATCCACAACTGATTGCGCCGAGTATCATGACTGTTCTACGTCCGCATAACTTCTTCAAAGCAAATAGACCGAGGTGAACACCGATGAAGCCAATACAGCTGTTCATAATGGCGTACTCGAACGCTTTCGTAATACCAGCAAGGGCCATGAAATACGTTTGGTATCCGATAAAGAACCATACCCCCGACGCCGACTGTGAGGCAATCGTACCGTAGCACAATAGTGTTCGTCGAAGATCGTGGCCTTTGAACATATCCATAATAGGTGTATTCCTAGCAATGCGCTTTTCTTCAGCAATGCCGCGTACCATCTCGGCCCACTCGAGCTCCAGCTGATCACCATGAGCGAAACGCAAAGTTTCCAAGGATTTACGCGCTGCTTCCGTTTGATCGTAGTACAAGAGCCATCTTGGGCTTTCAGGAATGAAAAATAGAAAGCTAGCGAGAAGAACAGGAACGATGAACATGCATGCCAAAGGGATTTGGTAGCTGAGCCTGCTCAGGTGGTGTTTTGTGTAGTTGTCAATCAAGGAGCCGATGATACTGCCAATATTGACATAGAAGGAGAATAAACCGACCATTATCCTGGAATCATCAGTGCTGCAATACTTGCGACCAGGGCCTGGCAAACTCACTCTCGCAAATGCGCGGGCGCTGCTTCACTGCAGTACACTGTGGAGAACACCACGAGAAACCCATTTGAGAAGCCGAGGAAGAATCTACCAGCATATAGGCCGGCAGGCGAAGTCGATCCGATTTGCAGCGCGACTGCGGCGCAGCACACAACGCATGCCAGCCACAAAGCTACTCTACGACCAAAATATGCGCCGAAGATGCCAGCTGCAATGGCTGAGACACATGCGCCAAGATTCATTAAACTCGTCATAAGTTGCTGTACGGTTGACTGTTTGGGCCAATTAATCTCCAAACGCAAGCATACGCTGTGTCAGACCTAATCCAAGACTCACATCAATACCGTAGCCCAATGGACTAGTAGTGTCTTTGTAGCCAAAGACCATGAGAAAACCCGGCATGGCTTGTAAACCTCCCACTGCCGCAGTATCAATGCCATACTGCATACTAGCAATTGCGACGGCAGAGCATATAAGAAGGCATTTTCGATTCGAGAGCAGTGTAGACTTTCTTTGTGAATCCATTGCACCAAAAAAAAAATTTAAAATTTAAAATTTTCACAATAGGAGAACAACAAGGGCAAATCAGACTACAGCAACGACTCCTAGATGTGAGAGTTACTTCACGAATGAAGCGAGAGAAAAGGTTGGTTGGACGGTGTTGCAGGAAACCCACTGTCCTTCAGGCTAAGTGACAAATTTGCTAAGACCCCGACTCATAAGTACGCATGTATATCACAGGATCACGTAGACTACCTCTGTGAGGGGGATGTGGAGTGAGGGGAAAACTGATCTTCTTTACTCCGCATTGCTCATGTGCAGATGGCAGGGTATACAACCCCGACGCTAACTAGACGTGGTAGGGATGTACTCCACTTACGCCAGCAGAACAACAGCGTGTCCGCAGTGTGGGGCTGATCAAGGAAAAGGCTACATATTTAGTATTTTTTTTTTTTTTTCTTTGCGCATTTCAAGCTTCAGGTCAGGTGTCCGTCAATTTCACTTCACCCAATTTCCCAAGCAGGTCGCCTTAGTCTCCTAGTGTTCATCATGAAATGTGCTGAACCTGTACTTGGTGTCTCGTTCGTACTTGTTGAGGTCTTCCAGTGCTTTTCTTCCTTCTCGCTCAATAGTGCACCTAATCTGGTCATTACGCGGCACAAACTTTACCCTGAAAGGCTGAGGTCGCCAATTGGAACCGTTCCTATGTATCTTTAGTAAAGCTTATTTTACGCGGTCTAGAGGTATAACTCACGTATACGCGAAAATATCCACAGGCTCCTCTACACCGCTCGCTGCGTCAATAGCAGGCTCGACTTTGAAAGCCCACAGCAAGCGGGCTACACTGACGAAAGTGCCTTGTTCAGCCAGGGCTTGTCCAGCACAAGATCTTCTACCCCATCCAAAAGTCATGTATCCTTTCTCACCTGGGAATGGTCGTGTGTCTTCACTGTTCAGAAATCTTCTTGGATTGAAGCGATCCGGATCGGGAAAGTCTCTTTCGTTATGATGGATTGCCCACACGTTTCCTTGAACCCAAGTTCCTTTGGGAATCAGGTAGCCATTCCAGTAATCGTCTTGAGTCGGAGCGTGAGGTGAGCCTCCTACAATAGCAACAGAACGCCAGCGAAACACTTCCTTTACAAATGCCCGCACGTACGGTAAATCGTCATTGGGTCCTGGGCTACGATTCATTCCGACAACACGGTCAAGTTCTTCCCAAGCTGGGTATAGGGTCTCTGGGAATGCACGCATAGCTAATACAGCAGTGACGAGGGTACTGCTTGACGTATCTGCACCAGCGCCGAGGAGATTTGCAGCTAGGCTAGCTAACTCGGCTGGCTGGAGATTATATTTTGGAGCTTCCCGAAACAGATATTTGGAATAATTCTCGTCTTCGCATTGGGTTGCTTCCTCGGCAAGGGCGTAGAAGAAGTTGCGGCCACCCTTTTTCAACTTGATGGGTCTTTCTCCTGCGCGGTTTATCCATGCAACCATCCAGTTAGGAAATTTAGCGAGCCCTAGATGTATGTGTCAGCTACACCAACTAATTTCATATTTGTAGTGGAACTAACAAGGAAAACTCTCCATTACTCGTGGGAAGTCTTTCGCAATGACTGCTACATGTGCTGCGTTTTGCATGTAAGAGATGACCTCTGTAATGATTGGATCCGTAGTGTTTGGGATCCGCCGTCCGAATCCTATGATGGAGACAGCGCTGGCAGCATAGCGTTCAAAATGGGCCACAAAGTCATCTGGCGTCTCCAGAAGATCGCGTACGACTACTTTGTTTTCGTCATCTTGAAAGCTTCGATAATTTTGTACCTTGATCTTGTCAGTACGAGTAATCTAGTAGATGTAAGAAGTGTACTTGTTGTATGCCCACGCCATGATGCGTGAGTTTTCGGATATCTCGAAAACGCTCGCGTTGTGCCTTGCTGTACGTGTACATATGTAAAAGGTTTGATTGCCCGACTCTTTGCTCAGCGAACACTACCATACGTGGTCGTGAGCTGTAAATGCCCGCACGTTTTACGAGGATCTCATTCGCCGCCCACGCATCATTGATCCAGACAGTAGGTCGCCTAAAAATAATAGTTTACAATTAGGACTTAATAGATTTTTCAGATTTCAAGCTCACTTTCCAAGCCAAAAGGTGATCAAAGGTGAGTTGTAGTCTCTCGAAAGCTGCTCGAAATAATACCACGGCTTTTCAGCTGGTAAACTGAAGGTATTACCACAAAGCGGCCAGGGAACAGGGCCTGGTGGCTGTTCATCAACTCAGTAGGATTGACATACGGTTGGATCACGATGCCCTTACCATCTGCCATCTCAACTTAAGCATCCAGGCATAGTCGATAGCCAGCATCAGCAGTAGGAACAAGATGGAATGAAAGATTGAAAGCTGATCCGGACAACGCGCAGCCCGAAGAAGGGTCTCGCTATACGTTTCATTGTTGAAAGTAAATTTTAGCTCCATGATGCTGAACTGTAAGATTGAATTGTACTGCTCATCACGATATAATGCGTACAGGCATTTGTCGATATAATTGAGTCAGCTTGATGAGCCAATGACAAGGTTGTATAGGGATTTGACCGTCCAGGTAAAATCATATACCCCGCTATTGTCCCACACACCCCACACGTGGCCCCATAGATTGAATACAAAGATTCTAAATCCTTGCTCAAGAGAAGTTCCCAGTCATGCCAGTGCAACGCTACCAACAGGCCTGAGAGTAATGTAAGCATGTCATCTAGTCAAGGACTTTGCCTGGGGTATCGCATCTCAGTCAGATAACTTTCGACCTGCCCAATAAAGGCGCACACTATTTGGTTCCCTTTAAATACATGGTAAGAGTGTTTAGCTTGAAGGACGCTGCTGTTTGTTAGCACCCTTAGCTTCTACAAATATCATCCTCTAAGTTGGCCTTTGGCTCAAAAAGATAGATGGTTTGGAAGGTTAGCTCACGACCATGTCTCGGATCCGAGTTATGTAGGTTAGAATCTTGATATTCTACTCTCAGTATCATCGGCAAACGCAGGAGTATCGCCTTGAGTGATATAAAAGCGCAATATTTGTTTCTCGGATGACGTCAATGAGGTAGAGCGGAAGCGCTACTATTTTGGTACTAGCTTTCATCACCAACCCTCGTATCAATATCACTGCGGCGCGTTCGTCGTGGGACAGTCGACAACGAGATGTGGGATTCGTTAGTTGATCAATTTGATACCTCTTCGCAGCTCATAAGCTTTTGTCGCCGGTATGTCCGTCGTCCACAGCCCTGAGCGTATGGATAGCAGTTCGAATGGCACACAGGGCGCGCAGCGTAAGTGATGTCCACATGCGCGGGTACGCGACTTTGCAAACCCTCTGAAGGCTGATAGGAAACCAGGTCGCCGCAGATCAACGATCCTGAATCCTAGATGCTACTTCAAGGATGACCTATGGCAACAAGCGCCTTTGCTCATTGGCGGCACCAAATTTGAGGCGCTACCGGATGCGAAGAACATTTTGGTTACTGGAGGCGCTGGCTTCATGTAGGCTAAGGCGTCTCTTTACGTGTGGCGATTTGCGCTGATACACAGTTAGAGCTTGTTGGTTCGTTCGCCATCTAGTCCTTACATACCCCGATCACTACAATATTGTCTCCCTCGATAAGCTCGATTATTGCGCGACCTTGAACAATACGCGCATACTTGATGACAAGGCAAACTTTGCATTTGAGAGTGGAGATATAACATCGCCGTCCGATGTGAAGCGCGTTTTGCGCAAGCACAAGATCGACACTGTCTTCCATTTCGCAGCACAATCGCACGTCGATCTCAGCTTTGGCAACTCGTATGAGTTCACCAACACAAACGTATATGGCACGCATGTGTTACTAGAGAGGGCTCGCGAGCATGGCATCAATAAGTTCATACACATTTCAACTGATGAGGTCTATGGTGACGTGCCGGTTGGTGCAGCAGACTTGAGTGAGACAAGCATACTAGCTCCCACGAATCCATACTCAGCGAGTAAAGCTGCGGCGGAGATGATGGTCAGCGCATATCGGAGTAGCTTCAAGTTGCCTTTGATCACCATTAGAGCTAACAACGTCTATGGGCCGCATCAATTTCCTGAAAGTGGGTAGACTATTTGTTTCGTGACCAGATAGAGCTAATGGCGTGCAGAGATCATTCCTAAATTCATCATGCTCTTACAGCGGCAGCAGAAGCTGCTGCTTCATGGCGATGGGTCGCCTACGCGACGATACCTTTATGCCGGAGATATTGTGGATGCGCTTGACACTATTTTCCACAAAGGGGGAATTGGGCAGATTTACAACATTGCATCGAAAGACGAGATATCTAACATGGAAATCTGTCACAAACTTTTGGACATATTTGCGCTACCTCATAGCACGCAGGCGGAACTGGAGGAATGGGTACAACATACCGACGACCGGCCATTCAATGACCAGCGGTACGCCACAGATGGATCCAAACTAGCCGCACTTGGATGGCAGCCGAAGATGAGCTTCGACGAAGGACTTAAAAGGACAGTGGACTGGTATCATAGGTTTGGCGAGGTGTGGTGGGGAGACATTAGTAGAGTTCTAACGCCTTTTCCTGTCGTTGAAGGAACAGAAATTTGGACGAAGGAGGAGCACGATGATTTACCCTCATCAGATGAAGAACTTTTACCTCTGGAGAACACGGAAATGTGGACACAGCATGCACGCGATAGGCTCAAGGCATTAACGGGGACATATTAGGCATCAAGGAACTCAGCTCAGTTTCTAGGTGGATCATTCGTTATCTGGGTGAGGGTATTTGGTATTTGTTGTATGAGGCGTCGACTGCCTGCGCTGAATACCCCGCCGTGGAATATGCAGGGTCCACGCACTGTGGGCAATCGGATAGAGGAGCGACGGGAAAGACGCTCGAACGTATATTCAACTACAAGATATCTGTGGTGCCTGTAATCCAGGCAGTAGAACTAGCATTAATCGCATGCCGTATAGAGACCGTGCAAAGCGTAGTCGTTGCATGGGCCTTGGCCCCTAGCCTGGTTTATTGTGGCGAGCTGCACCGCCTTCTGGACTTCGTCAGCGACTCAGCTCTGGGCGGTGTCTGGCTCGAAACGCCCAACGCACCGCACATCCACCTTTCAAACACTGCCGCCCTCCCCTGCGGCTTTCGAATACTCATACACGCCCTATTCGCTCCCTCCAACTCAACTATTCGCAATCAGCAATTTCAAACTTTTTGTTGTCAAACAGCCCTAATTGTAACAACACATTACTATCATGGGCTTCCTCAGCAAGAAGAAAGACGAAGGAGACGACAGCAATCGGTCTGCTCTCTTCGGTAACCGGAAGAAGAATACACCAGCCGCCGAAAACCCATACGCTGCGTCGGCTGCAAAAGACCCCTACGCCCAACCGCCGCCCGCGTATTCAGGCGGCAACGACTCGTACCGACAAGAGAAGAGTGCTGCAGTCACAGGTCCCGGCCAATCATACGGACAACGGCCTGGAGGCTATGGGGCTCAAGGCGGAAGCTATGGTGGGCAGTCAGGATACGGCAATGACCGTTATGGTGGTGGGTCGTCTGCCCCAGCTCAAAGGGCGGGGGGCTATGGAGGCCTTGGAAGGACCACCTCTCAAGACACCATGAGCACCGACGCCGGCCGTAACGAGTTATTTGGTGGTGCAGCACAGCGTCACCAGGCACAACAAAAGACACCACAATCAGGCGCATACGGCCAAAGCGGTGGCTACGGAGACAACAGCCAGAGCGGCGGTTATGGCGCCTCTGGACAAGCCGGAGGTGGTTACGGAGCCTATGGCGACCGCGAGCTTACTGCTGAAGAACAGGAGGAGGAAGATATCAGTGCCACAAAGAACGAAATCAAGTTCATGAAGCAACAGGATGTGTCGAGCACAAGAAACGCTTTGAGGCTCGCGCAACAGGCTGAGGAGACTGGCCGCGACACGCTTGCCCGACTCGGTGCTCAAGGCGAGCGCATCCACAAGTCTGTTCACCCACATTGTATAGATGTTCGGGCTTGATGCTGACGACTAAATAGCACTGAGCGCAACTTGGATCTTGCAAGTACCCAAAACAGGATTGCGGAAGAGAAGGCCCGCGAGCTGAAGAGTAAGTCTTAGAATTATAGTCTTATATTCTATACTAACTCGCGTTTCAGCATTGAACAAGTCTATGTTTGCCATGCATGTCTCCAACCCTTTCACCGCATCTTCTCGACGAGAGGAGCGTGACAACAAGATGTAAGACGACCATCAGACTCGATGCGATGAAAGGAGGAAATTAACGCAACATAGCATGGAAACCCACCGCCAAGAGCGTGAGCAGCGTGATGCGACACGCAAAGCTGCCTGGGATTCGACGGCGCGCAATGAACAGACCAACCGTACGATGCAGGGCGTGGGTGGTGGCGTGAAGAAAAGCACGCTCGCAGATCGCGCCAAGTACCAATTCGAAGCTGACTCTGAAGATGACGAAATGGAGAATGAGATTGACTCCAACCTTGGTATGTTTCTCTCCTTGGTTGTAATTTGAACATGATGCTAACATAGCTAAGATGCACTCCATGGCGCGGCTAAACGCCTCAACCAGCTTGGACGTGCCATGGGCGAAGAAGTTGATTCGCAGAATAAGCATATCGACCGCATTACTGGAAAGACGGACAAGGTGGACGACCAGATTGCTATGAACCGTGCGAGGTTGGACCGTATCAGGTAGGCTGCGCCAACTCAATCTGTGATATAGGAAGGTGGTATAGAGGTTTATATATTTATGCGTATTTGGACATGGGTAATATTTGCATACATGAATAGCTGAAGTGTCAAATGTTCGGTTCGGCCCACTTGACTATGTCCACCGTCACAACTGACTGAGGATGTTGAAGCAATGAAACTACCAGGCTGTCTTAGGGTGATGAGAATGGTCATTGGATGCGTCGGCATGAAGGGCTCAAGTCGCACAAATCAAAAGAATGGCCACATGCCTCCCGAATTGATATGAGCATCCGCTTTCCATACTGAAACCGATTCGGACGTGTAGGTTGCGAGGATGATCAGATGGTATCAATACCAATGGACGCTAAACCACTTTTGGAGCGTGCGGGGAAAGCTCCGAAGCTCGTGGCCCAAACATGGGAACAGCTCGGGACAGCTCATGCAAGGTACAAATAAGAGCTGCCAGTCCACACAGCTACTGCGTTTCAATCTCCATCCTTATTCTCACCCCACCATAACCTACATTAGATAGCTAAGCTTGAGCTACAATCATGGGCGGCGAAGCACATGGCGTCATCGGGCAGACATCCGAGTACCCCAAATTGGCGGCTGGCCCCGTCGGCAAGCAGATCAATCGCATCTATCAAGACCGATTGAGGCAGTTTACGGACGACGGACAGTACAAGGAGCAGGGCATTCTTGGGTGAGTTTGCTTGAGCTGCGAGATGTCGGAACGGGCCCATTTGGTCAACAGGGTGCTGATATAGGTACTCACGATAGCAAGCTCCACGAAGCTCGCGCATCTGGCTCTGACTGGGTCAAGCTGTCTGTCTACTCACCGCCCAACCTTTCGCGCCCGCTTTTCAAAGATGCAACGTCCCACGAATTCAAGCCCACCAAGGTGGGCGAATCATTTGGCCCGAGCTGGTCGACCCACTGGTTTAAGGTCCAGCTTAAGGTGCCATCTGACATGCTGAAAAAGGAACGCATAGAGTTCATCTGGGATGCGAACAACGAGGGGTTGATATGGACTCATGATGGGCATGCCGTACATGGCCTGACAGGCGGTGGCGAGAGAGTCGAGTGGATACTGCCTGACACGTTTCGAGATGGCAAGGAGCACACCTTTTATGTCGAGATGGCCTGCAACGGCATGTTTGGGAATGCGCCAGGTGGAGACTCGATCCAGCCCCCAGACCCGAACAAATATTTCCAGCTACATACTGCCGATATCGTAGCTGTCAATCTCCAGGCACGAGCATTGTACTTCGATTTTTGGGAAATCTCAGACGCCGCCCGAGAGTTCCCCTCAGATTCTATACAGTGCCATGAGGCTCAGCAGGTTGCCAATCGCATTATTGACACCTTCATTGCTGGTGGCGGAAGCAATGCGAGCATCGTCAAGGCCCGCAAGGTTGCCGCAGAATATCTTGGCGATCATGTTGATTCCCACAAGGTTTACGATACCGACAATGAGGCTATCGTCACTGGTATTGGATACTGCCATATCGATACTTGTTGGCTTTGGCCCTTCGCCGAGACAAAGCGGAAGGTCAATCGATCGTGGTCGAGCCAGTGCGACCTCATCGACAGATATCCAGAGCTGCGCTTCTGTTGCTCGCAAGCACAACAGTATAAGTGGCTTGAACAAGACTACCCAAATACATTCGACCGAGTTAAGAAGAAGATAAAAGAGGGCACATTTCAGCCTATTGGGGGGAGTTGGGTCGAGCACGACACGAACCTGCCCGGCGGTGAGTCGCTCATCAGACAGTTTTTGTATGGCCAACGCTACTTTGAGAGTAGGTTCGGTCAGCGATGCAAGACTTTTTGGCTTCCTGACACATTCGGTTACTCCACCCAATTGCCACAAGTCTGTCGCATATCTGGAATGACGAGATTCTTAACACAGAAACTAAGCTGGAACAATATCAACAACTTCCCCCACACTACCTTCAACTGGGTGGCGCTCGATAACAGTCAGGTCATATGCCATATGCCACCGTCTGAAACATACACCGCTGAAGCAAATTTTGGGGATGTGAAGAGGAGCGTATCCCAGCACAAGTCGCTTGACCAGGACAAGACGTCGTTGCTAGTCTTTGGGAAAGGAGATGGAGGTGGTGGCCCAACCTGGCAGCATCTTGAGAAATTGAGGCGTTGCCGTGGCATTAGCGACAAAACCGGATTACTGCCTCGTCTCAAGCTTGGTGACTCTGCGGATGACTTTTTCGACCGACTAGAAAAGAGAGTCGAGAAAGGCACGGAGCTAGTGACGTGGTATGGTGAGCTTTATTTCGAATTGCACCGAGGAACATACACCACACAGTCAAACAACAAGCGCAACAACAGAAAGGCTGAGATTATGCTACGAGATATTGAGTACCTGGCAACACTGGCAACGATCAAGAATAATTTCGGCAAGAGCAGCTCATACAGATATCCCAAGAAAGATATCGACAACATGTGGGAGAATGTCTTGCTCTGCCAGTTCCATGACTGCCTGCCTGGAAGCTCGATTGAGATGTGTTATGACGATTCAGACAAGGTACGTGGATGTGGGCTTCACGTAAACTCATGCTGATGAAATTAGATTTACGCCGAGGTCTTCTTCACTGGCGAGCGGTTATTATCCGACGCATTATCGGAGCTCGGTTTTGATGACGAGAAGAGCCTGTCACAGAACAGCAAGCTCGCTGCACTGAACACTCTCCCTTGGAAGCGAAGCGAGATCGTGAAGCTGCCTCAGCTTGGAAGACAAGTAGTCTATGGTCTCGCTCACGGTAACGGCCTAGGCCCGTTAGAGGTGCGGTCACTGTCCTCGCCTCACTGCGCCAGCATCGCTTCTGTCAAGGAGCTCTCGCCCAACGTTTTCGAGCTGCGCAATGCCCAATTCGTTGTCCAAGTGAACAATGGCGCCATAACCTCCCTCTACGACATTGCTGCCGATCGCGAAGTCATACCTAAGGGCAAGAAGGCTGGACAACTTGTCATCTACGACGATAAACCATTGTACTGGCAAGCATGGGATGTTGAAGTATACCATCTCGATTCGCGCCAAGAGCTCAGCCCACACAAAGTCTCAATATCAGAAAACAACATCCACCGTGTGTCTCTAGAGGTTGAAACTAAGATATCGGAAAAATCTTGGATTAAAACTACGATTTCCCTTCCTGCTGCAATCGCCAATGCACCAACTGCTGTGGAATTCGACGCTGAGATTGAATGGCACGAGACCATGAGGTTCCTCAAAGTCGAATTCCCTGTCGACATTGTGAATACCGAAGCCAGTTACGAAACGCAATTCGGCATCGTGCGTCGACCTACTCACTACAACACTACTTGGGACATGGCCAAATTCGAAGTGTGCGTGCACAAGTGGGCCGATCTCTCAGAGGCCACGTACGGGGTGTCTATCCTGAACGACAGCAAATATGGTTTCGCAACCCAAGGCAATGTCATGAGGCTGTCCCTCCTCCGCGCGCCCAAAGCACCAGACGCACACGCAGACATGGGCTCTCATCACACGCGCTTCGCCATATTCCCGCACGCTGGTCCCCTCGATCACGTTACGGTCCGCAAAGCATTTGAATTCAACAACCCGCTCAGGGTCATCGGCCATCGCGCTTCAGCCATGTTATCGCCCAGTCTCCTGAACTTATTCCACATCCACTCCGCGCCCAACCTCGTCCTCGACACGATCAAACGGGGTGAAGACGATGAAGACATTTCTCGGGGCGAGCTGCCGGTCAAGAAGGGACATAGCATCATACTTCGCATTTACGACGCGCTGGGTGGAAAGAACAAAGGCGTTTTAACCTGGGGTGACTTGAAGGTGCGGAAAGTGGTTAGGTGCAATGCATTAGAGGATGAGGAGGAAGAAGTCACGGAGATGGAACAAGCGGGCGCAGGAGAGGGGGCAGTGGTTAGGGTGAGAGCATTTGAGATTGCGACATATAAGCTTTTGCTGGAGTAGGATTGGACAGGAGGCAAGGGATATATGGTATAGCCGGCTTGGTAGATGTTAGTAATATATGGTACTGTGAACTTGGGAATGGAGAAGGTGGTGATGTTGTGATGTTGTGATATTGTCATGCTGTAACGTTATGTAGAGTTGTTGGCTGGGAAGATCGCTTTCTTGTGCTCAAAGAGTGTTAAAAAGTATGAGTAAGCATATATTTTTAAGGGTAGGATATGATATTGCATGGGAAGCAGCACAAGGATGCACAGCAGGATGATAGAGATGAATACAGCTTCGGAGCAGACGGAGTTTCCCGATCCTAGGCAAAAATGTTCCAATGATGTAAACATAGAATCAAGACTACATTTTGAGTTCGCGTGAGACATCTTCAAGATTTCAAGTCCATGTTGACCAACCCAAGCAACATGCTCACCGCCACCAACCTGAACTCTCGCAAAAGCCCAAGTAACACAAAGAAAGCAAGCGTCGCTCAGTCGAAACACCGCCTCACACAGTTCCAGCTCTCAGCTAGGTAGACCCACGCATTGCAAGCTGATCCAAACAGCCATGTAAAACCACGAGGCCTGATCCAAAGCCTCTCTCTCTCTCCACGAGGTCCTGCCCTACTATACCAAGGTTGGGCCGTCATGCCTAAACCAACTTGCGCACGGAAAGGGGGCTCGACGCAACTCTCGGCACACACACCCACCTTCGGGCCGGCAAGTCAACAAGACGTGGAAAATGCCAGTAAAGTTCTGCCGAGGCCCGGAAAGTAAGTGGAAGTAAAGCACACAGGCACACAGGCACACGACCAATTCCCCTCTTCTCGTGGACGCGGCCGGAACCAGGACAAGCCACAACAAGACGCATCAATATGAGTAAAGTGTGTCTGAGATTAGCGTACAGCGCGGGGGCAGGTGTGGCACGACATGGGCTTGTGGTATAAGTGGGGTAAGTCGGATGGTGCATAGCCAATTGGCTGGGGCAACACGGGCACTTTGTTCGCGTAGGCTAGGGCCATAGCTCCCTTGGGCGAACCGAGAGTGTTGGCATCACCAGGGGCGTTTGGGTACGTGAGAAATGTAGCGCAACCAGAATTCCGGCGTTGTGGGCAATTGTCATGATGCGTTGATGAGGCGGGAAATCAGAGCTTGCGCAGGTACTTTGCTTTGTGGTGCAGGGAGAGGTAGAAATGAATCATGCCCTGATACGTGGTAGAAGACCTGCTTTCTTGAATTTAATTACACGACGACCAAGGCCTGTACAGTTACGTGTTTGATTTCTAAGTGAAAGCATGCCGGCGATAAAAGATGACAATTATACAGATCCTGAGCTTCGTGACGAGGACAAGAGCGAGATCCAGGCCGGGGATAAGGGCGGTGCGTCGGGCCAATAGTCAGCGAGAGGGGTACTGTGCGATGAACTGATATCGAGCTTGCTGAGTTTGTACAGGCGCAGATGATGACTTCGGAGTACAAGAAGCGTGGTGGTGGCTACACAACAGACAAGAATGACAAGGATGAGAGCGCAAAGCACCTTGATCAGTGGACAGAGGAAGAGTGGCAGGCTAAAGACGGAAGTGGGCATGCGAACAAGACAGACGGTACCGAGCTGCGGTATCAGCCCAAAAAGGCATGGGAACAGATGAGCGAGAAGGAGAAAGAAGCGACGGATGAGAGAAAGCAGAAAGGGAGCAAGGAAGGGAATCAACACGTGCCAAATACGTCGAGAGCGAAGGAAGCCAGGAAGAATGCTAGTGAGAATACATCAAGTCAGAGAAATGATTACAAGAGTGCAAGAATTGCACAGAGCACTGGGAAGACAAGCAGCACTGGAGAAGAATATGTAGGAGTACAAAAAGTTCCAGGAACAGGCTCGGCAGTCAACAAAGATTGACGTGATAAGCCCAGCAAGCGTAGCTACAAGACGAATGAGAGCAACCCGAATAAGAAGCAGAAGAAGAATAACGATGGACCTGAGGGAGCTGCAGGATCCGAGACCCGATTGCCCAAGAAGGGGCAGAAGGGGCAGTAGCACTCATTCCCAGGCTGCATCGATGGCGAGGTGGTAGAGGTGGTGTATGAAGAGAAGATGGTGGATAGAAAGAAGGTCAAGGGTAGCAAGGAAGACCCCCGGGTGGTGTTGGAGAGCGAAGCGGGCAAGACATGTGTGCACAAGCCGGAAGCCGAGCACTTTGAGTAAGGAGGGATGAGGAGAATAGGTATGTCGAGGTATCTGTTAGGTCATAGTTTGAGAACTAAGAGAGTTAGGCGTGCACTTCATCAGTGGTCCAGGTGGTGGCTCTGGAGCTAATCAGATGACAGCAGATTCTGGACTTGGGTCTGGGGGCAATGCACCCAGCTGCAGTTGACATGGAGGCGATTGGATGTTGTGATATGCAGCATGAGCGCTGTGCAGCTCGCTCCCAGGTAGTTGCGCTGACGGGCCGTTTCGGAGGAGGGCAACAAGGCCTGGCGACACTATGATCAAGTATGCGTGCCCATGTGTGCCGAAGCGTCAGTCATGGCAACGACAGTCGTGCAACCAAGCTGCAACGCTGGGCGAACTGGGAATAAAGACGAAGCTACTTTGGAGGTCGCATGACGGTGGCGTGAACGACTGCTCTGTGGTTGCGGCGGGCTGCCGTTTGATGACAGCAGGCACTTGGTAATGGTCACGACAACGACGGCCTGCCTTGTGCGACACCAGATAGGCGAGCATGTGTGGTGTCGCTGGTGTCACTGGCGTGTATGTAGGATACAGATTACATACATAGTGCCTGATAATTGCGGTGGTAGCTGAAACAGAATGTGGGCAGGCAGTCAGCGCCCACGCTCGGGCCAGCCATGCTAAGGATGATGGCAGTCGACGCAGTCGACGCGTGCCGTGGGGAGCGTTGCAGGCAGCGTTGAGACTAACTTGCAGCAGCTTTGCAGTGCTCTAGCACCTATTCTCCTTACTGGATCCGTCCTGCATCCGCGGGCTGATCCTCCCGTGGTCACGCCGTGGTCTAGTCCTTGTGCCCCTCCTGCGCCGCGTCGCTTGCCTCCCCATACCAGCTGCAACAACAAAAGTTGTCCCGGCCAGTGCCAGTGCCAGTCTGATAGCACCGCACCCCCAGCTGCCCGCCCACGCTCATTACCCCCTCAATCGT
Organism: Ophiosphaerella narmari; assembly: GCA_028456235.1. Taxonomy (NCBI): domain Eukaryota; kingdom Fungi; phylum Ascomycota; class Dothideomycetes; order Pleosporales; family Phaeosphaeriaceae; genus Ophiosphaerella; species Ophiosphaerella narmari. The sequence goes on along the minus strand of JALNQA010000025.1, from coordinate 385,268 downwards.
TTGCTCTCCGCCGCAATGCGCCTGCTGTGAGCCCGGCCAGCCATGGTTATGGGACTTGTCTGCGCATAGCCCTCCATTCACCTCCAGGGCGCCGTGCTGCCACTGCACCTGCCCTGAATGTACGCCCAGCAGCACCCGACCACCGCAATGGCCGACGAGAGCAAGCCGGCCACCCTCATGCCGCCCGCCGTGGCCGCCCTCAAGCAGGAGGCTGCCGTGGCGGGCGGCCATCGCCTGGTCATGGAGCGCTCCGTCAGCCAGGACATGCGAGAGGAACGCAAGGACCTCAAGGAGGCTGCCGAGCACAGCCTGAACATCATCATGGACCTCGACCTCGGGGGCAGGATCCGCTATGTCAGCCCCTCGTGGAAAGATGTCATTGGCACCTCGCCGCAAGACGTGATCGGCACGCCCATCCTCGACATCATCTACGGCGGCGCAGATGGCTTTGCCGACACGATTGAATCCGTCAAGAAGGACGACTCCCGGAGCCATATCGTCCGCTTCTCCGTCCGCATGGGACCCCACTCCGTCCTGAGGAAGCGGCGCTCCAGGCCCGCAGCAGACGACGCTTCCGAGTCGGCACCGCAGTCGCCCACAGACGGAGAGCATGAGGAAGAGCAGGTCTTGAACCTCGAGGCACAGGGCATCATCATCTATGACCGAGCCACCGGCGCCGATAGCCATGTGGGTTTTTGACTTCAGCCCCCCCGTTGATTGCGTGTACTGACTTGCCCAGACCATGTGGATGATCCGGCCGTCGGTCATCCGCGAGGTCACCATTGATCTGCCAGAGCTGCTTGTCGAATCCTTGGGTGTAGGCGCTGAAGTGCTGGCTCACTACCTCACTGGGCTCGCCGAGCAGGGTGCTAGTGACCCTCGCAACCACCCGCCGCCCATGCCAGTGCTCTGTCGAATCTGCGAGCGCCAGATCACGCCCTGGTGGTTCGAAAAGCACTCTGAGCTCTGTGCCCAGGAGCATCGCGCTGAGATGGACGTTCAACTGACCCAGGAGACTCTATCTGAGCACCGCAATGCTATTGTCAAGGTGTTGGACATACTTGAGGCCCAGAATCAACGCCCCCGAACTGCTTCCACAGATCTAGCACAACCCGCCCAGCTTGCAGAATACAAAGGCATGGTTATCCACCCTAGCTCAACACCGTCATCCGGTACAACCTCAGGACGCAACTCGCCTGCATCCCCACCATCGAGATCACGGGAGCGCTCGGAACGGTCAAACGGCTTTGGGCATCACCGCGCACGTTCTTTTGCTGTTCGACGACCTCTGGCCCGTATCATTGAGCTAGTTCTTGATTTGTGTGATACGGCACTTGAGATCAGCACGCCTGCTATCAAAGATAATGCTCGCGGCCAGTCAGCTGCTGAAGTTCGCACCCAGTCACCTCAGTCTGAGAGTCGCATATCTCAAGTCATGCAATGGCAGTCACCGACGGCCGGGTCATCGGATCATAGCGAGGGTCTGAAGCAGCTTTGTGAGGATACAAACAAACTCGCCAAAGCCAAGGTTGATGCTGTCACCCGACACAGACAGATTTTGGAGTACTCTGAACGTATCCGTGTGGAGTTCGACGTTCTAGTCCAAGAGTGCATCGAGGTAGCGATTGTAAAAGCAGCCCAGATTGCTGAAGGAGTGGACAGCTCTTCTGAAGAGGAACAAGTCGAGGAAGAACAACAATCAGATGCCAACGACATCCCGACAGGGGAAGACGGCATATTTCCAGGGTCTTTCGACACTCCCTCTTCAATGGCACATGCACTGCGCAATATATCTGACATCTCGCTACCTGCACGCGTGGGACGTAGAGAATCGTCTGTGGCAGGCTCTAATCGATCTGACAGCCCAAGAGGAAATGTGACACCGCGCTCTCACGCCGGTGCTATCAGCATCACAACTCAAAACAAGCGACATTCGATGCATTTTGAGAGTGATGCGGGTGCTGAGAGTGACACTAGTGTACACTCTTCCGTCCTATCAGGTCCACGGCGGGCAGACTCGCCCGCAGCTGAAATGAACTTGAACAGAGTGGCAAGCTCACGGGAGCGGAAGCGTAAGAGCTTGGTCCTTCCTAGCGTTCTGTCTAGCCGACAACAGTCACCAGCTCGCTCTATGGTGCCGCCGCCATCCTCACCCTTACGGACGACCAAGCCGCGTCTTCCGAGTGGAGCGGAAGGTGCCATCCAATCCCCAATCACCTCGCCAGTATTGATGACAACCGAGTTCTCCTCGCCTGTTATTTTGCACAATATTAGCATTGGGCACCATCGCAGGCAATCGTCCACCGCCGGCTCAGATGGCCCGAGACCTGTCTCACCACGACTCATACCGACCACCCAGCCACAGCCGCGTGCGGTGCCGCCATCGATCAAGGATTTTGAAATCATCAAACCCATCAGCAAAGGCGCTTTTGGGAGTGTCTATCTCGCGAAAAAGAAGTCAACTGGCGAGTATTACGCAATCAAAGTCCTCAAGAAGGCGGACATGGTTGCAAAGAATCAGGTCACCAACGTCAAGGCGGAACGAGCTATAATGATGTGGCAAGGCGAGAGCGACTTCGTTGCCAAATTATATTGGACATTTTCGAGCAAGGACTATCTTTATCTGGTAATGGAATATCTCAATGGCGGCGACTGCGCTTCTCTCATCAAGGTTCTTGGTGCGCTTCCGGAGGACTGGGCTAAGAAGTACTTGGCCGAAGTTGTTCTGGGAGTCGAGCATTTGCATAGCCGTAGCATTGTGCATCGCGATCTCAAACCCGACAATCTGCTCATTGATCCCAAAGGTCATTTGAAACTCACCGATTTTGGCCTATCACGCATGGGAATGATTGGCCGTCAAAAGCGTGCGCTCAAATCCGCCGAACAAGCCCCAGATCTTCTCAAGTCTGGTCCATTTCATCGTGCCACATCTGTTGGGTCTTCGCGTTCGGCTTCTTTCGACTTGAACCCATCACCCTCTAATACTCCCTCGATGACTCCCGCGCTTGCTGGTGACCTTGGTCAGCCATCATACTTTAGTCTTAACCGCGAGAGCTCATCTGGTCGTGAACCATCTCGGCGAACTTCAGGTAATCGTAGTGAAAGTCAAGACAGTGAGGCATTGCAGGCAATGTTTCGTCGCTTCTCGATCGCAGACCTTGATCAATTGGGCCAACCACGAGCACGCTCGCCCATTGAGGAGGAAGCCTACAGTGATGAAGGGTCTCCAGATCTTTTCCCAGCACCCACAATTAGCCAATCAGCCTTTGCACATAATAACACGCCTCCAGCCACAGCCACGTCCACAATGCCACCACCACCACCAATGGCATTGTTTGACCCGGATGACAATAATAGAAAATTCGTTGGCACTCCCGACTACCTCGCTCCAGAAACAATCGCTGGAAACGGGCAAGATGAGGTCAGTGATTGGTGGTCTTTAGGCTGTATCTTGTTCGAGTGTCTATATGGTTACCCACCGTTCCATGCCGATACACCAGACGAAGTGTTCCAAAATATCCTCGCTCGTAGGATACACTGGCCTGCTGATGATGACGAAGATTACGACATATCAGACGAAGCAAAAGACCTCATGAATCGCCTGATGTGCTCCGATCCAGCAGAGCGTCTCGGCGCGAATAAAGACGAGAAATTCGCAAGTGGAGGCGAAGAGATCCGAAATCATCCATGGTTCGCTGATCTCAACTGGGATACTCTGCGAGACGATGAGGCATCCTTTATCCCCGCGCCAGAAAATCCAGAAGATACAGAGTACTTCGATACTAGAGGCGCAGCTATGGCCAACTTCACTCCTGAGTTTGAAGATCAAGGAGCATCGTCAACGGGAACACCGAGTGCCGATTATCCTGACCGCCCGCACGACGCTTTATCTCGCGTACGCTCGCAAGTCACAGTGCAGACAATGAAGCGTGGGCTTATACCTTTACATATTCCAGCTCATGTACGAGAAGGACGAACGAGAAGACTTAGTGAGCCATTGGCTGCTGACGATTTTGGTAACTTCAGCTACAAAAATCTTCCCGTCCTTGAGAAGGCCAACAAAGATGTCATCCAGAAGCTTCGTGCGGAGGCGATGCTACCTCAAATCAAGCCGGGGTCTGCCTTACAGTCACCTACCGTCACTTCGCCTTCGCCATCACTGGAAACCAGCCCCATGATCCCTGGGCCACTGAAGCGCACGCTGTCCACAAATAGGGTTACTGGCAGACCGTCTTCGCCATCAATCACTGGACAAGCGTCTTCTCCGAGTCGAGGGTCACAGCCATCATCTCCTTTACTAGTACAGTTCAGTACCGGTCAGCACCATGAACGGCGAAAGACATCAAGTAGCTCGTCTACTCTCTCTCACTCCACAAGCAATCCCTCATCCCTCCAGCCTGGAAACTTTTTTGATCCTTCCCGTTCATCTGGGTTGAGGCCGTCACCAGAAGCCATTTCTCCGATCAAGCTGTCAAAAGCCCCATCGGCAACGTCTAGTGGTTTTCCTGAGCGGTCTACCCCGGCGCAGCGTCAAGCGTCAGTCGGGCATGCCAATGCCTCCTCACCGCGCACCAGATCGCAGACACTTGGGTCTCAAGAGGAAGATGTTGTGCGCGAACTTCTACCAGCGCATCATAAGCGACGCAGTCAAGTCCTAGACATATCGCCATCCTCTTCAGATACAGAAGAGTCGCGTGCCAAAGCTCTCCTCCGCGTGCAACGGCGCAGGCAGAGTTCCCGCAGACTTTCACAGATCAATTTCAGTGAAGGGCCTTTCTTCCGTCCACTAGATGTACTGATCTGCGAAGACCATCCTGTCTCACGCCTTGTCATGGAGAAGTTGCTTGAAAAGCTACGCTGCCGAACACTGACAGTCACGAATGGGTCCGAGGCGATTCGTTATGCTATGGGCGAAGTCAAGTTCGATGTAATCATGATGGAGTTCCGTTTGCCACAGGTCAATGGCACAGACGTTGCTCGGATGATTCGGGACACTAAGAACGCAAATACGCATACCCCGATTGTTGCGGTAACAGGCTATCTCAAGGAACTCCAAGCACCGCATTATTTTGACGCCCTCATCGAGAAGCCACCTACAATTGCGAAGCTGACAGACACTTTGGGTAGGCTTTGCCAGTGGAAAGCACCTCCCCCAAACTGGACGCCTAATCAGGTGTACCCATCCATGCTACCCTCTGGCCTGCGACAAGAGTCCTCGCGCCAGGAAGATAGCCCAACCTCGAATTCTTCCAGTTTCCCGCCAGTTCCCTCGGGCAGCTACCGGGGCTCTAGCCGCGAGGATTCTATTAGTTCAAGCTTCTTTGGGGATGCGGAAAGTCGCGCGGGCGAAGACATACCGGTCATCATTGCTCGTCACAACGCCGATGATTGGCGGGAGAGAGACATAGCGCGAGCCATGAGTGGCTTAGGAATCTCGGATGATGCAGCAAATGCCGATCCTGAGAACATCACGCAGCAGACCGTGGGTCCACCTGACCTACCCCACAATGATAAGCAACCTGCCGTGCTTGAGGAAGCAACGATCCGACGGCAACGATCTACTGAGCAAGTTGGTGCCAAACGACGCTTACTTGAGACGAGGAAACACGAATCGGCTGAGTCTGGTGATGATGAGGACGACGAGTTGGGCCATGTCAGCGTTCGTACACGCAGCCCAAAGACACGACCGAAATCGACTTCCAAACTCGGCATCGAGATGATGCGCACCAATAGTCGGGGTAGCGTAATTTCGGTCGACGACGCTGGCGTCCCCGACTCCGCTCTTCCGTCCTCCCCGCCCCCCGCCATCACCGAAGACCGTGCAGCAGAGGAGCGCGAGACCAACTTGGCTACTCCCGAAGTGTCTTCAAAATCTCTCACACCGCCTGAGATCTTCCCTGTTACACCTGGCGACGCTGTAGCTGAGTTCATTATGCGTACGCCCAAGGCGCCGTCGACTCCCGGTGAGGATGCGACAACACCAGATCCCGATCCTACACCGCGAGCAAACTCTGGGACTGGTGCATAGAGTGCCCAACTATCGCAGTCGACATGGCTGCTCTGGAGTCTATTTTCCAACTACTTTTTTTTTCTTTTTCCCTATCTTGAATACGGGTCTGTTGATTGTGAAAGCATGGTGTTGGTGGTGTTTTTACGGTAGTGCACCGGGAAACAAATTTCTGCGGCGGTGATTTTGCAGGAGTTTTTCTTACTTTATTGATGTAGACATTTACAGCACTGTTGTATTTTGTCTAGCACATCTCAGCCTGCATCAGTAGTAATGCAGTAGAATGTAGTGCCGTGTAGCGCGTCTCTCTCCTCTTTTCTCTTCATTGTGAAAGTATACTTTCCCGGACTGGGACTTTCTTTCGTATTGTTCCCTACCTGCACCTAAAGCGCACGGTCTCTGGTGCTTCCTTTTTTTTTTTCGTTTGGGGAGCTACCAAACTTGTCATTCGTTTTATACCCAATCCAGGGCTCAAATTGCCGCTCGCTTAGTCCGCCTTTGTGTTTGTTTGGTTCTGTGCAATCATCAATTTGGCAAATTATCTTCTTTGTTTATGAGGGTAGGAGGTGGGGAAGCATTGGGATGACGAGTGGACGGTGTGTTTAGAATGGCACTGGGAATGAAAATCATGAATTTGGGTTAATGTGTGGTTTGCTTGTGAGTGTGAGGGTGTGGATGCAGCGTGTGATGTGTTGTGAGGTTTCAATTCATGTAGTGGGATGTGATGTCCGTAGAACATTACATTGCAATGCTACTGCACGTACACGACTTGTGAACCATTTAGGTACATGTGTGACACCGTTCAGTTTTAGCAATACGAAGCACAGAGATTACACAGCCGTTTCGTTGCCAGCGAGTCGAAGCATGTTACTCTAGGGAAGGGGTTTGACAATATTGAATGACCACGTGCGCTTTGGTTCTAGTCTTCCAAAATAGTTCAATATGGGCCCACTCTTTGTCTTTGATTCTCTCAAGCCTCAAAGTATTCCTCATATAGAATTGACGAATCATCAAAGGTTGCTTCCGACTTTGGACACGTGACTGCGCAACCCGCGTAGACAACACCCCACCTTTCAGATAAGTGCTATGTTAGCGGGGTAGCCGTGCAATCACCTAGCCCCTTCATTTTCCACTTCCGGTCCCTAACAACAAACCGAAACCCGCTGAATCCAAACCCCCCGAAACACAATGGGGAAGAAGAAAGTTCTAGTGAGCTATGGGTGTGATGTCGACGCGGTAGCTGGTTGGTTGGTGTGTACAATCACTCACATCTTCTTGAATGCCTCAGTAATCTTTATTCAGGGAAGCTATGGAGGGGAAGATAGCACATCTGATATTAGTAGAGGTGAAGCAAGAGCGTAATCAATGTTTAGTAGTCACTAATAAGCTGCAGGTCTTTGGGCAGGTACAGTAGGAACGCAGCGCCTCCTAAAACTTTTCGACAAATACAAAATCAAAACAACTTGGTTCATACCGGGTATTTCCGATTGCTCCTGAACATTATTATCAAACCCTTATTGTCGTAGGTCACTCCCTCGAAACGTTCCCCGAAGACTGTGCCGCCGTTCGCGATGCCGGTCATGAGATTGGTCTGCATGGCTACTCACACGAGAATCCTACTGATATGACCTTTGAACAACAACGCGATGTTCTCGACAAGAGCTACAAATTGCTGACTGAATTCTGTGGCAAGCCACCGCGCGGGTCTGTTACCCCGTGGTGGGAGACCTCAAAAGAAGGGTGCGATTTACTGCTCTCTTATGGTATCGAGTATGACCACTCCATGTCACACGAAGACCATCGGTGCTACTGGCTACGAACAGGTGATGAGTGGACAAAGATTGATTATACTAAGACAGCAAAAGAATGGATGAAGCCACTTCAAAGGGGACAGGATACCGGACTGGTAGAAATTCCTGGTTCCTGGTACATAGATGATCTGCCACCTATGATGTTCATGAAGAAAAGCGCGAACTCGCATGGTTGGGTGAATCCGAGAGACGTGGAGCAAATCTGGATGGATCACTTCGACTACTTCTACCGCGAGTACGACGAGTTCGTGTTTCCAATGACTATACATCCCGATGTTTCTGGGCGACCACACGTTTTGCTCATGCACGAGAGGTTTGTCATCAGCAATTCAAGCAACGAATGTGCCAGCTAACAGTACAAAGGATCATTGAACACATCAACAAGCATGAGGGCGTTCAATGGGTGACAATGGGAGAGATGGCAGACGATTTCAAGAAGAACAATCCCGTTCCACAAGGCGCTAAGATGCCGGCAGCGCCGGGCGAGATATTGAAACTTCAGAAGGAAGGCAAAGCATACTCCGGATTCGAGTATAATGGACCGATTCCGCAATAACCCATCCTGCTAGAGTGGTAGAAGTTGCGCAACTTAATCATATCTAACAATAATTTTTTCCCGAGGAAATTAAGCATGTTCCCATATTGGCCTTGTGCTTTACCTGCCAGCGTCTCTCCTGGCAAAGCCAACATTTACAAAAACCTTCCAAAATACTCTACTGCTCGGCGAGAGACACCAGCAATATACTTTTGACCCAGTAGAACGGTATCAGAATCGAAGCATTGACCAATGTACATATGTACTGCGATAAAGTTTGTACCCCTCAACAAGTCTAGTGTTCCCCCACTCTTGCATCCGAGCACAATCAGCGCATCGTGTGCATATTCCCTGTCCAATCGCTGAACCCCACCCTAGTTGATCTGGCGCTAATCTGATCACCTCGGATTCAGCTGTCGGGAGGTGCGTTTGGGCACAATACGTGGAAGAATGGCGACAAAGGAAGAAAGCTCGGGGATTATCGTCAACTACAAATCAATAATTTTGACATGTGAAACATAACATTGCGCAAGGCCTGTTCCGAAACAACTTCGAAGACCATACTGATGACGTTATGGCTCCCATCAAACCCGAAGTAATCCGCCAACAGCAACGAGCGGCATCAAGTAGGCTCGAAGTAAGTACCTATCCTCGTAAATCTTTATGGCGAATTTCAAAGTTGACAAGTTAGGTTATAATTGTCGGCGCTGGCCTGGGCGGTTTGGGCGCAGCAATCTCCATTCTCCTCGCCGGCCACAATGTCCATATCCTCGAAATCGCTACCGAGATAGGAGAGATTGGCGCTGGGATACAATGCCTCCCTAACGCCAGTCGAATCCTCATATCCTGGGGACTAGAAGAAACATTATCCAAACATGCTACATTCCCGAGACTTTGCAATATGATTGGTTGGAAGGGCGATAAAATTAGTGAGATGAATTTCCATGAATATGAAGAGTCTTGCGGCACGCCGTTTTGGGACTTTCATCGTGCGAATTTACATGCTGGATTACTCCAGAGGGCGGTCGAACTGGGTGCGAAGTTGACAACGAAAGCCAAAACGGTAGATGTAAAATACCAAACCAGTAAAGACGGAGATTCGACCATTGCGATTGCGGTGTGCGAAGATGGGAGAACCTTTGAAGCAGATCTCATCGTCGGCGCAGATGGCATTAACTCAAAGTGCCGCGAAATTCTGCTAGGCCACGAAGACCCACCGTTGTTGACTGGAGACTTGGCGTATAGGCTGTTGCTGAATACAGAAGATATGATGAAGGATCCAGAGCTTAGGAGTTTCGTTGAAGACCCGCAAGTCAATTATTGGATTGGGCCAGATGCACATGCGGGTATGAACACTCAGCTGTCAGAGACCATTCAAATGCTAACACAATCTAGTCAATTACGTTCTACGCGGTGGTAAACTTTTCAACATGGTGCTTTTGGTGCCAGACGACATGCCTGCCGGCGCGAATACTTTGTCCGGAAATGTTGACGAAATGCGTGCGCTATATAAAGACTGGGACCCACGAATACCTAAGCTTCTAGCGCTCTGCGATTCCGTTTTCAAATGGCGTCTAATGATACGGCCCAGTCTCGACCCAACCTGGTCCCATGCATCTGGGGCATTTACAATCCTAGGCGACGCAGCACATGCCACACTGCCTTACCTGGCGAGTGGCGCTGGTATGAGTCTAGAAGACGGTCATGTTCTGGGATTGTGTTTGGGGAGATTAAATGGAAAGAGCACGGAAGAGAAACGAAGAGCTTTGTATGTGTACGAGCAATGCCGCCGGGAGCGTACCGAACGGGTCGTTTCTCGTGGAAATACTCAGCAAAATCTCTACCATTTACATGACGGCCCGGAACAGCAAGAGCGGGACCTCAAACTCCGTGCTTATGCGGAATTCAATGGGAAAGGCAAGATTAGTCAAGCACAGTACGGGGAGAAAGGTTTAACGCTTGGTGATGATCCGTTCGCGTGGCGGTGGGGCGGGGTGGGTACGTGGCTGCTGACATATGTCTGTGAAGAGGATGTAGAAAGAAGGTGGAAGGAGTCTGAGTTCTCTAGTGCGCAAGGAGGTCAGACGGATGTCGAAGAGAGTGTTAGATCAGTGCTGTAGATGGGTTTTGGTATCTTATGCTATCGCCATCTTAGAACATTCCGTGTGGACTTGGTTTGTTATCTGTGCCTTGTATTTACCATTGCGTCCTCATCATCAGTGTCAAAATCGAAATTCTAAGTCAAGTCAGGCTTGAAATGCGGCGAGCCGCTCAAGTCATCCCTCACAAACCGTTGCAATTTGGAAAGGTTTGCACATGTAAACTAAAGATGGTTCATACCCACGAGCTTCATCTATGGCAAGTTTGATCAAGTCTAGACTCTATTTTATATGAGTATCTATTCTAGTTGCTGGGAGACAGTATTGAAAATGCATGAAAGGTCATGGTGTGGTCATGCCGCTACAGCTTGCTCATACAAAGGATAATCGATATAGCCTTTAGAAGGCGGATCAGCTCCATAGAAAGTATCGCGATCATACTGGTTGAGTTCGAAACCTTCAGCAAGACGCTTCGGGAGATCAGGATTCGAAATGAACCAACGGCCAAAGACGATAAGATCAGCATCGCCGGACTCGACCTTTGGTGCGGCGTTGTCTCGATTGAACCCACCTGCGGCAATGAACTTGACACCACCCTTCTGCAGAATCTTGCGGAACCCGGTAAGGTTGTTGACGCTGGACTTCACTGTGGCTTCAGCTTCAACTCTTTTACCGCTGGGGCTGGTGTACGCGGAGAGAGCGTCCAATTTCGCTTTTTCGTCGAGGACTTCGTCAAAACGTGGCTCAACCCTATAATGCGTCAACTCGATTCGACAGTTCGGGACCTTGTGACTAGCTTACATATGTACATAAGCTGGCCTTACTTCTTGTGGCAACGACGCAATCTTCTCGCACAAGTATTCCCAGTGCTCGTTAGGGTTGCTGTCTTTTGTGCTTTGGAAATAATTGAACGGACTAAGGCGTATGCCCACGCGGTCAGCGCCAATGGCTCTCGCGCACTCTTGGATAACCTCTAGGTGGAAGCGGCTGCGGCCTTCGATTGAGCCACCATATTGATCTGTTCTTTTGTTGACATTGTCGTGCATGAACTGGTCCAGCAGATAACCATTAGCACCATGGATTTCGATGCCGTCAAATCCGGCGGTGCGCGCTTTCTTTGCCGCTTCACCCCAAGTCTTGACTAGATTTTGGATCTCGTCTACAGTCAATGGACGTGGTGGGTGATCTGCACATGCGACACCGTCAGGCCAGCTTCCCTCCATAGGGATGTCACTAGAACTGACGGGCTGAGCTCCAGCGCGGAATGATGGCGGCGAAGCACGTCCAGTGTACCACAGCTGGCAGAAGATATAACCACCCTTAGCGTGTACAGCATCAGTCGCCTTTTTCCAGCCAGCTATTTGAGATTCTGAGAAAACTCCAGGCACACCAGGGTAACCGCTTGCCTAGAACGGTCAGCTCTAGCTCGTTAGGATTCTGTCAGGGAACCCTACATATTTGGTAATATCGGTAGCTTCAGTTAACTGCAGCCCGCCCTTACTTGCGCGCTGGCCGAAGTACTTTTCGTGAAGCTCTCCAGGTACATACACTGCGTCACTCTCTTTGGTTGCTCGCATACGTGTTACAGGCGCTTGCACAATCCTGTGCTCCAAATTCAATTGACCCAGTTTCAAGGGCGAAAACAGAGCAGTGTCTTTCAAAGGCACAAGACCGGATTTTGTGTCTGCTCTCGACATTTTGGCGAGTGGAATGCTGTTTTACTGAGATACTGATAGTGTACAAGATTCGTATTGAGCAAACTTCGAGACTTCATTAGCTACATGTAGTGGCCAAATTCCGCCATCGTACCTGAGCTAACGCCGAAGTTTGTCAGCAAACTCACAAAGATGGGGGCCGAATTTCACTTGTTCGGCCCTACCATAATGCCACACGCATCTACTAGTTGTTGAGGAACCTTCTAGGAGGGCTTGCATCGACGAACGAGCAGACGACACGCCATCTGCATACCATAATACTGTGCAATTACCCAAAGTATAGCGCCGCTTTTCTACACGCTGCCACTACATATCTGCGACGCTGAAATAAGTTGGTTTCGCTTACGCCCTCTGATGATGCTATGAAGCGGAATGCGGCATACAACAACGCTATATCATGTTGGGCTGCGCAACACGTATGCAAACTACAAAATCTATAAGAAAAAGTGTGTACAAGATTCTTCTCCAACAATTCATAGAGCCTTGTTTCGCGGCGTTGTGAGACTGCCTAGCATAAGAGTGGGGTAAGTGCGTGGCACGCATCTCGAATTTCTGTCAGCAATCGGTGGTGTTCGCTTCGATCCAATCATCGATGATATGACGTTAGCCGACAAAGCATCGGTGATGCCGCTGCCACCCGTGGACTGAGGGGTCGTTGGCAACTGATGGCCATATTATAATGGAGGTGTTGCATTGCTGCGGTTCCTTTGCCCAAAGACTTTACAATGACCATGGATTTGCCAATTCCTCCGAGTTCGACAGCGGCGGAACCACCACGGGCGATATCCGCCGTTGACGCATTAACACCGCTCATCAAATCGACGTATACTTCACCAGACATTACTTGCTACATCAATGGCCAAAAGACCATCATCACCAATCCGAACCCATATTGGACGTTGTTGGACTACATTCGTGCACAGCCAAACCTCAAGGGCACAAAGCTGGGATGTGGTGAAGGGGGGTGTGGTGCTTGCACCGTCGTACTGCAGGTACCCGATTGTCAGTCTGAAGTCAAGAGGATAAAGCACCTGTCCATAAACGCGTGTTTATTTCCGCTTGTCGGCATCGATGGGAAGCATGTCATCACGATCGAGGGTATTGGCAATGTAGACAACCCGCATCCTCTGCAGGAGAGAATAGCGAAGTTGCATGGAAGCCAATGTGGTTTTTGTACTCCCGGAATCGTCATGTCATTATACGCAGTTGTGAGGAATTCATATAACTCGCAAACCAAGAAGTTCCATCTGAACACACACGACATTGAATCAGAAGGTCACCTGGATGGAAACCTCTGCCGGTGCACTGGGTACAAGCCGATCTTGAACGCAGCAAAAACATTTGTTACAGAGGACCTTAAAGGCCAACTGGATAGAGATGAACCACTGGCTGTAGATAGAGAGACCACGGAAGAGACCATCGATCTGACCCTGCGTGGTTGTGGAGGTCCTGCTAAAGTGTCTTGCGGACGTCCGGGAGGTTGTTGTAGAGATGCGCCATCCGACAGTAGTTCTAATGGAGGTAAATCCGAGGCATCTTCACCACCAACGGAGCCTACCTCGCGTTCGGATAACGAGAACATACCTGCTGTTGGTGAGGCGAACCAAAAGACATCAATAGATCCGGAAATTACAGGTACGGAGTATGCAAAGCCAGTCAAAAGCAGGGAAGACAGCGATATGAGCCCCGGGAAAAAGACAACAACCTCATTACCGGAAGCGCCGGTACAATCTATGAAAAAGGGCATACCCGGAGTACAATTCAAAGAGTACATACCAGACACGGAACTCATATTTCCACCATCATTATGGAAATACAAGCCGCAGGCGCTGTGTTATGGCAATGGGAAGAAAATTTGGCTCAAGCCAACAAATCTTGAGCAACTAGTAGAGCTAAAGGATGCCTTTCCCTCTGCAAAGCTCGTAAGCGGCGCCAGTGAAGTACAGGTCGAGATTCGTTTCAAGAATTCCGACTTTGCAGTATCTGTATATATTTCAGACATCCCAGAGCTCAGATATACGAAGATTCCGCCCGACGTAGAGCTCGAAACGGCCAAGGAGCTTGTCCTTGCAGCCAATACTCCCCTCACGGAGCTTGAAATAATTTGCAAAGAAGTGTACGCGAAGTTAGGCAAGCGCGCCATGGTGCTTGAGGCCCTGCGAAAACAGCTACGATATTTTGCCGGAAGACAAATCCGGAACGTTGCATCACTAAGTGGAAATATCGTCACTGCATCACCTATATCCGATGCGAATCCCGTTCTGTTAGCTGCTAATGCCACTCTCGAAGCAGTCAACAAACAGGACGGAAAGGTTAGCCTACCCATGTCGAATTTCTTCGTTGCCTATCGCACAACAACTCTGCCACCCGACGCCTTGCTCTGTCGTATACGAATTCCACTTGCCCAAAAAGACTCGCGAGAAGTCTTAAAGGCATACAAACAAGCAAAGAGGAAGGATGATGACATTGCTATTGTCACCGCTGCTTTTCGTGTGAGACTTGATCATGAAGGTATCGTCGAAGACGTATCGATTATCTATGGCGGCATGGCACCCACTACCAAGCAGTCAGTGAAAACTTGCGGTGCGGTCCTCGGCAAACAATGGTTTCATTCTGAAACATTGGAGTCTGCTTTGAGCGCTCTGCTCGAGGATTATGACCTCCCATACTCGGTTCCAGGCGGTATGGCGGACTACCGTAAGACGCTGACATTATCGCTATTCTTCCGCTTTTGGCACGAGTCTGCAGCTGAGCTTGGTCTGGGCGCTGTTGATGAACAAGTCATTGATGAGATTCGTCGCGGGCTCTCCAGTGGAAATCGCGATGATTATAATCCTTATGAGCAACGTATTGTGGGTAAGCAGGTTGCCCATCTATCTGCACTGAAGCAGTGTACAGGCGAAGCTACTTATGTCGACGATATGCCACGCCTAGACCGAGAGCTATTCGGTGGTTTGGTCATGTCAACGAAGGCTCACGCAAACATTGTCAGTATCGACTGGCAAAGGGCACTTGAAATGCCTGGAGTGGTTGGGCATATTGACAAGAACAGCATCCCCTCGAATTCAAATATTTGGGGTTCGATCAAGAAAGATGAGCTTTTCTTTGCTGAAGATAAGGTTCTCTCACACGGCATGGTCATCGGTATGGTATATGCGGAAACGGCGCTCGAAGCTCAGGCTGCGGCGAAAGCAGTCAAGGTTGAATATGAGAACCTTCCAACCATCATGACAATCGACGAAGCCATAGCCGCGGAAAGCTATTTTCCACATGGGAAATCCTTGAGGAAGGGGCTTGCGATTGAGGACAGAATGAACGAGGCTTTCGCCCAGTGTGATTACACATTCGAAGGAGTCACTAGAATGGGTGGCCAAGAACATTTTTATCTAGAAACCAATGCGGCTCTGTCAATTCCTGACGAAGACGGAGCGATGGAAGTTTGGTCATCAACTCAAAACACGATGGAGACACAAGAATTTGTAAGTGCAGTATTAGGAGTTCCAAGTAATCGCGTCAATGCTCGAGTCAGGCGAATGGGAGGGTAAGTTCGGCCATGCCTCACATTTGTGATAGTTTAGCTAATCGAGGTAGTGCGTTTGGAGGAAAAGAATCGCGCAGTATACCGTTTGCTGTCTATACCGCCATCGCTGCCCGAAAGGAGAAGCGTCCCGTCCGATTGATGCTGAACCGAGATGAAGATATGATTCTTAGTGGTCAAAGGCATCCATTCCAAGCGCGTTGGAAGGTCGGTGTGTCAAAAGCGGGGAAATTACTCGCTCTCGATGCTGACATTTACAACAATGGGGGCTTCTCGCAGGACATGAGCGGGGCGGTCATGGATCGTTGCCTGACTCACTTCGACAACTCATATGAATGCCCCCATGTGTTCATACGCGGTCACGTTTGCAGGACAAATACTCACAGCAATACCGCATATCGAGGATTTGGAGCGCCTCAAGGGATGTTCTTCGCAGAAACAATCATGTACAAGATTGCCGAAAAATTAAGCATTGATGTTGACGAACTTCGGAGGCAGAATCTATACACGGTTGGAGAGCACACTCCGTTCTTTCAAAAGATCGATGAGGATTGGCACATGCCTCTTTTAATGCATCAACTTGCCAAATCGTCCGATTATGAGATAAGAAAGGCCGCAGTCGCCGATTTTAACTCCCAGAATCGATGGAAAAAGCGAGGGATATGTCTCATTCCATCAAAGTTCGGCCTTAGCTTTGCTACCGCATTACACCTCAACCAAGGAGCAGCCTACATCAAAGTATACCATGACGGAAGTGTACTGCTTCATCATGGAGGTACCGAGATGGGCCAAGGCCTCTTCACGAAGATGTGTCAGATTGCTGCGCAAGAACTTGGAACATCTCTCGATGCAGTATACACGCAGGATAGTCAGACCTATCAGATTGCAAACGCTTCACCAACAGCTGCATCTTCGGGGTCTGACCTGAACGGTATGGCCGTAAAAATCGCGTGTGAACAGATCAACGAGCGCTTGAAACCATACCGAGTTGCTCTTGGTGGCGATGCGCCGCTCAAAGCACTTGCACATGCTGCTTACCTTGACCGAGTCAACCTTGCAGCAAACGGCTTCTGGAAGATGCCAAAGGTCGGCTATTCCTGGGGAGATACAGATTTAAAAACCGTGAAGCCGATGTACTATTACTGGACACAAGGAGCGGCCACCTCCGAAGTTGAGGTGGATCTTTTGACGGGGGATCACACCGTGATCCGATCTGATATCATGATGGTATGTATATTCCTGTCACGATTATCCTAGTATTGACATACACGTAAAGGATGTGGGCAACTCGATAAACCCTGCGATTGACTACGGGCAAATTGAAGGCGCTTTCATACAAGGCCAAGGCCTATTTACAATTGAAGAATCTCTCTGGACTCGTGACGGTCAACTATTCACTCGTGGACCTGGAACCTATAAGATACCCGGTTTCAGCGATATTCCGCAGATATTCAACGCCTCGATGCTGCGATGCGACAATGACGGAAAGCCGTTATCTTGGAATCATTTAAGGACTGTGCAAAGCAGTAAGGGTATTGGCGAACCTCCACTGTTTCTGGGAAGTACCGTGTTTTTTGCGCTGAGAGAAGCGATTAGGGCGGCTAGATTGATGCATGGAAGGAGTGACGAATGGTCGTTGGATAGTCCAGCGACGGCAGAGCGATTGAGGTTGGCGGTTGGTGATGATTTAGTCGAAAGAGCAAGGACAAAGAAGGAAGTTGGTGAAACTAGTTTCCTCGTTACTGTTGCTTAAGCACGGGACTCTGCTAGCGCCCCTACTTTGGTATCTTATGAGTACAACTTCAGTACAGCATATTACACGACATGTTTCCGAAGGCCCAATGTCAAGAACCCTTCCAAAAGAGTTTCGATTTAGAAAGACAAGTCAAACAGCTAATATAAGTGAACTGAATAGCCTCGTCACTATTGCTTCACGTAAATTTTTAGTAGTTGTTCAACTTTATCCCAACACGTTTAGTCCCATCTAGGTGCAGTCTTTTTTTTTTTTGCGATGCTAATCTATCGTGGCTTAGAGCTGAGAAGTAGTCGCCCCAAAACTTATTTAGCAAATGTAGCGACCTAGCCTGTATCACTTCATATCAAAACGAAGGGGGCCAAGAGAGGCTCACAAGGCTTACCCCACTCTTGGGTGTGCAGCACCGAATGACTAGGTGCAGCTAGTGGCCCAATAGCCTCTACGTGACCCCGCTTTGCGCTACGTCGGCATGCACGCCATCTCATCGAAGCACAGGTTACCGATAAGATTGCTTTGCTTGGATGCGATGACCGGTGAAGTGGGCTAGTTTAGACGTGAGCTACTCAACCCCCATTAACCAAGTTCATTGGACCCCAACCTTCAAGTACTAGTTCAACTAAAATTTGCTATGAGTACCACAATGTCCGACCACGCGAACCAAATACCTAGAGGCCGAAAGAGAAAGGAGGCCCCACGTAAGAATGAGAGTAAGAGATTCAGCTGTCAATACGAGGGATGTGGACGGACATTCACGCGTGGGGAGCACTTATCACGTCACGTATTGAATCACTCCGCTGGAGAACATACTTGTGTCAGGTGTCGAGCACACTTTAAAAGGCACGACTTACTTGGTATAACTTCCACTTCCTTGGTTCATGTGGATGTTACGGCATGCATACCTGATAGTGTTGTCCATAATACCAAAACCCTTGATGTCAACGGTTGTGCGAGAAGATTTCCTTGAAATTAGATCGTCCAGTCTCTATAAAGCCTGTCAAGAGGGATTCCTCGGATTAGCTAGATGGGACACTTACGCTAATGATACATCTAGAAAGGCATATCGCTCGCCATCAGCAGAAAGATGAGGAAGCTGGAGCTGGGGGATGTGGTGTCCTAAATACCCGAAAGGTACGTAAACTTTGTATGAAATGTGCTCGATGCATAGACTAATGTCTATCACCGTTCTCATAGCGCATGTGGAAAGACCTAGGAGGAGAAATCGTGGCAAAAAAACCTACATTATCAAACAATTCTCAAATGCTGGAGCGCCCTCCACAAACACAACACGAGAACAGTTTTCGGTTGCTGGCTGACTTAACGCTCTCTGGGAATCAACAAAACGGTGCCCCAATTTCACCACCGGTTTCAAACAATTCGCGTACTCAGTCATGGGATGACCACGATCCCTCAAGCTACCCCCAATTCGCTCCTGATTCCACACTCCCAGATCCTAGCTCATACTCTCAGCTAGATCAAGAAATCTGGTCTCAGCCTCAGCCCGACCCATTTGGTTCAACTATTTTCGATGATACTTCCTTCGATGCGATCTTTAATCCGGACACGGCAAGTTCGTTCAACAATCCGGTTACTACAATGAGTAACTACAACTGGTTGTTCGACATGGATCTTTCGAAAGAGCACCAAGCCCAGCAAGAGGATATACCAAATTCGATTTCCGCCTCCAATTTCGACAATAGCGTCGTGCCAACGCCAGGCAACGCATTTGATATGCAAATGAGCCACGTAAATGTCAACAAGCCAACAACAACGCACACCCATTTTGAATCTCATACTTCTCATCAAACTGACATATCGCAACACCAAGAATCAACACTGAATTCAATAGTACCGTCCTTGGGAGAGTCGAGTGATGAAGTTCATCCAAACGAAGCTACCAGACAAATACAAGCTGAGTCACCACCTGAACTCGAACACCCCATATCGATGCTTCAGCCACTAACAAGCCTACCTAAAATTGATGACTTGGCTCGAGCACAGCTGTTGGATTTGATTGATATCACGCAACCCACAGCACCCGATGGAAGCATTGTCATGCGAGATCACCCTCTGCTTACGCTCGCTTGCCTGCAGACATACTCGGACCTTTTTTTCACGAAATTCAACACTGCCTACCCACTCATACACCTTTCTACTTTTGTCCCAGCGGAAACGGACCCCTTGCTTCTCATCTCAGTCCTGCTACTAGGAGCAACATATGGCGAAAAGGATGCGCATGAACTTGCAGTAAGTGGCCCAAAACATGCAGTACTTTTTGCCAAATTATTCGCTAATAAAAAAAACCCCCTATATCAAGATCTGTATCCATGACAATATCCGACCGCAAATCTTTGCAAATGCCGGCTTCTCCGCAAAACCCCATCTGTGGGTGCTTCAGACTATCCTTCTTGTCGAGTGTTTCGGCAAAAGCCGGGCGGGCCAAAAGCAACACGACATGTCTCACCTTTTCCACGGGCTCCTCATCAACCTTATTCGCCGGAGTGATTGCCAAACAGTGCATACGCCTACGCTAGACGATGGGACCGGAAATCTAGAGGATGATTGGCGGGCCTGGTGCGATGCGGAGCAGAAGAAGAGACTTGCTTTTCTGTGCTTCATGTGGGATACGCAGCACGCCGTGCTTTTCTGCCAGTCGTTGTGCATGTCTGCCTTTGAGCTGCGTTCCAGTCTGCCGTGCGACCAGGCGCTCTGGGAAGCAGGCTCAGCGGAAACATGGCAGCAGTTGCGACGCGCGAAGCCCACGACACCGCGGTTCCTCTCGTGCTTGAAAATGTATCTCCACCCGAACGCGTCAAAGGTCCCCCGAAACCTGAATGCCCTTTCCAGGTCGCTTCTGCTGCACGGACTGATGTCCGTGGCGTGGGACATGCAGCGACGCGACCAAACGTCCCTGGGCGCCATCGATACGCATCCGCTTGGGAACTGGCAAACACGCCTAGAGGTCTCGTATACGGCATGGCACAAGGATTACGAGGCCTTCTGTTTCCATTGTATGACGCATCTCCCCTCGCCCGATCATTACCTTGCAAGGGAATTGCAACTTGTCCGCGCTGCCACACTGGCCCTGTTCCATTCTGCATGTATCCTGCTACACACCCCCTTTCTTGATCTCCAGATATACGCAGGAGCGCGACACATACTCGGTCGGCCGGTAGCCCGTCATGACTACGTTCGTTCACAGCGTGTAGTTAAAAAGTGGGTAGCAGAGAACCCTACAGAAGCAGCCAAAGCCGTCTGGCATGCGGCAGCCCTGGTGGCCGATGGTGTTGAAATTTTCGACGGCGGCCTAAACGGTGATGACAGCATCAGTGGACGACTGTGGCATCACCCTTGGGCGGTTTACCTGGGCGCACTTGTTATATGGGGTGTCTGGTATGCGCATCCAGTATCAGTGACGACTGAGCAGCGTCTTCGTGTACAAGAGGAGGAAGATGAGATCATCTGGGACCCAAAGGCCGAGATGAAGGTGTTATTGGATGGAGTCACAAATGCTGATCTGAACAAGTTATTGGAGATCAGCTACACTGGTGGCATTGCGAACATGTTAGGAAAAAAGGGAGCAAACAGCCTCGCAGTCGTGGTGAGTCAGTGCTTGAGTAAGGTCAGATGGACAGTGGTACATGATGGAATGATGGTCCTCAGAGGCCTTGTTCAATGGCGTTTGGTTGGAGGTGGAGGACTTGGTTCGATGTGAAAGGTGTCACGATAAGTTTAGATGCTTTGTTTAATGGATGTTCCAGATTTTCGAGCGTAAGCCTTTGTGTATAGTGTGCAGGATCAAGCTAAATGGGGTTACTATGAATTTCATACAGCTAAACCGGTCGAAGTCAGCCCTCGTAGGATATCATCGATAGCTTTGGCTGCACCAAGCGCCTTCTCTTCCTGTAACCGGCGTGCTATAACCTGCACACCTATAGGCATACCATCCATAGCTTCTGGATCAAAAAGCTTGGCGTTCCATTCGTCGACCGCATTCCTGGGCTGTGTGTCAATTGCAGTCCTGCAATCAAGTTCTTTTGAAACATGGCCGGCAGGTATGACTGCCACAGGATAATCGATAACGTTGAAGACTTTGGTATATCCTACCCACCGACACGTGCGATGCGGCACTGCCGAATGAGGCATGACTGGTGTGAGCAAAATATCAATCTGTCTCCCTGTCTTGGTTGATTTAGAAGAGTTCCAGAGATCAAAAAATCTCTTTTGTACAGCAAACTTCTGCTTGTTGAGTTGCCAGTAATCATACACCGAGATAGGCTTTCCTCTATTGAGAAGCGCCTCAACGTGGGGTATAAAGGGTTCCCCTCCAGCTTCTACGTCTTTCCGAATGTCTTCACCGCCGTCTACTGTGTAAAATTGATCCTGTGTTTGATATTAACTAGTATAACGCAATTTTTTGCAAGTTCTCACTTACCATGATATCAATGCAGTCTTGATGTAGGCTACCTGGTATCCATGGCATAATCTCATGTCCTGCCAACTCTAATTTCGCTACAACTTCTTCCAGCACGCGAATGACTGGAGCATGAGGTCTCACCACTCCATCGTCTCGCATAACGGCAATGACTAGTGGCCGAGAATATGCTTCATCAAATATGTCGGAACGCCACGGCACCGGACAACATTTAGGGTCATGGTCCCACGGAGTGGAATCAATGACAGCTCTTGTGGCCGTTACAAGCGAGTCAATATCTCGGGCCATGGGCCCAACAACTGACGGTACATGCTCTTGCCCCTCTGTGGAAACGGACACGCCATGGTATGGAAGGCGAGTGCTCTACGGAGTATTCAGCATGGTCCTTCGTAGGGCCGGTGGATGACTAAAAGGGCCAAACCTACACTGGGCTTAAAACCATATGTGCCATTCATATGAGAAGGGATGCGTATGCTTCCACCAATATCGGTGCCCCAACCCACGACTGTGGCTCCAAGCGATAGAAGGGCAGCTTCACCACCGGTGGAACCGCCCGGGGTGTAGGCGGGATTGTCCGGATGTACAGTCAACCCCCACAACGGGTTGTCTGTTTCACACCACTGAACAACATTACCTTTCCTGCCGTTATGCAAGGCTCCGTAAGAGGGTTTTGACTAGGTATGGTATACTTACCATGATGCTCTGTGGCAAGTTTGACTTGGCAATGATAATCGCCCCCATTCGCCTTAGTAGTGAGACTAAGACGCAGTCTTGCGTCGCCGGCTTAAATGCTCGACCGACATATCCCAGGGTGCTATCATACCCGGTGACATCAAACTGGTCTTTGAGGGTCATTGGCACGCCATGTAGCGGCCCCACGAGCCGTTTGTTCTTTTTGAATAGGCGGTCAAGCTCATTGGCCTGCTCGATGGCTTCTTCGAACAAAATTTCGGTAAGGCTGAGTCACAGTCAGCCAAATCTCCGGGACAAGCAATCGAGGCAACCAGGTCACAACGTGCCAATTCGTCTGTGCGTAGATTTAGTTAGGGGTTCGTTGAACTTGGGGTGGGGGGCAAGCCTTTACACGTCTGTGTGCTTCGATGGATCTACACAGGGTGGCGTGAGCATGGCATGATGAGTCGGATGCGGTGAGGTCTACCGGTTGATGTAGGCAATGCATAGCTCGGAGGCCGTCACATAGCCGGAAGATATCGTTCGCTGTACGTCTGCGATACTGGCAATGGCTGCAGGCGGTTGCGCATCAACGCCAGATTGTTGAGATATATCGGGGTGAAGTGACTATCGCCCGTTAATCGCGCAGGGTCCTAACTAGGAGGCAACAGAAAGCAAGAGGGGTACCCTGGCCGGAGCCGTATGGCTCTCGAGAAAGCTCGAAATAGCACCATCGCGAAGCATGCGCTTCCGTGCGGCCAGCAGCGACCATTGCAGAGCATCAGAGGGCGCCATGTCGTAGGGCAAGGTGGCTGGAAGCTGTCCGGGCAAAGTGACTCAGGAGGTCGCCATCTGCCATGGTCACGTCAATTCCATATAAGAGCAATTCGCTCCCAGGCACCGTAGGCACCGCTGCCGGGAGGGAGGCACACAGCTGCTGACGCATCCGGCCCTGCGGGAACAGTGGGGGGCCACATGCAGGGGCCCTGGGAAGCCTCTGGCCTCGGCGCCTCCTCCATCAGACGACCAAAACATACTCGCTCAGAACGCGTATTGCAGCAGGTTCCTTGTCTCAATCACCCCATGGATCTAGAGAAGAAAAATCTTCTTGCGCTGCAGCCACGCGACGTGCCCTCCGACTAGACAATGGTTAATCTCCAAGAGTTGAAAATGGGCAGACACCGGGCTGCGGTTCCGTGTTTGCCCCTCCTGATTCCCACCCCCATTCTAGCACCTGAAGCGGTTGGTGCCACGCAGAGCCAGCACGCCTTATAGAATGGCTCCCTCGATATGGAGCCTCATGAAGCGCCAAACCCACAACGACCCACCGCCGCAGTCCAGATTGCAGAAGATGGCGCCAGGCCTTGCCGCCAACGAGTCTGTCTCTCGATCGTCGGGGAGCAGCATGGAGGTAGAGTCGCAGTTCTCAGTTGCTAGGGACGACGACTACTCGAGCTTCATGAGTGACGTCTTGGTTGTGGGTGCTGGGCCGTCAGGTCTTATGCTCGCGTGAGTCAGCTCGCGGTAGGAAAGTGTGCGTCTCAGGCTGATTTACGCAGCAACAACCTGGTGCGATTCGGCATCAAGACACGCCTCGTCGACAGCCGACCCGATCGTACCTCGGCCGGTCGCGCAGACGGCATCCAGCCCAAGACAATCGAGACCCTGCGCCAGATGCGCGTTGCAGAGCCGCTGCTACGCAAGGGGGTGAAGGTCTTTGATATTGCCTTCTGGAAGTCGACATCAGAGCAGCCGCTGCATCGCACAGGGCGCGAGACCCACTACCCACCCATCGTTGACCTGCTCGACCCATACATCTTGCTCGTGCACCAGGGCATGGTCGAAGATATCTTTGAAGACGATCTGAGAGAACGCGGCAACGTCGTCTCGCGAAACACAGCCTTCGTTGATCTCGCATACACCCCCATGGCTATCCGCCCACTCACAATCCACTGCCAGCAGAATGTCAATCATTCGAAAAAAACCTTCTTTGCTCGCTATGTTGTTGGCTGTGACGGTGCACACTCCAAAGTGCGAAAATGCATACCGGAGGCTACATTGATTGGAGCCTCGTCCGATGCCATCTGGGGCGTGCTCGACGGTGTGCTCGACACCGACTTTCCGGATATCTGGAGCAAAGTAGCTGTTCAGTCCGAGACGCTTGGCTCCGTACTAATGATTCCACGCGAACGAGGCTTAACTCGTCTGTACATCGAGCTTCGACCAGACTCTAATGAAGCCCTTAGTCCTGAGCAGAACATGCAAGAATTTGTGCAAAAAAGGGCACAGGCTATCATGCAACCCTTTCGACTAGTATGGAAGAGTGTCGAATGGTTCGGAAGATACAAGATCGGCCAGCGGTATGCTGCACGTTTTATCGATGCTAATCAGCGCGTATTCATTGCTGGTGATGCCAGTCATACCCATAGTCCAAAAGCTGCTCAAGGGATGAACACATCAATGCATGATTCATGGAACCTCGCTTGGAAGTTGAACTTTGCTATAAGAGGACTCGCTAAGCCCAGCTTGCTCCAAAGCTACGAGGAAGAACGAAAGAAGATTGCCCAGGATCTAATTGACTTCGACTACGAACATGCCAATGCTTTCGCCGATGGCGACCCAGCTGCTTTGGCGGACAACTTTGCCAAGAATGTTGCTTTCATATCAGGATACGGTGTCAGTTACCAACCTAATGTCCTGAACGTCTACTCGGAAGGCTACAAACGTGGTAATCTCAAACCCGGATTTTTACTCCCTCCTGCAAAAGTCACGCGCTACATCGATGCCAATCCTGTCGACATCCAAATTGATATTCCTGCCCTTGGCCAATTCCGAATCTACTTTTTCACCCACGACATACATATCTCCATGCCTTTCCTCGAGGCTATATGTCAAGCACACTCAGGAAGTAGCTCTTATATCGGTCGGGTCAGTGCTGCTGGCAATGCCTCATATACGACTCAGCCCCCATTAGCCGCACCACATGATCAGTTTGTTTTACCTGAGCGGTACACACCCGTCAGTGGAGTCTTCACTTACGCACTTGTGACAGACATGGATCGCAAGAAAATCGAAATCAATGACTTGCCGCCAAATCTGCGCGAGAGCGCCTGGACTTTTTACTTGGATGACATCCCAGACAAGGATACACGGAAACAGAAGTGTATTGACAAATGGCTCGACGGTCTGGATGAGAAAGAAATCGTGGTTCTTAATGTCCGGCCCGACGGTTACGTAGGCACCATTCGACGATTTGCAAATGGCAATCGCGAGAACATTCAAAACGCCATCCAGTGGATGGATCGATATTACGAGGGATTTATGAGGGACATGTGAAAAAGTTGTTTCTTTTTCAATCATCATATGGAGGTTGGTTTGATGCATTTCAGTGGCGTTCAGGCAAGAATGGGTCGTCCTACTTCACCAGGGCACCAATATGAAAAGTGCAGCTACAGCCCTCACTATTATTTTGTGTACCGAGCCACATTTCCAATACAGGTAGATTTTCCACCCACCCGTCGACGACGTCTTATGATTGGCAGCATGGTGAAATGACGAAATTTGAGTACCCATGGTCCCGTTGTTAATCTCTTAGAGCCTATCCCTAATCACTACCGTCAAGGGCTTTGATGCATGCAGTTCAGCGCGAGTGAGGTTGTGTACCCATCTTGTGCGGTGTAGTATGCTGTAAACGGACTGATTATGCGCCCTCAACCCAATACTGAAAAGCTAGACCCCTACAAAGCCAAAATCATTATCGTCTTGCAGCCTCGTGCTTGAGAAGCTGCTTGCTTATCAGCGATCGAGGTCCTAGGCTCATCTCGCCGGCTATTCTGGCATCTCGGGTTTAATATATACACCCCCAACTCGCACTCTATCTACCGCAACCGGTTGCCGTTAAGCCCGATTCAGCAAGTCAACGACGAAAATAGTGCATGCCGCGCAAACCATGTGTAGGTTTTCCGCTCCCATAGGCCCGGTCATCTACTAATCGTTGGTGTAGGGCTGGACTTTTAAGGTGGTTGTCAGAATTCCCAGGTACAAGACCTGCCGAGCCCGTAGAATGCATATCGAATACGTACGTTTGTCCTGAACCGTTTCAATTTCCCCTGTACATAGAGCGGCGCTCTCCGCCGTTGTAGAATATGGGTCAAAACGACTGCACAGCCATGTCAATCCTTTTGCCTCTCTACATATATCCCCTCGCAGGGGCGTGGGATCCACTATACGCAGCGTAAGCCACATTAGGAGTCTGCTCCTATATCCTAACTAAGATATCATAGAGCGACAGCGCATCGGAACGTTGACTTCACCGTCATCGTAAGCCATATCCACCAACACGATATGAAACGCTTACAAAAGTAACCCAGATTAACCCATGTTCTGGGCCTTGCATGGGCAGTTTACCTGACCAAGTCTACCTTGACGAGATCCCAAAATTACGGACGCATCCAAACATTCGCACAATAGGCTACGTAGCGACGCATTATGCGGAGAAACCAATCGAGGATGTATTGGCGGAGATCGACGTATATGCGAGATGGCCAAAGTTGGCCAACGAGACGAAAATGCGTGTTGATGGAATATTCCTAGACGAAACACCGAGCACATACTATGCCGAGGATTACGACTATCTCAAAAGAGCAAGCCAGGCTGTGAGAAATGGAACAACATTCAAAGACCGATTCGTGGGTACGTATCAGAAGTGACATACAAGCATGACAAAAGATATCCAGCTTGAAAAACTGCTGACACCTGCTAGCACAAAACCCGGGCCTTATGCCACCTTCAATACTTAACTCGAAAAATGTTTATCGAGAGTCATATCTCAACCTCACAGACATTACTGTCGTCTTTGAAGAAACGTTTGAAAAATGGATAGACAAAAATACGTTGATGCCCCTTCAATCGCACAAAATCCGCCGATCAAAACTTGCCATGCTCTTACACTCCCTACCGAATCTCAGCAGGCCTGTCTTAGACTTTATGATCGAACAAGTAGAAGAGACTGCGGACTGGATGTTTCTTACAGATGTGAAAGAGAAGGACGAATACTATCATAGGTTCAGTCCAGTGTTTGCAGAAATGGTAAAGAGTGTCGACGGCAAAAAGCGGAAGAGGCGGAGGGATTTTGGATGATGTTGCAAATTATAAGTTTATTCATATTGTGGGAGATTGCGGGACACAACCGTCGCATCGCTAAAGCATACTAGAGCTTATATGAATACACATAGTTGGCCTTTGAAATATGTATTACTTTTGCTGCTTCTTTTGAGAAAAACTCAACCTGATGTTGGGACAGTTGAACACTGCAGATAACCAGAGACTGTTGACTCAAAATGGAAGGAAAATAGTGCTTTGATTTATGCATCTCCTAGGCATTGGTTTGGCCCCATAACCAAGTTGAACTAAATCTTTTTGCTTTTTTTTAAAAAAAAAAAAATTTGATCATCGTGCCCTAAGATTCCCTACCGATCTTCATCTGCGTTAGAGTTCAAGTAATGAAAAGCTCGTCTCGGGTATCCCTTCCAGGTAAATTTCCTCCCAATGGAATCCACCGAATCACCGAAGAACTGCCCCGAGCGGTCGGCAGCCCCCAAGTAATAGGTAGATGATCAAGAATTCACATGTTTTCCCTAAGCCATTCCATTTTACACATTTTGTTTAAGCTCAGTTTTTTCTAAAGGTACCAAACCCATATTCGCTCTAATGTGCATTGACGTTGCTATAAAGCTCTTCCTGAGTGATGTCATGTTGGTAGTTGGTGCCATTGCCAGGGATGCATTGGGTTTAGAATGCCTAAAATGTTCTTTATCCTATATTTGCCAGATCGTTCTGACTGTAACAATGGAGGGACAAACGAAGAACTGGAAACGAGAATGATACCATTTAAATCATTGAATGAATTGTAGTGTCTCAATTGAGTTGGTTAGCCAAGTGCACGGCAAGGTTAGAAAATATACGACAAGTCTATTTTGTATGATACCCTAAAAAATGTATCATATGTGCACAGAAGTATGTAGTAATCATTGCAAGAGATGTCAAGTCAGAAAGCTATGGGTTGGCTTTTGTGTTTCTGTCCGTAAGCCAATACCTGGTGGGATATCTAAGAAGCCTTTCAATGGAACGCAAACGTTACATTCCTCGCGGTTTATGTTTTTTTTTTAGTCCCGTTGGTGCAGGGACGTCTGCATACAAGCAGGCGAGTCCCCTAGAGTAAACGTACGGAACGGATGGTAGTTAGATGTTGACAAGCCCAGCTCCTTAATCAGTTCGTTATGCATTCTCGCAAGTATGGATTTAATGCATAACTGCCGTAGAAAGTTAAAGATTGTGGTTGACAGGTGCTGGTGTAGCGACTTTGAATCCCGTTTGTTTAGCCTTTGACCGCGTTGGACAGCAAGACGCCCCCAGACTACTTGATTGCAGATGCCTGTACAAAGAAAAGCCCTAGCTTCCAGCCATTGTCTTTGTTGCCCCAGCAATAGCCATGCTATTAGGATGATATGTCTATTTTTGTTGGCATTTACTCCACCTAGGCTGTACGGGCTCAAAAGATTAGAAAATATTTTGCTGTCTCCTTCCCTTCGACTTCCTTCGCAACGCAAGCATCCTCGATCAATCGTTTAGACACAATGACTTCTCAAATACGAAGAAGCAAGGCTGAATGCCCATTAGGCGGGATTTTCTACAGATGCTGCAAGGAAGCGGGCGGATTCGTGGGCTGCTGCGAAGCTAACCCGTGCAATCCAATTGGCGTCACTTGCCCAAACGATAAGGATCGTACACCTGTCGGCTGTAAGCTATCCCGAAAATCCGACTATGGCGTTTGGCGTAAACTCATCCGGAATTTAGATACTTCTTCAATGACTATGGCAACGTCGACCAGCGCCGCAGTAACACGAGCTTTATCATCATCATCGGGGATGCCGTTGAAGAAACTCCCAGTCCCGACTGAGCCGCCCTTTCAACTGGCATCTCCCACGGCCCCCAGCACCACAGTGCTAGTCATTCTGCTACTGCCTATATTACTGTCACTAATCAGCCATCAGTAACACCCACTGAATTACCAAAACAAGCGCATAGTCGATCTATAACAGCCACCGTCATCATTGGTGTGGCAGTTGGTGGTATTGTCCTTATTATAATGACAATCTTCTTGCTTATATATATGAAGAGAAGAAGACATCTCCCCCTACAATACGGAAAGGAGGTTGTCTCAGCCCTCCATGTCATATCTCAAGGATCAGACGAGAAGTAGCTGGGACAGTGTCCAACAACTTGACAGCGTCGCAGTTGAGCACGAGATGGGCCTAGGAGCTTTGCCGCGGTGCTATACAGGACTACCAGCAGAGCCAGTAACAATGCGTCTAAGGTAAGGTTGGGAAGAGCAGGGTGGCTTATCAAATTCACAACCCTTTTCGTTTGGGAGATGCGTAGGTAGCGCGGTAAATTTGATAGACGATCATCAATAGTATCTGGACACACATCAGACAAATCATAATGCATATCTAGCCTCAATGTTGACCTTTCCACGCAACTTGTATGAAGATCCAAGGCAGTCGCTAGCCCCGCTGACGTCATCGCAGCAGTCTTTATTCCCATCCGTCTCCATGCACAGGTTGCAACATTCATGCAATCCAAGGCGCCGAGATCTACATTACGTTTTGCAAGTTAAACATTATGTCTGAGGATACTGTAAAACCAGCCCCCGCTGGCGACGAAAAGGCGCCTGTCTCAATACCCCGGTATTTCCGGAATGATGCCCCACTGACTCGGCGCCATGCTCACAAGCAACTGGAGTTGTCTCTGAACCGCCTAATTACTAACTATCCGCCGCATCGTGTACCGCCCGGTGGTGGGCTCTACTATGGCCCCATTTCTGTCGCCTTCCTATTCTATGCGCTCCACCGACTATATCCTGATCTCACTCTGGACGAGTTTCCCTTGAACACTTGGTCTGCGGCGTACATCGAGCAGGCGCAAACCCATATCAAGGATTTTCCGCCGCCCTCCCCCAGCAAATGTGGCGCCTCAAATGATATCATGTCGCTATTAGCCCTTTACGCCGTGACCGCTCAGGATGCAGATACCGTCAAAGAACTGTGTGACCACGCCGCGGTCATGCTCGAGCCGGAAACGAATAATGACTGGCTCTACGGACGGGCTGGTTATTTGTACCTCCTACGGCTGGTCCGGAGTGCCTTCTCCGACAACAAGGAGACGCTGGAACTCATCGAAGACACGGCAGACGAAGTGATCGAAAACATCATGTCCAGCCCACGCCCTTGGAAGTGGCATGGCAAGGCGTATGTGGGGGCTGCCCACGGCGCAATTGGTATCATCACGCAAATCTTGCTCACTGACCCCTCATGGGCGCCAAAACTCGAGGCTGAGCT
Organism: Ophiosphaerella narmari; assembly: GCA_028456235.1. Classification (NCBI taxonomy): domain Eukaryota; kingdom Fungi; phylum Ascomycota; class Dothideomycetes; order Pleosporales; family Phaeosphaeriaceae; genus Ophiosphaerella; species Ophiosphaerella narmari. The sequence continues at coordinate 354,304 of JALNQA010000025.1, read as the reverse complement.
GGCCGCGTTGCTGAGCTACCAGTACGAGAGTGGAAACTTCCCGTCGTCACTCCCGCCGGGCCGTGACAGGCTGGTACACTTCTGCCATGGTGCGCCCGGTGTCGTCTCCTCACTATTATCCATTCGGCGTTATTTTCCTGAGCTACATGAACGTATTGATCGCGTCATTGAAAAAGCAAGAAAGTGTATATGGGAACGAGGCCTCTTGACCAAAGAGCCATGCTTGTGCCACGGTATATCCGGCAATGCGCTGGCCCTGGATGGCGAGCAATTTGAGCATTTCATGACTTACACAACCGGCCACGAAATTAGATCGATGGAAAAAGATGGTATGCTCGAGAAGTCTGATGACCCTTCAGCATTGTGGTGTGGTGAGGCTGGCCGCGCCTGGGCTTGGGCAGTTGCCGACAAGCAAATCGATAAACGCTTCTTAGGCTACAACGACATATAGGACGGCAAAGAGGCGGTGTGATAAGGGCGATTATGGTTCCCACGAGGTCAATGGTTGCACGATTGAAATGATTTATGACATGACAAGTCAGGCTACATACTGAGAATGATGAATGTGTTGCACACGAACACATACGGAAACTTAATACGGGTAGTTGCTGCATTACAGGTACCATCATCCAGTCTTCTTTTGTAACTCGACCCGTATTTATCACTTTCGATCATCGCCCACACCCTCTCTTTGCACTTTTATCCCAGCTTCGATTTACTTTGTTCTGACGTAGGTATTCGGAGATGGTTAACTTCCCTACCCGTACTTCGGGTATTTAACTTTGTTAAGAAATGCTAACCGCTCGGAATTGTCAAAGATTTTATTGTTTTATTCTCTCGGAATGAAGTTAACATGATTAGTCCCCTCTGCAGATGATTTTATCTTCAAATCGCTTAATATTCCATGAGCCATGGTACCTCCTTAGCTAAGGCCCTTGACTGCGGCTACCTGCGCACGACCCAGACTTCTGGGGCCGCCCGATATATATCAGCTGTTAATACGCTTATCAAGAATTCTACTGATTATACATGTGTGCCCCAATAACCAATGAGCGTAGCATTCGATTGTCAAGCGAATGGTGAGATGGGACGAATCGACATCATACGTACGAGGAAGCAGTTCAGCAACGCAAGGATTTGTACGTCATCAACCATGTACTCACGGGGAAGGAGGGACAAAACTAATCCGAGCAAACACAACCTTACCATATCAGCTGTGCCCCTCTCCTAAACTTATATTTTCGACGCCTCTACGCCTTTCTATCTCGACTATTATACCTACGCTAACGCTCTTTGTGTACGTAGCTAAGGATTTCTTTTACTTTTCCCTGCCGTTCGTTCCTGTCTAAGCCGTGTATTGTGATCGGATCATGTCGGGGGTGAAGCGCGTAAAGCCACGCGTAACTTTCGCGATGACATGACTTTTACCATGTGAGTAGACTCTTGTCGCTCCGTTTATACTGCAATGTGGCAAAATCTACGTGTTGAGCTACGTTGTGTGCTGCGTGGCGGAATTCGTCAGTCCACTTCACAGCCGCTGTTGTCATGCCGAAAAATTTGCGGCGACAACAGTGGTTCACCCAATATCTGAATAGCATCAACGATCAGGGTCGTTTGTCCAGAATTGAGCGATGAGTTGGTCCAGTTAATGTTGGGAGCCTCACCAATAGTCGACCAAGATTATCTACGAACGAACCCTGGAAACGTTTGACACTGGATACTCGATATTGCCGTGGCACATATATCTTTTGCCGTTGCCCTCGTTCTAACGACGCAAATTTAGAATTTACACGCTCATTCATCCTGCCCAGCATGCGTGCTGTTCAAATCGTCCTACAACTCATACTCGCTATCATCGGTATCAGCGTATCGGCATGGGCCTTGCCACCCCGACAACTCATCGTTCCTCTAACAAATTGGACTGCGCCTCCCATACTACGCCGAGAAATTGTTGTTCCTCTGGAAAATGGAACTCTACCTACTAATGGTGTTGTTTCCGGTATTGGATGGAGAGACGAACACGGTCTGATGTCTCTTCGGTATCTATTGTTTCAATCAGCTCACATCCTTAGGCAATGTCCCGGTGCGTCACGAAATCCGCGACCTAAAGGAAAATAGCCCGTTGCAGTGGACTTTGTATCTACTGGCGCTGGCTCGCTTACAATGGCTCTCGCAAGATGACCCACTGTCATACTATGGCCTTGCTAGTAAGTACGGTAACTGACACTCTTTGGCGAATGCCAGCTCTGACAATCTAGGTGTACATGGACGACCCTACAAAACGTGGGGAGATGCACCAGGATTAACGCACAAGGTGGGAACTGCAAGCTATTGTCCACACAATAATGCGCTTTTCCTTGGATGGCATCGACCCTATCTTGCGCTCTTCGAGGTAAATCCCATATAGCGATAGATCTTGTGACCATTGACTAAGAACAAAATAGGAGCAACTTTATAAGCATGTGCAAGATTTTGCAATGGAAGTCGCACCAAAGAACGAGACTGGAAAATATGTCGCGGCGGCAAAGTCATTTCGGATGCCGTATTGGGACTGGGCTAGAGGACAAGACGGCGGCCCTGCCCCCGATTTCTTCACCATGCAGAAGATTAACGTAACCTATCCTGGTGGATATGTAGAGTCGATACACAACCCTCTATATGCTTACTATTTCCATCCCCTAACTCCCGAAGTCTTTGACGGCAAGGTAAAGTGTAGTCGCCCTGTACTCTCGGACTATACCGACTGACTACAATAGTGGAAGTATCTTAAGAGCACTCAAAGATGGCCCTCGTCTGACAAAGCAAATTCAAAGTCGAACAATAGCGCCGTACTCAGCGCTTACTCTGGAAATCAGCGAGGCCTTCTTGATAACATCAACCGCTCGTTCCGTAAGACGAGCCTGAACGAGTTTAGCCGTATGTTAGAAGAGACTCATGGCTGGGTCCATGGTGTCATCGGTGGAGGATGGGACAGCGGATCCTCAGCAGGACACATGTGGCCTTTGGAATACTCTGCCTTTGAGCCGCTGTTCATGCTTCATCACACGTATGTATTCGACCTATAATATCTACCTCGCTAGCTACAACATCGTCAACTAACAAGTACTCACAGAAACGTTGATCGTCTCTTCGCAATGTATCAAGCCTCCCACCCCGAGCGCAACTTCATTCCTGAAAGCGTGGGCCCCAACGGCAACGTCTTCCTCGAAAACGACCAAATTGTCGACTCCAGCACGCCGCTCCTCCCCTTCCGCAAACGCACCGGCGGCTTCTGGACCACCAGAGATGCATGGCACACCGAAACCCTCGGATACGCATACCCAGAGACACTCAAAGCACCCAACGCAACAGCCGAACAGCAAAAACACCTAGCCAACAAAGCCATCGTAACCCTCTACAGCCCCAGCGCCCGCCGCATGCTCACAGAGCAACCACACAACCCCCTTTTCGCCGCCAACACCGCCCCGCCGCTACCAAGCAACGCCTCCTACACCGACTGGTCCATCAGCGCGGCTGCCGACCCAACGAACCAACACCCCACTTTCGTCGTGCGCTTCGCGCTCGTCGATGACGACGCCCGCGTCGACGTCGGCAGCTGGATCAACCTCATGTCTGCGCACCACACGTCTGGTAGCGCCGGTGCTTCGCGCCGCGCAACCGGCAGCGTGAGCCTGACGGCGCCGCTGCTGGACCAGGTGCGTGGGGGTGCGCTGGCGTCGCTGGCGGACGTGCATGTTGTGCCGTATCTCAAGCAGAAGCTGAGCTGGACCGTGGTATCGGTAAGAATGGGGTTTTTCGCAAGTTTGTGTGTGTATGTGTGTGTGTTACTGACGAGTTTTGCAGGCGAATGGGACGCAGGTGCCGACTAGGGATGTGGATGCGTTTACGTTCGAGGTGGTTAGTACGCAGGCGTGGATTCCGGGGAGGGCAGATGAGCCTGTCGAGTATAGCGAGGAGGTGGTGAAGTATCCTGAGATTACGAGGGGGCGGTATGGGGGCGTGAAGGTGTAATTTGGTTAGGAGATGGAATGTGTGTTGTGAGGGGGGAAGAGGGAGGAGGGAGGAGGGAGGAGGGTGGGGGCGTTTGGGGCTTTTTATTTCTTGTTGGACATACTTTTGGGAAGAGATATTGCTTCGTTGTGTAATGTTCAAGGTGACATGGTTGGCCGGCACAGGCGTGGATTTGTGTTTGATTGATCCTGCTTCTCCTACATGACGTGCCGACTGGCACCAGCCAGTTTCTCCATTCGACCCACAGCGCTAGCTCATGATTGATGCCTCTTGCGGAGCTCCTCCACCTTCTTCTTGTACTGTTCCGCTCGCCGATTTGAAGCGCACGACTCGTCTCTCAGCACGTCCTCAAAATCCTCATCTCTCAGCGCATCCGCGGAATCCTCATATGGCTTGTCTCTAATCAAGCGCGCCCTGACGCTCCTCTCAAATTGCACGGTGCGTGGGCTTTCAGCGGGGGTCTTGGGTCTGTGCCGAGATAGATAATGCTTTCCGCTTCTCGACCACATGTCCTCGTCTGCGAGTGCGGCCTGCATGCTTTGGTTGATGCGCCCTAATATGCCTTGTAACGTCATATATGTTTCAGCTATGATGGGCCAATACAGTACCGCTGCGGATCTCCAGCCCATTTCGTCAGACGCGGAGGCTCGGTTGCATGCTTTCACCTTACGCTGAATAGCTATATGGGCGTCTTTGAGTTCTTGGATGTCTGACTCCAGGGAGCGGTCTAGCTCGGCTTTGATGTCGTTGATCTGGCCTGAGATGCACTTCTGGCGGTCGTGGATGGGGGTGAGATACTGGAGGAGAAGGGGATCACTGCTAGAGGAAAGGAGTTTGATACTGGAGACTTGGGTGGTGAGGAGGGAGCCGAGCTCTTGGGTTGAGGTGAAGAGAGCCTGGGTTTGGATCTTGGTTAGGTGGAGGCCGAGGATTTGGGCTCGTGGAGTCAGCATGTTTAGATGAGGTGAGGTTTTTGGAATGTTAGCGAGACGGGGTATGGGGGGTGCTTTATAGAGTCATATTCTCATACTTGGTGATGGACATTGTAAGGAAGCGTTGTCAGTGGATGAAAGGCAATGTGTTGATTGGCCACGGGATTGCGTTCGGCTTGACACTATGTGGAAGGTGTGTTGGGCGATGTAGTGCATGATAGGGAGCTTGGTGCGTTTGATTAGCTAACTGAGCGGCAGAAGTAGTGACAACAAGATGGTCGGGGTCAAGGTTATTGATTTGCCAAAGTCATGCGCACGTCCAACACTAATAGGACTGTTTGGCCAGCCTCATTCCCGGGTAGCAGCTTAGCGTGTCAGTAGTTGAGCAGCAGTTTGCCCTCAGTCTTCCAAGACAACTTTGTCCTGCATCATGCCGGCGCTGCAGCTGGCGCAAAGCGTGCTTTGGTAAACAGCAGGGACGTGCTGTATCCCGAAGCGGCGGATTCGAGGTGGTCGAAGCCCGAACAGAATCATTCGGGGCGGGTGGTTAGTTGGGCTCTTGCGGGTAGTAATACTAAAGATGTCATCGAAGGCGATCCTCTGTTAGAGAAGTCAGCTGAATGTTCACGAGCGGTAGTGTGCTTGGGCGAGCTTCTCCCACGTACGCATCTTGGTCAACTCGTCTAGTATTGGCTGCAGCGTCTCGTTGTCCAGCTTGCCGGCCAGCGAAGGAATGAGGGTAGTGGCCTCATCCGCCGAGTCGGGAGTAAGGGTGCCTAGCAGAATCAGCGCTCGGCGCTTGCCAGCTGGTGTGCGACGGCGGCATCCAGCACGTACCTAGCAGGGCCTTCTCGACCGTGGTTAGCTCGGGGTGGGTATCGAAGAGGGCGGCAATGGAGTGGAGGCTCTCCTCTTGCTTGTAGCGCGAGAAGTTTTCGAGGTAGTCGAGGAAGTGAGTGATGGTCTGGTTGTCGTTGTAGATCCTGTCACGCAGCGGGTTGTTCTCGGGGTCCTTCTTCTTCCGGGCCTCGTGGACGGCAGTGACGACGGCGCGCGCCTCAGACACGGACAGCGCGTGGACGTCCTCGAAGTCGCCCAGCTTGATTTCGTTGCCCATTTCCTCCTCCTGCTCGAGGCGCGGCTTGGGGCGCGAGACCAGGCGCGGGGCGCGGAAGACCTGGGGTTGCGGCGGCTGCGGGCGCTGTTCTGGCTGCTCGCCGTCCATGATGGGCGTGTGCTAGGCGGGCGGCGGGTGGTGGTGCGAGTGGTGGTGGTGGTGGTGGTGGTTCACCGGCACGCACTGCATTGCATTGTTCATTGTTGCGCTCGTCGCGCCTCGTGCCAAGACCAGCTGGGCGCCCGGGCCACCAGGGGTCGGCGGCGCCTCCATCCAGGAAGAAGACTGCTCGTCTCGTTGATGCCATGCACAACCTGCAATGCACGCGGCACATAATGCTGCACTGCAATCCACCAGCACTACATCTGCCGGGCTAATGGCGCCATCTGCACAGCCGGGTGGATAATAATACGTGGGCAAACAACACTCTTATCCTGAATGGATGCATGCACCAGCGTCCTGTGCAAGGCCAATTTCCAGCGGCGCGCCAAAGCGGCCTAGCGCCTGTTGTACACCTCTCCCATGCATCCACCGACAGCCAGTTCGACTGCAGCCACAACAACACCCGACACCCTTCACCACCGCCGCCAGCTCCTTCACCACCTCCCAGCCCGCCGCCCTGCCAATTCCTCCCCGCGCCCTCGATTCCCCCGCCGCCGTGACCGTGTCTCGTCTGCCGTGCAGGGTTCCGCTTTGGCGCCCCTCGTAGCTTGCCCGCCAGCTGCTACCACCGCCTACCGCCCACCGCCCACCATTGTCGCCGCCTGCGCACGCTGCCCACGCCCCGATCCGCCACGCCTGTATATACTCTCCCTGCCTCTGCCGTCGCCCGCCCCCGCTCCTCGCCCTATTGTTACACGCCATTTTGGCCCTCGGCTATCGCCCCAGAAATCTTGGCCCCCCGATATCTACCTGACCTTCGCCGGCGCTGGCCTAATTAACCATGGGCACACCGGCGGACGGCCCGCCCTACATGGACAGCCAGGGTGCCCTGCAGCAGTACCCTTACGACCCCCGCAGCAATGGCCTCTCCAGGCGGCGCACCGACGAGCAAGACAAGCAGCCATCCACCGACCCCAATCTCAACCCCAACCCCAACCCCAACCCTCAGCCCGCCCCGAAGCCGAAGCGAAGTGGAAAGATTTGCGGCAAGTGTGGAGAGGGATTGACTGGCCAGTTCGTTCGAGCACTAGGGGACACCTTCCATCTCGAGTGCTTTACATGTCACGTAAGACGGCTCCTCTCTTCTGAGTCCTGAGAACCCTACTCCATCTCTTGGGCACTCCGGCTCTCAGCCTCTCCAGACTCGTACTGACAACCACCCAGGATTGTGGCAAGATTGTGGCATCCAAGTTTTTCCCTGTTCCGGAAAAGGCGCCTGGCCAATACCCTCTGTGCGAAACTGACTACTTCCGGCGGCTCGACCTTCTTTGCTTCGAGTGCGGCCAGGCTCTCCGTGGCTCATACATCACAGCGCTGGACCGCAAGTATCACATAGAGCATTTCACGTGCTCCGTGTGTCCTACGGTCTTTGGCGCATCCGACAGCTATTACGAACACGAAGGCAGCGTATACTGTCACTACCATTACTCAACCAAATTCGCGCAACGATGCAACGGCTGCCAAACCTCAATTCTAAAGCAGTTCGTCGAAATTTTCCGCAATGGACAAAACCAGCATTGGCATCCAGAATGCTACATGATACACAAATACTGGAATGTCCGGCTCCACTCTGCAGGCCAGCCTGTCATCGAGCGCTTACAGGGTGCTGATGGCGATGCGACAGAGGAAGTGCGCGAAACCGTGCGTCAGCAGGAAGAGGAGATCGAAGCAAAGGTCAACTGGATTTGGAAGACACTGTCAGCTTTTGAAGAAAAGTCGGCAACTTGCATCTCCGACATGCTCCTCCATGTGAGCAATGGTGCATATGTCGATGGTGTGATGGCGGCCAAGAAATTCATTGTGCATGTTGAGTTACTCTTCGCTGCCGCGGATGAGCTTGACGCGCAACTCAGTGCCCGAACACCAAAGGGCCTCACCTACTCCCGCGAATCAAAACTTCTCTGTAAAAAAGTCGTCGCTTTCTTTGCGCTACTCACACAGTCCCAAGGAACAGGCGTCCGGCGGCTTGGCGTCACCCAAGAACTTCTGTCTCTGGTCACTGGGTTGGCTCACTACCTAAAACTCCTGATCCGAATTTGTCTACAAGGTGCTTTGAAGCTAGAGCGCGAAACTCGATCCTCGAGCGGCATCACCAACTTTCTCACTCAAGTCAATTCGCTCGACGCTCGGTTGGAAGAAGAAGCAGAAAGGGATCAAGTCGCGGAATCTGCAATTCTCGTCCCAAGGTGGGCAGACGCGTGTCCAATCTGTGATACTCAGGTTGAGGACAAATGCCTCCATCTCAGCAACATGTCTTTCAACTACAGCTGCATGATTTGCCGCGGGTGCAATGCTGATCTGCGCGGTGATGTGCGTAATGCGTACTGGAGCAGAACTAAACAAAGAGTCTTCTGTCCTGCTTGCGCAGCGGCCCAACCCGACGCCGAGAATGGATTTGAGCAGGTGACGAAACTGCGACAATATGTCCACCTATTGAAGGTGGCTCACGCTCGCCTCATGGCGACACTGCGCTCTAGCGGTGCACTGCCGCACACTTCTGGTAAGTGGAGCCCTTTACTCGTCAACGAACTTTCTTATCACTACTCTTCTTGACACCCGGCTCAGATTTCTGGCACCGTTACCGAGATTATATTCGTCCCACTAATGATCCATAGATGATCCGAATCTGGCGGGCTACGACTCGTCACAGGGGCATCGCCTAGGCGACAATGGATCTGAACAACAGAATCCACATTTGCGACAAGATACACGTTCAAAATCCTATGAAGGTGTTGCACGGAGCGACAGTCAGAGCAATAATACTGCGTATGAACAATCAATGTCCGACATTAAACGGCTCCGCTCCACGCGACTGGATAAACACTTGTCAAACACAATGAAGCGCGCTCGTGCCTCGAGAATCATTGATGGACCCGAGGGCATTCAGGCTGGTGGAGATGTCCAGTTAAGAGGCGGCATGCAAATCGTTCAAGAACGCGAGATGCAAAGCGACGCCGACAACGTGACACTTGCCGTCAACTCCCTGGCACTCGACGATATTGCTCGCATGGCCGCTTTGGAGCAGCAACGAGAACAGCGACCAAATGCTTTCCGGGCCGGCGGAAGTGCTTTACTTGGCCAGGGAGATCAACCTAGGTTGCACAACGGTCACCGCCGCGACTTCTCTGGAGGACATGAATTAGAGAATGTGGCAGAAGGACGATCTCGAACCTTCTTCTCAGAGCTTTCTCCACTAGAGTATTTCAAGTTGAAGGGTCTTGCCGTACTTCAACTTGGGTTGCTACTTGATGATAATCAATACAACCAAGGTGAACTTCTAGACCTCATTGAGTCAAAGAAGAACAACTTCTGGGGCAAAATCGGATTTGGCAAAGCCTTCAAGACAGACAAGAGCAAGCCGAAGAAGAACACTGCAGGCGCAGAGAAGCCTGTGACCGACAAGGCTACTTTCAGGCAGTCTCTGGAATATCTTGTCGAAAAGTACGGCGCCGATTGCACAGAAGGCGTTGGCCCAGGCGCCTTGAAAGTCCCTGCCTTACTCGAGAACGCCATCACTGCAATGAGAAGCATGGACATGTCTATAGAAGGTGTCTTCCGCAAGAATGGAAATCTCAAAGCGCTTCGCGAGCTCGAGGAGGACATTGATGCCAAGGGTGTTGACCAAGTTGACCTAAACTCTAGGAACCCGGTCATTCTTGCCAACCTTCTCAAACGCTTTCTCCGACTCATGCCAGATCCTGTACTGACCCTCAAACTCTACCGACTGTTCATGGTAGCCAATGGTAAGCAATGCCTATTCCTCTACAAACCCAGCCTAACACGTGCAAGATATCGAAAACGAAGAGCAGAGGAAGAAGGTCCTCCATCTCGTTCTGTGTTTGCTACCAAAAGCACACCGCGATACGATGGAGGTGCTCTTCCGGTTTCTGAACTGGGTGTCATCCTTCCATACTGTTGATGAAGAAAGCGGCAATAAAATGGACACGTGGAATATTGCCACTGTAATGGCTCCCAACATTCTTCGAGAGAACAATGAAAAAGAGATGCGAAATGTAGACCAGGGTGCTGTAAAAGTCGTTTTCGACCTCATCGAGAATAACGACGAGTTCTCAGAAGTAAATTCACCTGTCTCTTTCAACACGACTCGGACTAACCTAGTCAGGTACCTCCAGAAATCATGGAATTGCTCAGTGATGAGAGCTCTTCAGACATGTCTGCGAAAGAAATTATGCGCCAATGGGAGCAAAGAGGCAAAAACCCTCTCTCGGCTCCTGCCTCGTCACCACGAAACCAAGGCGGCACCGCTTCGAGAAAGGACCAGCGAAACGCCCCCCAAATCACACCAGCAGATAACAACCCGCAGCCCTATGCTGGTGAAGCATCACTTCGACACGTAGGACCAGGTGGCCAGGGACTAACGCGGGCTAACACTGACACTTCTCCATCCCATCAGCTAGGGACACCAAACCCGAATTACGGGCGAAACCCTCAAGACTCGGCAGAGAGTCATCGTACGGCATCACCCCATCGACATAGCTACAGGTCACCAGCATATCCAAAACAAACACAGATTGGTACAGCCGGTGCAGGGTGAAGTCATGGAATAATAGTCTTTTAAAACGGTGTTATTGGCGCTGGGTCTAGGTTTATTCTTGACAAGAGCGAAAAATTGCAATTGGCGGCGATACCTTTCTCCTGTCTAGAAATGAGTTTCATGCTCTGGAAAATGTTTACTTTGCACATTGGTCAGGGCGACTTGAACGCTAGCTGTACCAGTTGTTGTATGGGCGCGTTCTTACACATCAAATGATCTTTACGGCATTGGCAATGGCGTTTCTGGCCGATTATGTCCGCCATCTACGATATTGGCACAACATGGTACTGTTTATTGTGGGTGGTGAGACACGGACGCAGTGCAATCTGCGAGAATTGATTTTTGTATGGATGATGGGCTAGGCAGTAGAGCAGCGAGCAAAGAGGCTGAGAGGCAATGATTGCGTTGGCACCGTAGTCATGTATTACTACCGACCAAACACGGTAGTGATGCCAGGCCGGGGAGATTTTGTGCGAGATCTGAGAAGAGTCGATGGAATTGTGACAGCCCAAAGGAAAAAAAAAAGTCGGCGCTCAAGATCAAGAACATATTCATGTTCGTCGTGCTATTTATGCGTGTGCATGGGGCTCTCTATAAAAAAGCCTTTCCAACTCTGATTATTTAGTACCCTTCTTCTCTTCCTATTCCTTTATTCCTCACTTCCTCACTTCCTCACCCTCTCACAGCCACGATGAACAACCGCGGATACACCAACAGCATATTCCCATCCTCCATCTTAGGATAAGCCGCCGCCAAGCGCGCCTCATACTCGGCCAAAAACGCCCTGCGCGCCCCGTCATCCCCAATGCGATTCAAAAACGGCTGCAAGCCCGATCCCCGCACCCACTCCACCACCGCCGACGCGCCCGCCAACACATGAAAATAGCTCGTCCGCCACACATCGACCGTCTGCGCAAACGGCACCAGCGCATTATAAAACGCAGCCGTGGGCTCCACGCGATCCAGATCCGGCCGCGCGTGCTCGTTCTCATCGCCAACGGCTGCGTCCGCGAAGAAGGGCGCCCACGGCGCGTCCGCCATGGTGGCTGTGTCGCGCATCAGCGCGTGCGACGCCTCGTCGTAGTTGTCCGGCATCTGCACGGCGAGCACGCCGCCGGGCGGCAAGTCTTGGAGCAGGCGTTGCAAAGCGGGGATGCGGTGCTGTGTGCGCAGCCAGTGGAATACGGCGTTGCTGAAGAGCAGGTGCGGTTTGGGGCCTGGCTGGTCGGCGGCGGTGAAGCTGGCTACGTCTCCGAACGCAAAGGGCACGGCGGGGAGGGTTTCGCGCGCCTTGCGCAGCATGTCGGGGCTGGAGTCTATGCCTGAAATGTGGGCGGTGGGGAAGGCGTCGAGGAGGGCTTGTGTGGAGTTTCCGGGTCCGCAGCCGAGGTCGTAGATGCGGGGGGTGGGGTGGGTGATGTGGGGTTTTATCTGGGCGATGAGGTCGTGGACGGGGCGCGTGCGTTGGGCGTCGAATTTGAGGTATTGTTTTGCGGACCAGTCTTGGGATTTGGGCGGGGAGGGGGCTGCCATGGTGGCTGTGAAGGCGCGAGTTAGGCGGGGTACTTGGGATGTTGGTAGGGTGTTGAGTATTGGAGTGCTGCGCAGGCAGCGGAGCATAGTGACGTGGTGGTTGTGTCTTTGATTGTCTTTTTCAGTGATGATATCAGAGATGTGGAGTTATAGAGGTAGATCAGAGTCCGAGTCTGGAAGCAAAGCCCTTGTCAGAGTCGGCTAGAATGGCTGACTAATTGTAGGCTAGTGCTGCATCACAATTGATGCAGTCGTTCACTCAATGTGCCTATGGATCCATGAGATGTTGGTTGAGATGGCGCCAAGCCATAAGGCGTTTATATTGGTCGAATACTCGGTCTGATTGGCTACATCAGAACCTCTTCACATGCTGGGTATTTGCTATTGCCTTGTCAAAATCTAAACTAGACTGAAAAGAGTACTGCCTCTTTCGGACAGTCTTTGTGAGGCCAGAAAGATGCTCTAGGCTAGTTAAGAGCTCTGTATAAACATGTTCAGCACCATCATTCATGAGGTGTGTAGAACCTGAATGTCTACCAAGAAATAAAGTGACTGTACCTTGGAAATGGGTATCATGCAAGCGTCACTGTATCCGGCTCTGCCAAACGCTAAATTATGTCCAAGAAGAGGGGTCAACAAAAGGCTTCTCGCACGCAGCCAGAGCCCATCACCGTGCGATAAGCGGTTTCCGGCCATAGACAACGGTGCCTGGTAAATAGGCGTGGGCTCTGTAGCTCTTCAATTCTTTTCGCATCTGCGCGAGGTGCAGCTGCGCTCGAGCGACAGACCACTACGGCTGTTAGCCATTTGAGCAAGTAGCAGGGTAGGCCAGACTCACGCCACCCACTTGGGTCAGAAGGCGCAGCATGAAGCCCTCGACTCCATCCATCAATCGCAATTGGTTCCATCGGCCAATGTTCTTCAGTTGGGGATCCTTGGGCCATCCGTTCATCGGCCATTTGTAGTTGACTGTGACAACATCCACGAAGCCGGCGTTTCTCATCCTCTCGGCGCTCTCTTCCCAGATGGTGAAGCTCTTGCCAAATTTGGTGCCCATTTCGATGACGACATTGCCCCATGTGTGGTAGAAGTGGTCGGGCCCCATGCTCGCATCATCGGCAATGGGTTGAACCGAATGCTCCACAATCTCTATCCAGCCGCCCGGTTTGGTGTGCTCGTATGCCTGCTGAAAAAAGAAGTCCCAGTCTGCGCGCATGGTTAGCCTGGGGTGCCGCGTGGTGAAGAGTCGGGCCGAAAGATACCTGGTATGCATCCGAACAGCTCACGGATGTGGATGAAGTCGAAGTGATTGGGCGGGAAGGTCCATTCGAGCGAGACGTCGTCGATTTCAAAGTGGCAGTTTGGCGGCACCCATTCCGGCTGTATGGGCGAGAGGTCTGTGCCCGTGACGGTAGCAGAGGGATACTGGTCGGCCATGTCCTGGTACTACACGTTAGTGATGGGGCCCTGGGCAGTGTGTTTGGCATGCCCGCAGCTTACAATGGCCCAGATGCCTGTGCCTGTGCCGACATCGAGGATCGTCTGAGGGTTTTGCAGCGGGGCGAGGTGCAGCCTCTGGTCCAGTGTCAGGAGATACATGTGGTGGGCGAAGTCGAGGATTTCCTTGGCCAGCTCGTCGTTTGGGCCCCAGTACGAGCCGTCTCGATATGCATGGTACTGGCGGCCGTTTTCCATGCGGTGGTTCAGGATCGACGATGCCAGCGAGTCGGTCTCGTCGTCCAGCAGACTGCCGCTGTCGAAGCCCGAATCAGACCCCAAGCTGTCGTCGTGGATGTTGACTGCCTGTGGCTCGGTGGCATTGCTCTGGTAGTTCTGGTAGTTCTGGTAGTTCTGGTTGTTTTGGCTGTTTTGGCTGTTTTGGTGATTGTCGATGCTGCCGCTGCCGTGGTTGGTTGCGGCGAGCTCCGGCGTGTGCAACTGCCCGGCGCCTTCTTCTTGCAGATGTGGCGGGCTATCCGGGCCACAGGCGAATATGTTCTCGTCGAGGGGCCGGTAGGAGGAGGGCGCAGCCATGATGGCGTGGGTGAATCATGCAAAGGGACGACGAGGGGGCCGAGCAGAAGAGAAGGATATTTAGGCAGAATATCCCGTCGTCAATAGCCAGGCAATTATTAGATGCGAGTCCGTCTTTGTCTGGCCTGGCGTGGACGCGAAGGCGAACGGCCCCCTCCCTCCACTTGCGCCGATCCAACCGGCGATCCCACCGAGCCTGTTCCAACACACGTGAGGCCACTCTCGTCGGCCCCATTTGGCATTGGAGTCGGCAGGCCTAAGCGAGCCTCGACGAAACAATGTCGGTGGCGCAACTGGCACACCCTTGACTGACTGGCCTGCAAACCACCAAAAGGCGGCCGCAAGTACCTGATCCGATCATCTGCTAGCAGCGTCCTATCCTCAGTACTGAAGTGCTTGCATTGTCATGTCAGACATGGCGTCCGGCCACACGGCTGATCGCCTGCACAACCTGCCCATCCTTATTGTCGGTTCCGGTACGTAGGAAGCCAATGGCAAATGCCTCGCCGTCTCACATATGCAAAGGCAGCACCGGACTCGCCCTTGCACAGGGTCTACATAAGGTCCGTATGGTGACCGTGTCCGCGACCTAATTCCCGGCACAGCGCCGTATCTTGCTTTCATCTGGGGCTTATCCTCTCACAGGCGGGAATAGCATGCATTGTCTTCGAGAAGAATGCATTGCAACATGGCGAACGCGATTGGAACATGGGGCTGCATTGGGGGGCTCCAGTCCTCGAGAGCCTGGTGCCAGATGAATCATGGCGGCGCATCCAAAGCGTTCAGGTAGACCCGCATGTTCCTACCAGGGAGCTTGATACTTTGAAGTGGCTGCAAGGCCACAATGGAGAGCCCATGGCCGCCTTTACATTCGGCCCGTTCTACCGACTGCGACGGAGCAAGCTGCGCCAACTACTATCAACCGGAATAAACATCCAGTACGACAAGCAACTTGTCAACGTCTCCTACCATGATGGCCAGTCCGTCACCGCACATTTTGCCGATGGCTCAGCCGTTACCGGTGCTATGTTGGTTGGCGCAGACGGTGCACGTTCAACAACCAGACAACTCCTACTCGGACCACAACTCGGGGCCATCGACAAGGTACCTTACGCAGCGACGTTTGTCCAACGCAGGTTCAGCAAAGAGCAAGCGCTGTTCCTCAGGAGCTTCCACCCTCTCTTCCTAGCTTGTGCACATCCAAACAACAACTTTGCTTTTTTCGGCATGCAAGACGCGGCAGACCCTGACGATCCATCGTCCTGGACCTTCTTCTTCTATATTTCGTGGAAGAGCAGTCTGGAGGAGCAAGAAGCCACAAAAGACTGGACGGATGCCCAGCGCCTTGCACAGCAAAAGGAACTCGCTAGGGGTTTCTGCGATCCGTGGAAGAGTGCCTACGATTGGACCCCAGATGACGCACCAGTATGGTACATGGGGCTGACTGCGTGGGATCCCGGCCACGAGGGTCATCGATGGGACAATCACGATGGATTAATCACCTTGGTTGGCGATGCGTGCCATCCCATGACGTACCAGCGAGGACAGGGATTGAACCACTCTGTAACAGACGCAGGTAAGCTGAGGGATGTAATTGTGAAGTTCAGTCAGGGCGTAGATCGCAAGACTGAAGTCACTGCCTTCGAGGACGAGATGATCAAACGGGGGGGAACAGAAGTGAGAGACGGCACTGCAAATACGATACTATTGCATGACTGGGAAAAAGTCAAGCAGAGCCCGCTCTTTACGAAAGGCATGGCTAAAACTGATACTTGAGTGACGCTTGCAAGCACATGTCAGTTCTGGCCTTGACATGTCCGACCCTGTAATTAGTAACCAGATTTACGCACGACAATATTCAAATTTGGGAGGATTATCCACCGTCGGCATCGCGGAATACTCAACTCTATTCTTAACATTATATCGAGCTCGCCACCAGTATGTGTTGACTAGGGACATTGCCATTTCCCCTACATCTAGTGCGGATTTAAAATCCTGTTAACCCCGTAGACCCTGAAGCGGGGCTGGATCGATCTCAAAAAAAAAGATGCCTCGGCACATCTTCCTCCAACGTGACGTCTGTCGGTGATGTTCGGTCATGGAGAAATCGCAATTGCCATGACCCCATGCGTCTTGCCATTCCAAGCTCAAAGTAATTTCTCGGGCACAGCCGATTGAGCATATACGCCCCCCCCCCCCTTTCCTCCCCCCAACCTCACCATGACATCCCCCACCCGCTTCCATGGCTGGCTCGCCCACGACAAGTCCGCCGCCCAAGGCTCCATGACTTGGTCGGCCTTTTCCCCAAAGCCCTTCCACCCGACTGACGTCGACATCCGCATCTCACACTGCGGCATCTGCGGCTCCGACATCCACACCCTGCGCGGCGGCTGGGGAAACACGCACTACCCCACCTGCGTCGGCCACGAAATAATCGGGCACATTGCACGCCTCGGGGACGCCGTGCACAACCTCCAGCTGGGCGACCGCGTGGGCGTCGGCGCGCAGGTCTCCAGCTGCGGAAAAGATGTATGCGACGAGTGCGCGGCTGGCACAGAGCAGTACTGCAAGAAAATGGTCGGCACGTACAGCTCCAAGTACCCCGATGGCTCGTGGAGCATGGGTGGATATGCAGACTATATCCGGGTGCCTGCACACTTTGCCATCAGGATCCCCGCGGGCCTACGGTCTGAGGACGCAGCGCCCATGATGTGCGGCGGCGTCACGGTGTATGCGCCGCTGCGCAACAACGGGGCGGGGCCGGGGACGCGCGTGGGCATCGTGGGGCTGGGCGGGCTGGGCCATTTCGGCATCTTGTTTGCGAGGGCAATGGGTGCGGATCGCATCGTGGCGATTAGTCGGCGGAGGAACAAGGTCGAGGATGCGAGGGCGCTGGGCGCAGACGAATACATTGCCACGTCCGAGGACGACAAGTGGGCGCGCAAGCACTCACGCTCGCTGGACTTGATCATCAGCACCGTGTCAAGTCCAGACATGCCGCTGGAGTCGTATTTGCGGCTACTACGGACTGGGGGTCAGTTCATCCAGGTTGGCGCGCCAGAGGACAAGTTGCCGCCAATCGCGGCGTTTGGGCTGATTAGCAAAGGATGCAAGATTGGGGGCAGCCAGATTGGGAGTCCTGGGGATATCGAGGACATGTTGCGATTTGCGGCTGAGAAAGGGGTGAGGCCATGGGTGCAGACGAGGAGTATGAGGGAGGCGAATCAGGCGGTTGTGGAGATGAAGGATGGAAAAGCGAGGTATCGCTATGTTTTGGTTAATCCGGATCATGCGGATAGGGCGAAGATTTGAACACAAGCATGTAAAGTAAGTAGTGGTTCAGAGAGGTCAGGGAAGGCCAGTGGTGCATAATCGCGAAAAAGACATTAGTCGTATATCAAAAAGCTGCCTTGCATAACTCCAGTCTTTAATCAGACTATTCTCAAGATGTGTGTGTTCCACCGTGCTATCTTGCAAAGATATCTGTATTCAAAACGCCAACAGGCATTTAGGCATTTCACTCCTTTCCACCAAACACAATGACGCCATCAGATTGCCTCCCCATCAATCAGGCTTTCCTACGCCCCCATGACAGCACGCATCATCCTCGACATCCTCGGACAAGCATGCCCACAATCGCACGGCAGCTTGCACTCCTTGCAGTTGCGATTGTGCCGCTTCGCATAGCAACTGCAGGTATCGTTGCACGCTCCCGGCGTAGCACACGACTTCTTGCACGCCTCGACTGCATATCGGCAGCTCACGCACGGAGGGGTCATGGGTGCCCCAATCACCGTTTCAACCATGTCGTTATCGTCGCGCTGGACGGCAGGGTCCTGTTCGTGCTGAAGGGCGTTGATGGACCGCGCGTGCCGGCGTGCAAACAGATCCGGGCAGTAGGCCTGGCACGGCTCGCAGTAGGGTTCGTTTTGGTCTGGCTTTCGGCAGTAGCAGGTTGTGTCGCAGGATCCGGGTATGGTGCATTGGTTCTTGCAGGCGGAAAGGACGAGAGTGCATAGCTGGCAGACGGCGGGCGCTCCTGGCGAATCTCTGGGTGAGAGTGCAATCGTGTAGTTGGCGGGAGACTCGTCATCTTCTTCCATTTCATCATCCCCCTCTTCGATGTCCTCAGATGACGGGGCCTGCTTGCGAATTGGGCAGTTCTCGGGTCCCTCGACGCAGTCTGTAAAATCTGTGAGCAAAGAACGATCACGATGCCTCGAGTTGTCTCATGTTGTAAGCAACTCACCTTGAAGCCTGCAAACTTGCATCGGATCATTGAAGAGTTCGCAGTTGCATAGATCCCCACAACCCTCATAGTTGCCACATTTGGTGACGCAGTTCTCCCAAGGAACATAGCAAGCTAGATAGCAGGGGTCGGACCTGGCCACATGGGTGACTTGAACTGAAGGCGAAGAGTCATTGTTGGCAATGGCATTGGTCAGTGCTAGAAGGCTAGCAGCCGTGACGAAGATAGCTTTCAAGTTCATGTTGGATCCAGTTGAGCTAAATCAGTGTCGGTGGTTGCTGTCAAGTAAAGGAAAGGGGTCGAGTGAATGAGGAAGGAGAGCAGCAGAGACTGCTTTCACCAAGTAAGCACTCTCTAGCACGACATGCGTCTTTCACTTGCAATTGGCAGAGATAGTACCAAGACCCCAGCAGCAAAAAAAGCGTGAGTTTAGAGTATAGGGCAGGAAACACAGAAACGTGACACACTAGTCATATCACATATCCCGAGTACCAACAGACCTTTCTCTCACCTATCGTCAGGAGCCCATTCGTCGCTTACGAAGCAAACACAACAGCACCAACCCACACGGTCATCTTTCAGTGTCACGACAGACCACGCCTCCTCCCACCCCACCACCCTCAACGCAACGCCCTTTGGATAGCATCTAACACCCAGGTTAGCACACACCCCTCCCGCAAAAAAAAAAAAAAAAAAAAAAAAACAACAACATCCTACCTTCGTTCCTTACAGCCTCCACCTCCTCCGCGGTAGGCTCCCGTGGCACATCGACAATCACACCCGGATCCTTGGACCTCGACGCTAGCATAGCCGCACGTTTCTAAACCCAAGCAACACACCGAATTAGTCGCTCGTGACAGCCCCTCAAATGTGTAACCAGCCTTGTGTGTGACAGGGTAAAAATCGGGGGGAAATGTGACATACCTCCTTAACGCGTCTGCCCGCGCTCTCACCATCACCCAGGAATTCGCCGTCGAGGTTTTCTTGCTCCGTGGGGCCTGCTCGGCCTGCGCCTGCGCCCGCGCTGCTGTCTATTGTTTTCCGCTTGAGGGCCTCGGGGCTAGCGGGTACGCCGTCTAGCTCGACGGGCGCGGCGTTGATGGCGGGGGTTGAGGTGTCGATGAGCGGGGTGCGCGTTGCTACTGATGGCGACGTTTTGTGGGCAAAAGTACTGCTTCGTGAGCTAGGCGACATGGGGTCGTCTCCTGTGCGGGGCGGAGAAGCAGTGGATATAGGAGGGGAGAGGGGTGTTTCCGTAGTCATTCCGGGTGTAGGGGGGACTGTTTGTCTTGCCTTGGCGTTGCTTGTATGCTTGCTTTCGGCTTGAGCTACTTTGGTGCAAGTAGATAGCTACAAGATGCGACTACACAAGAGGTGTCTTTCAGCTCCCCGACAGGCAAGGCTGGGGTATCCCGCGGCCGAATAAGGCGCCGATAGGCGTAAGCTGTAGTGATGGGGTGACGTCGGCCAGCTTGACACTCAGGGTCCAGGGTGTGGGGCGCGGGGGGCCAAAACCGGGAAATCCTTCTGCCCTGCATGAGAATGCTTAAGAATGCCTACCAATCACTACCAGCTCTATATACAATCACACGCAATACGTCCAAGAGCTGAGTTAAATTGTCCTGAATGATCGACAGACTGCGTTTGTTTCATGTCCCCGATAAGATAGCGCCTAGCTGGACGTACACCAACAGGGATAATACAGTGTCCACTACGCTCAAAATAGACCATTAACGTCACCTACCTACTGTGCCTCAACCTGATCGTTTCGGTAATAAGAACCCCATCGCATATCCCTCCCCCGCATTGCTTTTCGTATTGGCCTCCTGTTGTGGTCAATGCCTATTTTCACGACAGGTGCGCGTCGCCTACACCCATATATACGTTCTGGCCAAATGCATTGGTCCTTGATTGTTGCTGGTTACCATTATTGCCTTGTGAGACTGGAATATCGTTTGATAGCCCTGTCGTGTCTGTCTGCATAGGTATGGCACCAAACTCCATCGGGAAGAAGTTGTTCGCGGTATCTATGCCAGCTGTCGGACCCTGAATGTACGAATCCCATGCATCCTTGAAAACGTTAGTCAAATGGCCATTGCCCGTGATCTCAGCCTTACCCAATTAAGATTATCGGTAGGAGGAAGATCCATGTTCTGGAACAAATTCGCACCGAAGAGATTGGAAAATGGGCTGGGTGTATTTTCGACCGCCGATCCACTGGTCGCTCCATTATATTGTGGTGCCAAGCCCGTTGATTGTTGAGGCACCGGGTCGTTCAACAAGTTCGCCATGGACGCTGGATATCGCTGGTCGAACATGTTTGCAGAGTTGGGCGCCATGCCACCTGTGCTGAGCATACCCAGAGTCATTGCAGCCGAATGCTCAGGGGCCACATTCGATTCGTCCATGGGTGAAGGCGCTGGGAACGCCGATGTTGTGGCCTGAAAGCCATTTTGCTGTGGCTGTCTTGTTGGCCGATCCTTCTTTAATTGACTCAGCATGACATTGAGCGTTGCGTGTGCCTTGTAAGCCTCCATCGAATTATCCTTTAGTCCTTCCCAAATGTTGACTGCTGTCTCCATAGCATCAAGCATCTCGTTTATCCGTTCTGCACTCCAGAGCTGCATGCTGTTGTCAGATGGTCGACCCTGCCCCCCGCATCTGATTGTGTGGTACAAGTCAGAAGCAATGATCATGGCCGCAAGCAAGAAATCAACAGTCGTGAGAGACGATATAAACCACTTGACATTGCGTAGCCGCCCTCCGGGCTGGCACTCACGATGGAGCGTTGCTTGATGTTGCAACATTACCATGGATGCGTCTATGACAGCGGTCCGAGAGTAGCTAAATCTCGTCTGCGCTCGAGCATAGGTAAGGAACTTACGGTGAAGGACGCATATGATCTTGAGGTACAACAGGTCCAGAGTAAAGCGCTGCATAATTATCGTCGACGGATCTCGGGCACATTCGTCCATAGTTCGTATTTTCAGATGTGGTGAGGTCTTCTCATGGAGTTCTCGGGCTTCTGCGTCAAGCTTCATAACCTCTTCGTAGGATGCGCAAGTCAGGGTATCAGTCAACTCAACGGCTTCACCTAGTTTATAAATCAATCTTGTCCGATTGATCAGGAACAACGTGGGCGTTGCCTCGGTCTCCGGCCTCGAAGGTGGGAGGATTCTCATGTCCTCAAAGAGCTCGTCGTCGTATATATTCCGTGGAATCTCCGTGTTGGTATCCCTTGGGCGCACTATTGGAGGCAAGCCAGCTTGTGCAGAGAACAGTAAATCAATAGAGCGGACTGCAGCCCACACCCGTCTTCGCATCTCTCCCTGAAAAACAGAAATGCCCGGGTAGGGGCCTGAATCGCGGTGAAGACCCATGCGCATTGCTAGCCGGGCGATGATGCCGGTACTGATTAGAATACCAACTTCTGCGTCACGGCTTCTCGCATATTCTGCATGAACATGCAAGATTAGGGTTTCGAGCATACCCGCAATGGGCTGTGTGATGTCAGCCATGACCAGACATTGTGCTGTCAAATCTCGGTATTCTTTGGACATGGCCCACGATTTGTTGTGATACTCTGGAGGTTCGTCCCCAGCTCTTGTGTATGACTGGAGCGCTATGCACATCATGCCAAACACCAGGCCGAGCCAAATAATAGACGTTTCTTCTGGGTTCAGCCAGTGCCTGTCGTATTCTTTCTGAAACGTCGGTCCATGTATGATGTGGATACCAGGGTCATACGTATTGAAGAACCTTGATACAAGAATATCCGCGGTCTGCTTTGGAGGGAACTGGGAAAGAATCTCTGCCTTCGACGTAGGCTTCCGCTGCCCATACAAGAAAGCAGTGCCTGGTGGAGGTTCGTCGCTTTGGGCGGCCTTGTATCGCCGCAATTGGTCGTCGTATTGCTTCTTGTGCTCAGCAAAATAGTTCTTGACTTCCGACAGCTATTGGTGGTTAGTCGTAGGCATCGTACTGATCAACATTATTCCATACCTCTCCCAAAATTGCGTACCAATGCGCCTCTGATGCAAAAACCGTCGAGTTATTGTGCATCTTCATGACTCCGATAGACTTGGTGACGGTTTCCATCTCGCTCTCGTCGGCTATATCTTCTTCTGCTATGGACTCAGGAGCACCGGTACTCATGCCACTAGCCATGGGAACGAGATCGCAATTTTCCGACGAAATGCTACTCATACTCTGTGCAATAGCCGCTTGAGCAGCAGCAGGTCCAGCACTCTGGGCGCCATTGGTCATCAACGAGAGAACAAGTCCTTCGAGGCGGTCAATGCGGTTTTGCATATCATCGGGAGAAGTAGCTACGCCGGCGCTGGAGGCGCTCTTCTTGCGGTTGCCTGGAGCGGCATACGTACATGATCCCGTATCTCCTCGCTTGGTGCAGTTGTCGCATGGATGGCCGCGATTGCACTTCAATCTGTGATTGTCAGCGACTGCTGTCTGCGCTGTCTCTTTGATGGACCTACTTTCGGTGCCTGCATGGCCCGCAGGAGAGAGGGACGCGATTCCTCTTCCGCACAACTCGGAACTGTGGGTCCGGAGGCGAATGTCCCGCGCTTGACGAGGTGGTCGAGGGTGGAGTGGGCGGCATGATGGCGCTGCTGTTGACCCGAATGTGTATGGTGACGGAGGGATCGGGCTTAAGGAGGTTAAGTCCGGCAAAGAGCCAATATTAGGCTTATGCGCTACTACTTGTTGGTGGCGAATGGTGAGGGCCCAGAGGGGTCAGAATCAGTGCTGTGCAGTGGGGCCTAGCCGCAATCATGCACGCAGAAGGGTAGGATTGGAAAAGCGGTCGACAGTAAGCCAAGTTGTCAGATGTGGCCGGCCGCGGGCTTAAATGCTCCGGAGGAGTTCCTATCTCCAGGTGCTGAGGGCTGTTGAAGCGCTGCTCAGCAATTGAAAGGTAGCTCTGCCCTAGCCCTGGCGCTCTTTTGCATGCGATGCGCCCGTTTTCTCCCAGCACCGATACGCGCCAGGTCCCGACGATTGGTTTCCTGTCCCAGGCCCCTAAGATATTGTTGTGATGGATTCTTCACTTGCGAGGTAGAGGGCGGTGCTCGTTGCGTACTCTCGTCCGACGTCCGGTCAGGTGTTGAGCACAACAGCGCAGGGACTTGCGCAGGACGATACTTGGGTTGTGACTGTGGCAACAAGATGGTCTAAGTATTATAGGAATACCTAACCGTCTTACTAAGTCAGCTGCTGTAGGTGAAAGGTATGGTAGAGTGCAGACATGCGCTTACCTTGGAAGCGTGCGAAGAAGCTGTTCTCACCCAAACCAGCACCGGCTCGTGATGACGTTGTTACTCCTACTGCCGCCCTACAGCGCGTTCAATGGGACTAAAGAACGATACGCTCGACTTGGCGACACCTCGACTTGGTTTGAGGGGAGACGAGATGATGGTATGGATTCTGTCAGCCGGCGTGGTGCAGCGCTCGACAACCAAAGGTGGACGGCGTAGGGCTGCCTTTATCTCCGGACAACCTCAGCGTCGATGGCTGCCAAGGCATCTATCCAAATGCGCTCTGTCGTCACGCACACTGACTAAGCCGTGCAGGTTGCTTTGACTCATACTAGAAGCCCCCTTTCGGCTTCATCATGCTAAGCCTCCTGCCTGACAACCAAGCATGGATTGCTCTCTGCTTTGCCGGTACTTGATTGCGAGCGGGGTCAAAACGCTCAGGCCTCCCTCCACTGCGCGCTACCATCGTCATACCGGCCAATCATTCGTCGTTCTCTGATAGGTTTGATTGAAAGCCAAAACCGATGAGATGGCATGAAATTCGGATTGAAGCTACTCGAAACCATCTTCACCATTTCCTACATTCTGCCCGCCATCTTTCAAATCCTCACCTTTCCACTCCACCATCCTTCCCATCCCATCATCCCACCTAAAAACACTCCCATTCCCAACATTGTACCGATAATAATTCTCCGTTCCCCCCTTCCCAACCGCCCTCCTAAACGTAATATTCACTCTCCCCATCCCCGCATCCACACTTCCCCTCTTCGGCACACTGTGCAGCCAGTTCCCCTGCGTCCGCCCACGCATCAACACCATATCCCCAGACCCCAGCACCAGCTTCAGCGGCTTCCTTTCTTCAACGCCTTCTTGCGGCTTATGTTTCATGAGAAAGTCGCGCTTTGCGCCGAGGCTAAGCGACGCTATGGTAGGGTCTGCACCGAGAAAATGCTCGTCGTCAGAATGGTAAGATATGCTATCCTTGCCGTCGACGTAGTAGTTCACGAGGCAGAAATTGTACGTCGCGGCTGTTGAGCCTTCGGTGACCTTACGCAGTTCGTCCAGGCACTGCGGTATTGGCCGGGGGACACATGTGTATCGTTTTGGCTCGACTGGTTTGCCGGTTTGGGAGTCGAGGATAGTGCCGTCGAGGGCGAAGCGGCTAGATGAGTCGATGCCGAAGACTGTGGTGAAGCGTGGGGTCGTGATGTGTGTTTGTGTGCCGCCGCGATTTATGTTGTACTGGACACGGTAGAAGGGGAGTTCTCGGCGTAGAAAGTCGAACATGCCAGATACGACCGAGGAGGGTATGTATGGCTGGTAGTATACAAGGTCCAGGTCCGGCTGGTCGTTTATTATCTTTCCTTCTTCTGCAGGCGCAAAACCCAGTTGCTCTACGAAGGTTTCTGGTAAGTGCGGGATGGCGAATGGGTAGGCCTTGTGCGAGGACTTTTCCAGGTTAAGCTCATATTTTGGCTTCTTTGGAGCAGTAAGCTTGAAAAATGTATCAAGCGCTCCGCGCTTCATTGTGACCGGTTCCTTCTCTTCTCTAATCCCGAGAAGTTGGTCTCTCAGTGTTCTTAAAGTGTGGTTGTACACCAATTCTCTTGAAGGAGGAATTCAAGGTAAGACGCGTAGCGATATTCTAAGGATCTTGGGCTTGATATTGGCTCAAACAATCACTTTTGAACGACTCGTATTCCGTGTCGTCAACATGAAGACCTTTGATCTGCAAGGCGAATGAATGAATATCTGGGACAGACTTGATTTAGATTTGCTGGACCTATTCGTGGCCTATCACCCCAGTTGCAATGGAATCGATTATGATTGAAAAAGGTGATGACGTTGTATAAAGGTACGTTATTAGCTTCACAACTTAGCGCGGCGCTAGTCTTTCCATGCATCTCAGCCCTACGACCCTAATCGACAACGCTAACCACCCAGGCCATCTCCACCATATATTCCAAAACTGGACTGGCCTCTAGCACCATATCACCTCCTGGCTTCTCCAGCCCTAATATGTACACGTATACAAAAGAGCATCCCAATCCGTGCTCAGGGTATCCCAAAAATACAATCCACAAACGCCTGCACCATATACAATGCAACAAAGCAACAAAATCTTCAAACTGTATCAATTTTCCCTTCAGCTCTCGGTAGACTCTTCGCTCCCCTCGCTCGAGAAATAACTTTGGTCAAGTCGCAAGATCCACTCGATTTTCTCGCGTTCGCTACGGGTACGGAAAATATATGTGTTTGACCGAGCAAAAATGGCAAAAATTGTGTCCTTCGGGCTGGCTGTTGCGCTGGCGTTTGCGCCGATCACCTGTTGTGTAGTGCTGCCATTAAGAAGTCTAGCGATCTGCGGCGAGTGGTCTACGCGTGCCGTCGAGATGTTGATTGCGTTAATTTCATCACCGTCTGTGCTGTAGATATGCATGTATGGTTTGCGTAGTTCGACGAATCGCCGTACCCAGCGTGTGTTTGTTAGATCCGGAGTGAGGAGATATGAGGACTTGAGTAGATTTGGATTCTTGGATATAAAGCGGACGGTTGCGGTGAGACTGGGTGTAGGTGTTGGCAGAGGCGAGGTAGAGCGCGGTGCAAAGGCGGCACCGTTGGTTGGCGGTTCGAGGTTTGTAGAGTTGAGAATAATTTCTGCTGGAGCTTTCTTGGTTTGCCATAGGCCGATGACCCGCCGCAAGAGGGCGGTTTGACGGTCGTCTAGTTCCGGTGTAGGTTCTGTAGAAGGCAAGTTCGGGACAGTAAGTGCTTTTGATGACAGTACGGAACGTGCTGTTTCTATCTCTGCAATGCGACGACGACGCTTTTCAATGCCAATGAAGTCGCGCACTAATGAGACACCGCGTGGTGTCCACCCAGCAAGCTGCTCTTCGCCTTTGATGTAGTCATCTCGAGTATTCATCCGCCAAAGATCTGTCGCTCGTTTGACAGATGTAGGACGAATAGCTACATTGAAAATACCAACTGTTGAGTGTACAACCTTGACTGTATTCCAGAGAGTTGCTAATGAGAAGAGTGAGGCTTGTCGAACAAATGTCCGGCCTCGTATCTGTAGCCCTAGGTCGATCGAAAATGTCATTGGCGTAACGAGCTTCGAAGATGTGACGTTGAACAGTAAAGTGGCTTGGACGCGATATTTGTCTTGTGTAGCACGGTCTAGTAGAAGTGAGCCGTGAGCCGTACTGTCCCATCGGCCCACGAATTTTACGTTCGAAGTGCCGTCAGCATGGTCCCGAACAACTGGTGGTGCGACCAGATCAATAGGTACTTCCTTGACGGGTGAGTCGATACCAGGCGAGTTACCAGAGGCATCGATAAGACGGATGCGGCCCATGCGCATTGAAGTAACATTCTCCCATTGCAACGTTTCGCCGGAGGTATGTGTGAGATTCACCACAATTCGGCGAGCCAGACCTTGATGAAGCTGATACACTCCAGCATCCATGACGCTACTTTGTGTGACCTCAACCGGCTGATATGTTCCATTGTCCGTGATTTCGTGAATCTGAATGCGTGAGAAGATATCATGAGTATCTTCGGTGTAGAATTCCGACTCTGGTAAGCGTGCATTGCGCCGTTTCTGCTTTGGTTTATCTGCAGTATCGCGCATATCGTCCCAGCTCAATAACTTGTCGAGGTGTATCTCTGTGACTTTTGCAAAGATAGAGATCCGAAGGAAGATATCACGGGGGCTGGGATATGGTAAGCTCATGCTATGCACACTCTCAAAACGGACCGGGCCCTCGTCAAAATCCGTGATCCATGTAGTCGTCGTTGCACCACTTTCATCCGAAATGCCAGGTAGAAAGAGGACGGCATGTACCTTTGTACCTTCGCGCTCTGGGAAGCCCACAAACTCATGCATGCCAACGTTGAATTTTAGTGTCGTCGAGGGCGCCTCCGCGGACGATGGCTCCAGCGACAGGCGGATGATGCCGATGGGATTCGCCGTGTAAGGTGAGATAACGTCGAGGCTAAAGTCTCTTACTCTAGACTCGAAGACAGCCGCAAGCGGAACATCAACATCGCCAATGCGCGAGAATTCTGGCATACAAGGCTCGGAGAACGGCGACTCAGGATTGAAGTGCTGAAAGTATTCAGGCCGGTCCATGTACTGGTTGATCTGGTGCATGCGTCGGACGCGCTGCCGAAGCTTTTGTAGCGACCACAGATGGACAACATCATTCCTGAAATCAATGACACGAACGCCAACGCAAGGCTTTGGGGCACTTTCAAGACAATCGTCTTCTTCGCCTGGAATACCCATGTTGACTAGGTCATATGACGAAGGGACACAGTGACCTACGTCAACGATGCAAAATTGGAATACAACCCTCTTCCCCATCTGCTGACTCATGATCTGAGCTTCCTTCATAGTTGCAGCATTTTGAAGAATCGTTTCTGCCATCGTCACGTACTTGCGGTGCCGCCACTGTTGGAAGACCTTTTTCGTCAATTCAAGCCGTCGCTCATTTTCCCTGTCATCCTGGTTATCGTCCTGGTTGTCGTCCTGGCTATCGTCTTTTACCTCTGTTTCTGTAGCATCGTCTGTCTCAGGTGTTGGTTCGTGTCCGAGTTTCCTGAGTTGACGCGCGAACGCCTCCTTTTGTTCTTGCATTTTTTTCTCCATCTCCATTTTTGCAGCACGAAGCTCTTCCAGTTCAACCTGGGCTTCTGCATCGGCTTTTAGTTTAGCTTGGTAGTCTTCCTTGTGCTGATTGAATCTGTCTTGCTGCATATCATCCCGCGTCTCTTGCATCTTATCGCTACCTTCATGCTGTGGTGTTGAAGGATGTTGCGGTGTAGAAGGCATAGTCAACATCGTGTCGAGCGAAAAGTTATCAAGAGTACCGCCAGATGCGTACTTCTCCCTGAGAGGATATGAGGAGGTGGACTCCGTGTCCTCGTCGCCTGTCCAGATCCGGCTCTCGGGACGTTTCCGGATCTCTCGAAGACGATTCAGATCCTGAAACAACGCATCGAATTCTTCATCCCCAAGATCCTCCACTCGCTTGTCCGTGCCCACTAATGCGGTGAGTGCTTCTCTTCGGGCATACGTAAATTCAGACTCTCTGCCTCGTTGCCAGAGTGCAGGTGAACCAGCTCTTGGACTGTCAGAATCGAAATCGGAGTTGGCAATGCTGATGGTGCTAAAAGATCTATCGTGACCTGGCCGTGGCGCAGGGGATGGTGAGTTGAGTTGGCTTGGTGTGACTGAATGGCGTAGAAGACTCGTCCCTATCTCCGCGCGCTCGGCTCTTGCTTCTTGCGGATTGTTAAAGCGAAAAATGTGAAAGTCGCCTAAAATCATGCGATGGCCACTCTTAAGGACCCTCGGCTTGTTGATGCGGACTCCGTTCACCATGACGCTTGCCGTCTCTTTTGGTATTACTGTGACCCTGCCGTCCACATTCTCAAAGGTACAATGATCAGCTAAGATCTGGGAGCCGTTTAGGCGTATTTGTGCAGTCTGGCCTTCGATATCAGAGTTGCCAACGGTTGTCGTCCCTGGCTTCAGGTTGTACACCAGGCACTCTGTCAGGAGCGGATCATCACTCAGATTGACCAAATGTGGCATATTCTTTGGTGTTGATAGGCCAACAAACCCCTTTTCAATGCTAATACCCAACTCTTCCAAGGCAGCTTCTCGCTCTTTGTGAATTTCTTCGGTCTTGGCAAGCTTCTCTTCCCATGTTTCGTTCAGGTCTTTGTAGAGTTTTTCAGACTGGTTCAGCTGCTCCACAATTTCGGCCTTCGATACCTTTTTGACTGTGCCATCCTCTTGAGCTATGGAGACCATTTGCTTGTCCAGGGGCGTGTCTGGTGCATATTGTTCTTCAGCCGTTCCACCAGCACCACCCGAAGCGCCCCCGGTGAGCTGCGAGCGAAGCTTTTGCAGTTCTTCTTGCAGTTCTCTAATCATGCGAGCATTTGGATCTTCGTTGACCACAGCGTGATTCTTGATACGTTTGGCTGAATCGGCATATCGCAGGGTCGACAAAGTCTCCTCGAAGTTGATATCGGCTGGTGAGATTGCAGCAATCATAGCCGTCATGCTGTTACCACCCAAAGAGTCTTTCAAAAGCCAGGTAAGAATCGAGTCTCGGTATGGCACCTGCACCTTCTTTTTCCCGCTAGACATATCGGCAAGCGATGCAATGACACGACCCAGTGTCGAAAGGGACCTGTTGATTTCTGCACCTTCCTTTAAACGTGCTCCGGTAGCTCCAGTAGATGTTGCTCGCTCTGAACCGGCCAAATCCACCAAACTGATCTTGGCTACCCTCTCTCCGCTCATGCTGGTTTGAACATCGTGGCGTTTCTGGGTCAGGGTCAGGGTGAAGACGGCGTGTGATCGCGAGGATGTCTCGTTCATATTCGTCGCTGCAACGGTACGGGCCTTGTTTCCTTCGTCCATCAGATTCTCTACCTCGGCGAAGGACTGCACGACCAGTTTCGCCAAGTCTTCGACATATGGGCCGGTAGAGGGATGCTCTCGCACTCGCAAGTTTCCCTTGTTGGAGGGGTTGAGAAGATCTCGTACGCGTTCGTTGTAGATTTCCAGGTAAGAGACCTCGACAGTGCAGCTTAGGTTCTTGTCCAGCTGCATCTCCTTGATACGCTCGAACATGTCTTGACAGATCTTAGGGATGATGCCGTATTCCTGGCCATAGCCCATCATCGAGTAGGACTTTCCTGAGCCAGTCTGGCCATATGCAAAAATACAATTGTTGTAGCCTTGGAACGCATTGTCTAGCAGGGGCTTGCCGAGATCTTCGTGGAGGTTGTCCTGGCCGGCATAGTTCGGAGCTTTGCGGTCAAAGGACCAGTACGATCTATCAAAGGCAAAGGTCTTGCTACCTTCGAAGGCTTTCGCGTTCTTCCCTTTGGCCTCGTAGCCATGCGGAGGTTTGATTATAGTCTGGTCGCCCTTCATCTGCACAATACATTGTGCCTTGCGGTCGATTTCTGGCGCCTGTCAGCTGCAGTCTTCGGCTGGGTGTTGCATATGGTACCTCGTCCATTGAAGGGCCTGCATCGCACCACCACCTTGATATTTCCTCCTCCAGACGCCATGGTGGCTGCGTAGAAGTAATTGTGCTCAGGGTTGGGGGTGTGTCAGGAGGAGCAGCCAGTGGATGGCTCAAGTGGGGACAGAATTCATGTGCAGTATTTTCGAGTCTTCATGGCACGTCTCGAGAGTCCGGGGGCGGTTCAGCGGTTCAGGAGGTCTTGTTTGGCGGAGGCAGTGTTGTGTTGTTGAATCGCGGTCAAGGCAACTTCTTGAGATTGCGCGAATCCTTGCCGCGGTCATGCATGCGGGCGTCCCGGTCGGGGTTAATCCTGGCCAGTGACGCTTGTGTCGACCACAAAAGACCCTGGCTCACTTTGGACTCCAAACAAAGAGTCAGATCAGAAAAATTACATCCAACCAACCCACGCCAATGTCTGCAGACGACATGTTTGCCCCGCCGGTTAACCGCGCCATGAAGGTCCTGGATCGGTCCTTCTTCCAGAAAACAATTCCCACGTCCGCTGCCCGCATCTTCAACAACAAAGACATCTCAAGATGTCGCAAGGAGCTCACTGCAAGCCGCGACACCCTGCCCAACAACCGGGTAGACCCCATCAGGCCAGACACGGATACCGAGCGGGTGCAGAAGGGCGGGAAATGCCTGGTGCTGCGGCCAGAGGTTGTGCATAGTGGTGAGTTTGGCGCTGCACGCGACACGCTGAAATGCTGAGTCTGAACGACAGGCAGATCGCAACACCTGGAGCCCTCGACTACGTGACCTCGAGCAGGATGGTACCTTGGGAGTGATTCCCTTTCAACTCCATCTCGACTACGACTTCTTCACATACTCGGAGATCACAGGGGCGATAATACCTCCGCCGGAGAAAAAGACCGATGACGAGATACCCCAAGGCTTCGCGCTGGCTGGCCATGTCGCCCATTTGAACCTTCGCGAGCGGTATTGGCCCTACAAACACCTCATCGCTGCCGTCCTCGCCGATAAGAACCCTATGGTGAAGACGGTCATCAACAAGCTAAACGATGTGGGAACCGAAAACGCATTTCGCACATTCCAGTACGAGGTTTTACATGGCCCCGATGAGATGAATGTCGAACTTCGCGAACAGGGCTGCACATTTAGGTTTGACTTTGCCAAGGTGTACTGGAACACGAGACTTCATACCGAACACGAGCGGCTATGCGACGTGTTCCAAGAGGGCGAGGCGATATGCGATGTGATGGCTGGCGTCGGGCCGTTCGCCGTTCCTGCAGGAAAGAAGAAGTGCTTCGTATGGGCTAACGATCTAAATCCAGAGAGCTACAAGTCGCTGGTCAACAACATCAAGCTTAACAAGGTTGGCGACTTTGTACGGCCGCAGAATACAGACGGGGCCAATTTCATTCGGCAAGCATCTGCCGACTTGCTCAATAGTGAACACTCTGTCGACATCTATCCCAAAGTAAAGAGCTCTAGAAGCACTCCAACCAATAGGCCAGAGCCAGAAAAGACGCTGATACAGCCCCGCATTTTCTCGCATTTCGTCATGAATCTCCCAGCAAGCGCCATCACATTCCTCCCTTCATTCATCGGCCTATACTCGAATGTGCTAGGCATGCCTGCAGATGAGATCAAAAAGCTCTTGACGCCACATACCGGGCAGAAGCTCCCCATGGTCCACGTCCACTGCTTCAGCACTAAGAGTGACGATAACGTGGCGGAGACTAAAGAGATATGTGAAGAGCTATCACGACAACTGCAATACACAATCACGCCCGAGACACCGGAAGTACAGATCTGGGATGTGAGAGACGTGGCGCCAAAGAAACGGATGTTCTGCGCTAGTTTCCGACTTCCAGAGGAGGTTGCCTTCCGACAGGTCGAGTAGCTTACAAGTCCACTTAGAAAAATATATCGCCTTACCGACACCAATGCTGATGATGCGTGCTATTGACAAAGCCACATATCCTTTCCTCACTACCTTTCATCAAGGCAATGACGTAACCTCCTAAACAACCACACCACATGCCATGCCCGCCAAACACCTCGTTTCACAACCCAACCCTCTTACAACCCCAATCAATGACGTCCACCAAACGCAATTACTCGCTTACTTGATTACCTAGCCGCGCACGCACATGCACCTATCCACCCAACCAAACCAACCCCAAACGCGCGTGCAGCACACACACACTCAACCTTTGCAAAACACACTCATATTCACACACACACTTACATGCGGTCACGCAGCTAGGACGCGTGTTGCGTGCGAGCCTAACGCAAGGCTTGCGCAGGCGTGTCCTGTGGGCGGCACAGTAGCGGCGCGGGGTGGCGTTGCAACAACGTTTTTTTTTTAACTAGGGGGTGAGACTAGACTAGCTGGTTAGCTTACGTGGACGTTGAACCGAACGCCTGCGTTCGCGCATGGGGAAAGTTGTAGGGAGAGGACTGGGTAGGGTGTTGAAGATTGGTAGAATCTGAGATAAGAAAGGTGAGATTTTGGTGCAGGGGGGCCTTTGTTTGGCTGGAATCAGAATGTGGGCTTGGTGGTTTTCAATACGGGTGGAATGAGGTGATGGGTGCGTCTGGGCTTGCTGCGGCGTAATTGACGGGTACATTCTATTTCCAAACCCGGAAAATGAGTTGCACGACAGGAATGCTTAGCAGGAATCCGTGACACAGACGACAAGGCGCAGGGAGGTGTTTGGAGGCTGCCTTTCGGCGCCATCAATATTCATTCATTGTTGTGTGAACTATCTATACGTACAACCAAAAAATCCTACCATAGTATCCGTGACCATAATCGCATTAATCGGATACAGTTTCCATTTCTAATAGCGCCGCCAGCCAAGTCCTGGTGTGGAACGTGGGATATTACACCTGCCAATTACTTTTTTGCCTAACACAAAATGCAAAATGGGTTGGATGGTAAGAAGTCGTCGATGCCAACGAAAGTGTGGTCATCGGTCAATGGCGTTTAAATGCCGAGTAATGATGCGCATGAAATTGAAGATAAACGAGTTCAGGGCGAACCGTTTATGCGAAGACAGCGGCCCCAATGGCGAAGGCCAGGCTGCCGAGGGAGACCAAGTTGCTTCCAGCAGCACCAGTTGACTGGGGAATGCCGCTGGTGGTAGCACTGGCACCACGGCTGACTGAGGCGCTGCCAGCTGGGGCGGATGAGCGGACAGCACCGGTGGAGCTGGGACGGGTTCCGTTGCCTGGAACGATGGGAGTGACAATGGTAGGAACGGGAGCAATTGGGGTGGCGCCGCTGGGGACGATAGGAGTGACTAGTGAGTTTGTTAGCACGCACTATTCACCGAAGGAAGTGATATGGGCAAACTTACCAACAGCTGAGCTGGGGACGACTAGGGATGGAACGACAGACGGGACGACGGATGGGACGACGACGGATGGAACAACAGGTCGCGATGAGACAACGGGAGCGCCTGATGGCAGGCTAACTGGAGGAAGAGTGGCAGGAGGAGCCTGGATCTGGCCATCGCTAATCTGAGAGATGGGGTTGACCTGGGGAGCGGCAGCCGCGACGGCAGCGAAGAGGGCGAATGAGTAGCGCATGATGATGGATGTGTTGGTGGTGATGGTGGTGGTGGTGGTGGTGTTGTGGTGTTGTGGTGTTGAATTAACAGATGTACTGAGTGAGGCTAGAAGCGGATGGATAAAGTTGGATGCTTGGTTGATTGACTGATTGATGGTGGAGAGAGAAGGCAAAGAGGAATGCAAGGCCAGCTATATAGCTGCACACAGAAGGCTGGGGCAGCATCATAGAAGGTAGGTGCGCGCCGGCCTCCCATTGACAGGGAGCGCTTGTGTTTCGGGCATGCACAGACGCCAAACAGGGAAGCGTGGATGCGATCAAGCACTTCAACCAAGGCACGGAGGCTGCGACCAAGGCGTTGCTGGCATGCATGATTTGGTGACGGCTCGCTCAACACTATTGTCAATATCCAGTCTCCAATGGCTGGCTGTCCCATATCCCACTAGCCCGTCGCCCAATTTCCCTGCGTGCGCTGTGTTTCCGACTCCGCCATGTCCAACCACCCAGCGCACTTTTCATGGTGCCACGCAACACTGCTCCACCACCGCCGTCGCCACCGCTGTCGCCACCGCTTGCCTTTGCTATCTTATCGGCCGGACGCTACGGGAGGCTTTGCCCAGCAACGCAGGGGTCGGCCAATCACGCCGCCCGCCAGCCTCGATCTGCAGACGCCGCCCTGCCCCCAACACCGGCCCTCTGAAAAATTTGTTGGCCCCACTGCGCCCACCCTACTATGAATAGACAAACCACGGCCAAGTCGATCGACGTGCAACGTAACCACCGCCATCCTCAACAGCACCACCGCACTGCTCGCAAACCTTGGTTCATGCCACAGCATTGGCGACGCGTAACCACCGGCCACCTGAATCCTGAATCTCATGTTGTTGGCGTGCTTGTTCCCTTACATGGCGGCATCCCTCGTGCACGCACGCGCCTGTCTTGCCGTCATGTGATTGCTCACCCCATTTATCCCACGTAGGTACAGATGAAATTCAATTGCCGTGCCTGCTTTCGATAGATTGCTTTTCCGCATAACTTGTTGCACAAGTTACCACGACCTTTGCGCTCAGCCCCTGCTCGCCGAACCACCATGACGTCGTTTCTCCCTCTCCCTAGCCTGCTCTGTTTCAGAACATTGCGCAGCTCGTCCGGGGTCGTTCTGTTTGTGGGGTGGCGAGGTTGGCATGGCAATTTTTAGCCTTTTGCTGTTTAGCCTGTTTCGTCGGCGAGGCTGGGGAGGCGAGGCTGGGAACCACTGTTACATTCGCCTATTGGGTGGGTCGCTTGGCATCAAGTCCAGGTGCCACCTGCAGTACGTTGGATAGCATGACTGCTTTCTGCATTAGACACTACCGAAATGCCTGCCTACGCTAACCCACAGCCCTGAGCTGCCTGCTCCATAGACTATCGCTATTAGAAACACATGGTTAAATCAATCACTACTTTTTCTCGTCAATCACACTGCCGCTACTACCAGTGTCGCTCGTCTCAACCGACTTCTCCTTTGGTACCATCATCGGCTGTGCACTCGACAAAGGCACGCCGCTTGTTGTGCGCTTGAAATAATTATGCACATCCGCACCCAGCTCTTCATCCACATCGCCCTCCCAGCCGTGTTTCTCAGAGAATTTGGACTGCTGACGTTCAACCCACTCGGCACGCATCTCTTGGATCTTCATCTCAAAGTCCTTGGCCGCATCGTAGCCCTTGTGTTGGCCACGGAAGCGCTCCCACCAGGAAAGATGCTTCCAGTGGATTGCGATACCGTGGTAGTCGTGCTCCTTGCCTGCGCGGATAAATGCCCAGCGGCGCTCCTGCTCCTTGAGATCAAGGCCAGTGGTGTCGGGGAGGAAGAGCCATGTTAGAAGTGCGCCAGCGAGACCGAACCAGGGAACAAAGTAGAACTTCATCTGTGTGTCGATGTAGTTGTAAAGCACAGAGGCGAGTAGTGCTCCCGCTTTACCTGCTGCAGCAGAGAAACCGTGGGCAGTAGCGCGAACAGGCGTAGGGAAGACTTCAGCAGCTACAAGGAAAGTGACACTGTTGGGCCCAAACTGGTTGAAAAAGGATGACAAGAAGTACATGGCCTGGAAGGCATGAATATTCTCCTTTCTGGTGAAGAATTCGTAGGCAAAAGCAGGCACGACGAAGAGAATGAAGTCAGCCATGAAGCCGACAATCATCATCCATTTACGGCCGTAGAGTTTGTTGTCAATAAGCAGAGACGCAAGGTAGTATCCACAGAGGGAAACACCAACATTGACTAAATTGTACAGCCAGCCAGTCATGACAGACTTGTTGCCGGGGGTAAGGACTTCAATGAACTCGCTCTGGAAGAGCTTGTTACCGTAGAAGAAGACATCGTTGGCAAACCATGTGCCAGCAGTAGCCAGTAACCGTGGCCCAAAGTAAGTAAATGTGAGCTTGAGGGAGGCCACATCATAACCAGTGACGTTGGATTTCTTCTTCGAAATCATCAGCTGCTTAGATGCAGACTTCATCTTGTAGTAACGGAAGTACACCAGCCAAAGCGTACCCACGGCCGGGATAGCAAAAGACACGCGGTAGGTCCATTGGGCCACTTTCTTAGAGTAGGGCGGATTTGAGCCAGAATGGAAGATGAGAAGCAATACGATGAGGATGACCTGGTTGAAGAATTGACCCCAACCCTGCATCAAGAAGGCAGCCGTGACCTTGCGACCACGGTGCAGCCGATCATCTTTGGTCGAAACCTTTCCAGAACCAACGGCATTTTCCATGCCCGCTGTCGCTGTCATAGGATATTCGCCGCCGACACCGATACCATAGAAGAAAAGGGCCCAGACATAGCAAATGACCCAACCGTTTTGGGTGACGCCCCATGCTGCGGTCAGCATAAGAAGACCGACAAACATGATGACAGCGTCCTGGATGAGACCGTGGCGGCGGCCCAGCCAGTCACCAATGACACCGACAAGGATTTGACCTACGCATGTTAGTTTTATACATTGGCCGTTAGAAACCCATTGTTACTCACCAACAATAATACCACAAATCTCAAGGTAATCGATGGCTTGCGTCCAGATCTTGTCACAGACCTGGAACGATTTCCAACATCTAGGAAAAGACGCCTGAAGAAGGGGCCTCACATTTCCAATGGAGAAGAGCACGTATCTACACAAGTTAGTATTTGCTCGCGTAAAAGTAAGATGACGACGCACCCTTCCAAGCCCAAGCCAGCACCGGGAATCACACAAGTGCGGATGTAATGTCGAAAGGGCTCGAGAGGGTCCTTCTTGAACATTTGCCAGAAGAAGCTGGCCTCTTCTTTGGCCTCCTTTACATCAACAGCAGTGACGAACTTGACGCGTTGGCCAAGCGGCATATCAGCCCAGTACTTTCCAGTCTCATCGTAGAGATCGTCAGGATGGAGAAGTGCATGGAACACGCTCTGCTCGTTCTCGTTCATATCTTGTCGAATATCGATATCTTGTGTGGCAACGTGATGGCCGGTCCTGTTGGGGCCATGTGGAGCAGCAATGCCATAGTCTCGTAGGGACGCCGTATCAGCAGGTTGGGAGGCCATGACTGGCAGGAACAGTTGTGTTCAGAGCCCTTGGAAGAACTGGGGAAACAAATGCAATGGCCACTGCCACGACTTATAAATTTCCCTGGACACTACTCGATTCCTGTAGCTCGGATGCGCTAGCGGCCAATAATGATTGTGATACTAGCGGGCAGCGATGACGTTGGCGATGGTAGACCCTGGTGTTAGGGGTAACCTGCACAAAACTATTCCAACTGTGCTGCAGATCGACCGCACGTTCTGCGTACACTCTTCTGAGTGGCTAGAAATATCGTGATGGTTCAAGATGACAGATGATAGCGATAGCATACGACACTGCCGGGGGATCCGACACGACAGCAATATACCTCCGAGGCAATGGCTGTATGTGTGTAGGTGGGTGAAAGTGTTCAATGACACTGCCGGCAACTATGACTGATGCACGAGAAGTGAGAAGGCGCACAGCTAGATATGTCGTAGCAGCGCAAGTGTAATGATATGATGCAAGCGCACAGTACCAGCACAAGCAGAATGAGACGAAGCTGCCCATCCCCCCGACCAGACACCTGCAGGATTATATACGCAAAAAAAATAAGCTCGCAAGAGCTTCTAGCGTATACACCGTCGCCCCCGGCCGCAATTGGCAAAGGATAATAGCAAAAGGTTTTTTGCACAATGCCCCACCCATTTCGGGTAACAGAGCACGCGACACCGGCAAACCCACCCTCCATGCAGCTCCCTACTCGCTCGCCCTAACCCAATCCCACCTCACATGAATGCAGCCCTCCCTGTCCATGCCCCCCATGGCGCGCATCCGCCTCGGCTACGACCCTGAAGCCGCCGCCCTTCCCCAGATCCTCTTGCGCCTGTCGTCCTCACAAGCACTTCGTCAAAAGGCTAAGCAACACGCAGGGCTGACACAAGCCTAACCAAGCACTCTCGGGCAAAAGCATGGCGCTCAATCTCCGTCAACACTGCGCATCTTCGCTATTGCGCATGAGGGCCGTCGAAAAGCTCTTCGCAAAAGACATGCCATCTTGCAGCCAATCATGTTCGCCTGTCGGGAACGTGCTGGATCAACTGGCCAGGAGCATGCGGTTGTGTCTAGCCAAGCAAGGTTGTGCGTGGGGCCGAGGTGGGGGTAGGGGGCTAGTTGCCTCGCTTCGCTTCGGGTTGCTTGACGTGCATACAACAACCTTGTTGCGTCTGCTGCAAAGACGCCAAGTGACATTGCGCGAGTTGTTGCTGCAACATATTTGCCAATCTGATAGTGAAATAGCGGGGGTTGTGCCGCGCGCATGAAGTCCGGTGATGGGGGAGGTTGCTTGGCTTTTTTTTTTTTTCTTGGGATGGGCGGGTATGTACGGGCGGAAGGTGCTTGAGAAGGAATCTCTCAACAACGATGCTTATTTCCGGGATTGCTCTTGGGTTGGTATTCGCTGGTTGTCTGCTTGCCTGCAGATGAAACACGGGACCGAGAATAGCCGTTGGTCGCTGCTGCGTGGTGCGCTTGGCAAATCTCTACCTAGGTAGCTACATGGAAGTTTATGGTATGTATGTGAAAGCTAGGTTCATATGTATTTAAAAGCTAGGTTTACGGTAAAGAGGTACCTAGTAAAAAAAACTTAGTAATCTCTATATCGTTATGTCACATGATTTTAGAGGGCTGTAATTTACGAGAGAAGGTACTGTTGCCTAGAGGTTATAACAACTAAGTTAGGCACTGAGCTCAGTCACTAAGGCCTGTGGCCTTTGTGAACTAACTGAAATATCATGAATAATTCGCAGTGGTAACTACTTAGCATACTCGATAACTCTAGACTCAAGCTCAATATAGGTCCATGCCTCACCAAAATCTCAAATCTAACCAAGCTACATAGGTAAGTAGCCAAGAACATATGAAGCCAAAGTCAACCTTAGAGTTCTCTTTCTTCTTTCTATTTATCCGGTCAATCATCTGGTCTTTTATGGCTACGTCATATTGTTTGTGTAAAGCAAGTCAAGCAAACGAACTGTATGGAATAGCTTCCTGGAGATATTTATGCCATTCATGTCCATCAAATGCACCCTATAATCCTCAAAACCCCTTGATGTACCCTTCACGTCCGGCATCAACATTATTAATTTCTTCTTCCTCAAAGGAACCAAGCCCAAAAGCCCAGACAAAATTCAGAAACTAACAACTCTCGCATACCGGAATGCTCGGGAAAATAGCTTCTACCCAAAACAGATACTGATCCGGTGCGTTGAAGCCCGCCTCCCCTACCCTTTTCCATGAACATTTGGAAATACTTACCATATCGTCTCCACAGCAGCCGTGGCCATGCCACAACATGTATTAACGGTACATTCAGGCCCGACACGCGTGGGAACCACTTCACGTTCCGCTACAAAGATGAGAAACAAGTCCGGGCCGGGACACATATCGCTTGTCATGGATACACGCCCGCTCCTACAAACTACAGTCTCACCAAAGCGACTTGGAGGAAAATATACAAATAAGGTCCTTATTCGTAATTTGTCTAAATGAATACACTAGGAAAAAAGTGCTTGCAGTGCTGAGATGTTATTAGCGTAAAAAGGGCACCTAAGATCGTCTCTGAATTAATGGCGAAGTAGCTGGGAGGATGGCCAAAGCCTATAACACCGGCAAAGGTAATATCTCTCACCCAGAGGCGTGGGGGTGTTTTGGTTATCGCAGATAGTCAGCAGGTCTAGCTATCTAAGGATGATTCCTAATCACTGTGGAGCAAATCAGCACAATCGTTAAATTATACAGCTGAGGTTATAGACATAATAGATCTGAAAGAATATTGTGCAGTCTGGCTAGAGTAGTAGGGGGTAAGACGAGTTCATTGCTTTTGCTACGGGATATATAGCACGGTATGCATCTAATCCTGTCAGGAAAATTGGGGTATGCCTCTGGAGGGAGTTTGCGGAGACTCAAGGTATTCGGCCCGCATGGGACGATCCCCATCCCCGAGGAAGATGGGCCGGCCGAGATGGAGAGATCCAGAGACCCGTATATAGCTGGCACTGACTGCCCTCTGCAATGAAACAAGTCACTTCTCAATTGCGATAGTTCAATAACGCTGCCCCAACTGTCCACCGTGACAAATCCAGACTAAACACAGATGAAGGCCGTGGACAGGATATTTGCCTATCTCAAGGATGAACTAGAAAAAGGGATCGTTTACTTAGGTAAACATGGTTTTCAACTTCGTGGATTTGTGGACAGCGATTTCGCTGGCTGTGAAGATTCTCATAGGTCAATATCTTGGTCATCATAAAGGCAGAAAACGGTAGCTACGTCTACAATGAATGCAGAATATATTGCTGGAGCAGAAGCAGCTAAAGAGGCAGTGTGGATTTGCAACTTTATCAAC
This sequence comes from Ophiosphaerella narmari, assembly GCA_028456235.1. Lineage (NCBI taxonomy): Eukaryota > Fungi > Ascomycota > Dothideomycetes > Pleosporales > Phaeosphaeriaceae > Ophiosphaerella > Ophiosphaerella narmari. The sequence continues at coordinate 312,909 of JALNQA010000025.1, read as the reverse complement.
GATCTCCAAGCTCCAGGAATTCGTGTGGATACGGTGCCTCTGTTTATCGACAACAATTCGGCTCTGAAGCTTACCAGAAACCCAGAGTTCCACAGCAGATTAAAACACATTGGTGTCAAGCACCACTTCATTCGAGAAAAGGTGGACGAAGGGATCGTTAACACTCAACGAATAGGAACAACTGATAACCTGGCTGACATCCTCACCAAGGGCTTACCAAAACCCACACATGAAGACTTGGTTAGCCGACTAAACGTCAGGTCAGGGAGAGAGAACAATACAGGCAAAGCTAAGTGTCAAATCTAAGTGATAGGAATCCTTTATTGGTGCCATGGTCCGTCGAACCGTGGCACAGGGGGAGAGTTGGATTCCGGGTCACATGATATGGGTAGCCCGACACTGGTGTGACTACGTCCTCACACAATGGTGCGACGGCACACCAGTAGACTATATAGATGGAGCTACAGACATAAGTAGAATACATCACTCTTGTTCCTAATTCTAGGTTCCAACTGATTCGGCACGCACGAAACCCTTGAAGTCCTCGAGTTCTGCTTTGAGAACAACATCATCTTATGCCGGTTGCCCTCTCATACTTCTCATAAGCTTCAACCCTGCGACGTCTCAGTTTTTGGGCCACTAAAGATAGCTTACCGTGATCAGGTAGAACGACTCTATCGTAGTGGGGTGACCGTGGTCCTTGAAAAGCACTTCGCCTCTTTGTATAGTCCTGCTAGAGAGACGGCCATGAGCAAGAAGAATATTCTTGTAGGATGGGCCAGAGTTGGTTTGTTTCCGTTCAACCCAGACAGGGTACTCCGGAGTTTCGTGAAGCCAGTTGCCTCGCTATCCGTCCGCAGCGAAGGCACTGAACCGTGTTCATCGCTTGAAGTACCACATGAAGTACCTCAAACTCCAGTGGCTCCGGTGTCATCAGAAGTTCTCTCGTCCCTACTTACTCTGATCAAACAGGATCCTCATGATGAGCCAAGCAGACGGCGCCATCAGAAGCTCGTACAGAAGCCCGGCAACGCCGCCCATACATCCTTTGCCCAACAGGCCCTTGACCGGGAACATATCGAGTTTCTGTCGAACATGAATAACGAAGCCAAACCTCGACGTAAGACGAAGTCAGAAATACTCGGCAAGGCAAGAGTAATGACCTACGAGGACATCGTAGCCGAACGCGCGAAGCGTGCTGAGCGGAAGGCCGCTGCGGAAGCCAAAGGCAAGCGCGGACGTGGGCCGAAACTGAAGCGGTCAGCAACAGCGGCGGATGAGCCTCCAGAGCCAGTAGGGCCAGTAGCTGCACCGCAGGCAGTAGAAGCCTCACATGTAGCGATAGCTGCCACTACGGCAGGGTTGATACTCTAGTACTTCGAAGTACTAGAGTATCAACCCTGCACTACGGTAGACAAGGACAAGCATCACTCAAGGCGCAAGAGGACAAGGCGGGAGTCAGAGGAAGCCACAGCAGGGTGTGCGAAACGCAGTAAGACTTGTGTGAAGGCTGTATTAGAGCCAGCGAGAGCTTTAGAAGTGCAGACGGTTGGAGGAGGCGCCATGGAGGAGAGCACTGCGGCAGCTGCTTATAGAGCCCCAGTAGCACGTATGTACTAGTCGGAGCCAGGTTGGCGTAATCATCGACATGTTTCTCACGTATAATGACGGCTCTCCCTCCAGTATAATGTGACCATGCTTGCCTGTTACGCCCGCCGCCTTGGTCATCGTACTAGCTCCTACTACACATGCCTTTCTCATACCCTTGTTATTTCCATTGCGCTAACGTCGCATTACCATATCAGCTGTGGTCATGCACATCGCTATAGCGGTCATGGCCTAGAACAGGTCGCTGAGGATTCGTGCGCGGGCGCTGTCATGTCTATCCCGGTGTTGAAGAACACACTCTGTACCGCAAGACTTTATTAGTTAGATGCGGTGTTATGTCTTTCCTTATGGGATGGCCGACTTACGCGTAATGCGCTTTGTTATCTTTGATAATAAATTACTTCCTATACTAGCGGCGTACTTGTGTTGTGCCCGCTATAATAGTGTATGCTGTCGTAATTATTAATAATGCGAGGACCTCGTAAGCCCCACAACCTAAACGGAGCGCACAGTACGTTTAACGCCGAGTTACTTGTAGTATGTTGTTCGTATCAAGGAGGTAGCGTTTTTAATGTTGCAGTCCTGGCCGTAGTATAGCACGTCGAATTCTGCGAGTGCGGCACGATTTCAAATCTATCTAATAAGTCAAGGGATATAGGTGCCCGAGCTTATTATATATATACCGCGTCTTAATAGAGTATTCATTAATTTTACGTCGTAAGAGCTTAAAGTAGAGTGTGTCGTGCGATAAAGCGATCAACCTAGTTCTTTCTAGCTGGTTTTTGAGCCAGCTCTGACGCAAAATTTCGCATTATCTCTCGTAAAGGTAGTAGTCCTCTTGTACAGAGTTTATTACAATATAGTATAAGCTTATCCTCTTGTTGTACGCTGAGTAAACGCTCATCGATTGTCTTAGTATCGCGTGCGCGCGTTATGCCCCGACATCTTCTTGACAGCGTTGTCCGTTCAACGCCATAGGTTCTTGCAATTTGAGCCCAATTTTTTTTTCTCCTGGCTTCAGCGATTCTACAGCTGCAATAGCTGCATCGATATCACCCATATTGGCTGAGATAATTGATGTTGAAGTTGGGTTGCAAAAAGTTGCGATACGGCCAAAGCGTGCATTAGGTGGGGGCGGGCACTAGGCGGTGAGCCTCACTACGTTGGCTCGGATCCGTGCCCCGATTTTGATGGCCTTGTAAAAAGCTCTTGGCATTGAAGAAATCGTTGAGGCCAGAAACCCTGGAGCGGGTATTCGTTATCGATGCCGGTATTCCCATTGGTATCATCCATATGCGGAATGCTTGACGGGATAATGACATTGCTTTTCGCAGGGATGGAGTATTCCTCCAGCCTCAGCGGCGCTCGGTCCACATATCGGGTGATAAAAATATGATTTCGCTGACGGAGAACTTCTGCGAAGCACGCTTGGAGATATGGTTGGCTGCAAAGTAATTTGGTATCGAAAGTTGGGCCATTATGGGTGTTCGTATCCGATAGCATTGCGGCCTGGCACTCTTGCCTGATTGTCGCGAGGAGCTCTGGGGAGCGACAGATCTCGAAAACGAGCCAGAAAAGGGCTGATATCGTGTTCGAATTTGACCTATGGCTCATTAACTTCAACTTTCATAGACTTCATCTCACAACGTACGCCCATATTAAGCCGAGATCACTGGCAGCAATGGCCCGCATATCCCAGCCGTCTGTCTCTAATAGCTTGAACTTTTCCAGCATGGGCTGTAGACATGCGTTTGTTGCAGCATAGCCCAGGCGATACAGATGTTCGCACCATGCCACTATACTTTCTAGCAGCTTGTCTCTCAAACGAAAGCCAGACGATGCCCAGAACCCCGGAGCGTTTTTCGCAATACCAGGTACCCAGGAATCAAACTCCCAGAAATCCCGAACAAAAGTTGGGTCAATGACTTCGGTAAGTGAGGGTCCAACAAAAGCTTCTATAGCGGCGGGCGATACATGTATCGTCAAGAAATCAAAAAGATCGGGCAATTCTAGCCACTGCTCAGTAATGGGAAGACGATCGAGTTTCGCCAAAATCGCTATGTGGAATGTGCTGCTGAGGCGAGCAAGATTCGGGCCTTGAAACAAAGAGTGAAGGAGCTCATGGTCGCGGTAGCATATTCGGTTTCGTGGCTCGATATGATTCGTTCCGGGTAGCGGCTTCGAGGAGTAGCCGGTAGTGTCTTTGGTAAAGGTTTCTGCAGCCTCTTGAGGCATGCCGAACAAACGTGCCGCTTGTGCTGGGCCAGGGCTTGTGACTTTAGGTTGTCTAGATACTAAACGAATGTTCTTATGATCTGGGATTATATACGGGTTCATCATCGGGATTCGAAGGCGACAAGGTGACCTTTAAGATGCCTCAGTTACTGCCATATAATACAGAGGGAAAAGCAAGTGGAATTTCCGTAACTCATCACCCATACCTCAAAGGACTCAAAAGCTCTAACGGAGCTCTGAGTAGTTTCAAAGAGTGTCCAAGACCAGGCTTAAGATATAGCAGCCATAGAGGTGCTTTGTTTCCCGATGATCGGCGTGACCATTCTGCTTTTAAGAGCAAGATAAAGTAATTCACGAGGACAAAAACAATAGCCACTGTAGGTATCAACATGGTATTGTAGTTGACTGATGTTGATTTTGCTGTGGGTGAACAGCAATCTTATATCTCGGCACTGCATCGCTCAACCAATTGGACACTCAAACATGTCGGTGCAATTAGTACATAGAATCGATTGGCGAAGACCAGACAGTGATCGAAACTACGTAAAGTTACGGGCGGTTCCATTTCTCGTAATAATGACTAGAATGCGCAATATAACCCCCTACTCTAATCCATACTCTCCAATATATAGCCTTGTAAGGTTACACCAATGTTATGATGTAAGTTTGCCCTCTCTTCTACTGTACAGTACCAAATCATGGGTGGCAATGAGGGGAAGATACAAATCGACAGGCATTAATATAGAATTTATGTATTAATGTCTGGTTCACGAAGGTCTAATTGAGACGGTTCGCAGTTCTTGTGATCGGGGACTAACAAGCCAATAGGATACTTCTATTATAAACGCCCCTGCATCAGTTTGCCTTCTTAGTCTTGTTCGCCTGAAACCAAGCCACAGTCCTGCGTAGGCCTTCTTCCGTTCCAACAACTGGCTCGTACCCCAGTCGAATCCTCGCCTTTTCGATTGAGATTCGAACACCCTCGCGAATGTAAAGGAAATTCTGGCGCGAAACGAAGGGCCATTTTTGGCCTAGTGTCGCGGCACGGTAGAGATACTCCCACAACGCAAGAAGCGGATACAAGACCCAAAACGGAATAACCATGAAGCTTGGATTCGGGCTGTTCATGTTGCGATCGCCAGCCTCCTTGAATATAAAGCGAGTGAAGGTATGAAATTTCATTGGCGCTCCGTCTGTCAGAAAAAATGCTTCGCCGCCGACACCGGTGTAGTCACCGAATAATTTTCGTGCGACTAGAATGTGACCAAGTACAGCATTGTCGATGTACAGCCATTCATGAACAGCAGTATCTGGTCCATATTGGAGTCTGGCACCTGGCGTGTCGACTTGAGAGAGCATGGCGGTCGTGATGAGGTCATCACGGGGTCCATACAACCCTCCGGACCGGATGCACGATGTCAACAGATAGCCGCTCCAGTCGGTTGCATCATCGGGTTTTGGGCTGTTCGCTCTGCGCACCATGGTATCAGCTGCACCTTTAGTACGGCAGTACCAGTAGTCGTCCGTATCAAGGTCGTTCACTGGAGCTTCTTCCTCAGTGATGGCGTGGTCAAGGCGGCCCAGAATGGAGCACGCTTCAATGGAGCTAGTGTAGATGAAAGTTCGTATATTCGGATCCTGTTTTGCAATCTCGAGCAGGTTCTTTGTTGCATCGTAGGTGACTTCTAGATGCTGCTTCTTGGTCGCAAAAGGGCCTGGAGATATGGTATGCAGTATAGTTGTCGGCCTCAGCTCAGTGAACAGAGCCTTGGTCTTGGCCCTATCTCTGATGTCGCAAAGTTCGAATCTCACCCCAGGAATAGACTGGCGTTTCTTGTTTGGATTCTGGCCAGTGGCGATGACTTGGTCAACCTCAGGTAGCGCTGCGAATGCTTCGGCAAGGTGAGAGCCAAGGAAGCCGCCTCCTCCAGTCACCACAACACTGCCCCACGATGGGGGTTTGACGTTGCTAGTCATTCTTCTCACAACGATGGAGAGCCGAGAACAGGTCAGGATGCAGTTGTTTGACTGCGGATGATTTCGTAGTTGTATGCAACTGTGCCACAGTAAGATGACCTCGATACGGGCTAAATTAGCGGTGTTGAGACTGGTGCCTTGGCGCAATCTCAGCGTAAGCAAATATGAGGTTCTTGAGCCACTAACAATAGCTATTATCATGAGATCTTCTAGTAGAGTAGTAAACAGAGGCTTGCGATCAATTTGTACTATCTATATTTCTTTGGAACGTTGACATTGCGGCCACGTAATGTAACCCTTGCCGGTGCAGCATCTTGAACTTTGCCAGTATCTTGAACTTGCCCAGCACTACGTACTCGTTTCTAACGCTTGTTACTTACTAAGGCTAAGGCTAGGGCCTTTCTCTTCCCCTTCTAGTATAATTAGAGAGTTTTAGCAGAGTCTCTCTCTTCTTTCTAACGTACACGTTTAGTAGCCTTAGCAGCCTTCTCCTTCTCTCTCTTCTCTTTAAGCCTCTCTCTCTATACGCCTCTCTTTAGTCTCTTTCTTTTTAAGGGGCGAAGTAGCTTCTCTTAGCTTCTTTATCTTAGCTTTCTAGAGTTTCTTTTCTACCCTTTCTCTCTATTTAATAGTTTCTTGTACACGTACCCGTCAGATTTGCGGTACTTTGGATGACCGTAATCTGGATGGGTTTGGATCAAAGATTGATGAATTGATTGATTGAAGAATTGGTGAAACTGATGGATTGCAACGATTGATTGAATTGAGTGAGTCAAAAATTGATTGATTGATTACTCCGTCTTGATTCTATCTGCCTTCGCGCTCCTCAAGGGTTGAGCCTTTGAGCCTCTGCAAGGGATGCGCCGGTTCTTGAGTCGGCGCTCACTTCGGCTGAGTCCAGATGCACCAAGACTCCACTGGTTTGCTGGCCCAGCTGCTGGCGCGATGCTGGAGTCGATTCTCACAAAGGTTGAGGTTGCTCGCCGAGCTCTTGGCGCGCGATATCGATCGCCATCTGGATCGCCATCAACGTCACCTCATCAACGTCAACTCATCAGCGCGAGCCCACGAGCTAGCTCATAAGCCAGCTCATGCTTGAGCTCGTGCGTGAGATGGATCGTATGTGTGTGCGCATGGGCCAGAGCGTAATTCCGTCAGCAGCTTATTCTCGTCGCTGGTGTTTATCTTGCCGACGGGCACGGTAGAGCACGAGCGCGGCGCCTGCCCCAGCTCATGCTTGCATCGTGAAGCTGTAATATAAGCATAAGCATAAATAAAACGCAACTATTTTATTTCCAGTCCCATTTTACAGAAAGAAAATAAGGCTGTCCTTCATCAACACAGCATGACAAGGCATTGGGTTATCGCTAAGGCGCAATGAACTCAAATATTTGCGTACTTAGCTCGGCTTACAACCTGCCTAACTACCTATATCTACAACTTTATGAGCTTGCGACTTAATACACGGGGCTCTTGACTGGATCTGGGGCTGTCCGAAGTGACGCTGTCGTTGGTGGCCGCAGTGAAATATGGTATTACTAGGTAAGCAGGAGTTTTCTGGAGAGGGTATGAAGCACAGACGAAGCCTAGGATTTAAGGAGTCTATTCCGAGATATCTTGTGCCTGCTGATTGTTGTTGGCTTTGTTATGATGAAAAGCACTGGCAGTGTCTCGTCATGCAGTGCGTCTTGTTACGCAGTGATGGATGTTAGATCATTCAGGTAAAAAATTCTTTCTGCATGTTTCCTAGTTATTTGAAACTATAGTCGACCTGCCGACGTATACCCTACCAATTCCAAGTGTCTTATAGACTAGCAATAATTATAGCAAGACACGAGATGTAGCTCACCAGTAATGGTTGTGTTGATTGTTGGTATATATTAACTAAGCTGCTATCTAAAGCTATATACTCTATAAGCGAAGCCACACAGTGGTCCGGGATTAAGAATGTGTTTTACATGTCGCCGACATGGTGTGCTGAAAATAGGCACACAAGCGCGATATAACTATGTACCAACGCTATGCAAAAACTCCACAGATGCATGATATCTCTAACAATAAAAAAGGTATGAAGTGAAAGATGTGTGAGCTTAGTTGAGCCAGTTCTGCCATTGGCAGCGACAGCCTCCTGTTCCTCCGTCAATTGGCCCTGTAGCAGATGGACGTCCCTGTGTGCCATTCACAAGATTGCCTCCAAACTCACGGTCCTCGAACTGAAACCCTTTCTTGGAGTCTTTGTCTTGAATTTTGCCGTCGCTCTCCATTTCGTAGCAGTAGAGGTTTTTCTTGGCAAAGTTTCCGCCGTGACGATCAAGCGTGACTGTGACTGGGTAGGGGAAGGTCCCTGGGCGCTTGGCTGGATCCCGACCAGTTTGACTAGAGGCCTGCAGTAAGGGCTTGCTATTTTTGCTACGCGTCCAGATCTGGACGAGGAAGCGCGTCTCGGAAAAGGTGCATCGCATGCTAGCGGCCGCCTTCGAGCTACCTCCATTGGTATCTGCAGGGTTGCCGCCACGATTGGTTCCGTTGATCTGCTTCAGGAATATGGAACGGTCGAAGTATGTATAGAAGCCATAATACTCGTTATCTTTCCCACGATTAAACAAGCGAAGAGGCTGTGCAGAAGGGAATGGTAGAAGGTTGGCGGCGGCTGCAGTGCCATCGGAATCAAGCATAGGCGGTGGAATAACACCAGTGATGTTGGTTGGGTCGTTCGGGCCAACGCGTTTTGCTAGGCGAGATGCGGCCTTCTTCGAATCTTGGAAGGTGATGAATAGAGGGGTATCTTCGCCTTGAAATGGTGCCACATTGCCGTCGGTAGTCTTTCCGAGGAACGCCCTATCCGCATCGCTTGCAGGAGCTGGAGACGGCGAGGGCAGCGCTCGCAGCCTGAGCAAATGAGAACGAATGAATGCTCCAGCCGACACTGGGTTAGAAGCTCTTTTGGTAGACGTTGTGCTGGTGTTGTACGTTATCTGGATCCTAAAATTTGGCTGGTCTGGCTTGTTAGGTTTTACCGAGTCCTGTAGCTCTTTCGGTAGCGCACAACTCCATAAAGTTGTAGGCGCGACGCAGCCACTCTCCTCTTCCACGGCTTCTGGCTGTGCAATAGTTGATACACCGGTCGGAATAGGGGGGTAGTTTGGCAGGTTTAACCACCCGGAGTTCATTTCTTGGTCTGGTTGCTGCGTTCCAGGCTGGGTGCCAGGTGTGACAGGCGTCCCAGTAGGTTTATTGTCACGTCTTCTGGTCAAGACAACTGTCAAGGGAATAATAATAGCGAGGAGAACGAGGAACACAAGACAGCAGCAACAACCCCAGAAACACCACCCCTTCTTCTTCTTCTTCTTTTTCTCCTCCTGCTTATCTTGTTGTTTCCACTTCTTGAAGGACAAGAAGCTCATATCGCAAACTTTCCTGTGCTTCTTTTGTTGCTTCTTCTGGAGTTTAGCAGATGAGTCTGGTGAACTAGCACGACTGCCGTAGTCGTAGCTGAAATGAGAGCCCTTAACTGCTTGGGACGGTGGTGGCGCAAATACCGGAAGATTTTGTGATGTGTCATTAGATTTTGGGGTTACTGTCGTTACATCGATTGAGTGAGACGCTGGTGGTGACGTGTAGATCTGCTGCCCCGCTGGCATGACACTGGCGTTGGTATTGGTACTGGTCGTTTGCATACCCATATTTGGTCGTCGATCTTGGAGCTCGATATTGATATTGATAGTTCGAGGCTGATCCTCTACCTGACGAGGCATGAGGACTGTCCCGATAGCTGCAGTACCGATCACGGGCGACGCAGACATGGCAGACATGGGCGAAGTAACATTTCGGTCAAGGTTCGAAGTCGTTTGCTGTGATTGGCTGGAGGCTACTATGGTAGCATTGGCCACTCTGGGCTGTGCAACTACTATCGGTAGAGTTTGCTGAGGACTACTTCGTGTCACAGGTGTCGGCTCTGTGGTGACAACATGGCCACGGGAGGAATCTAGGTGCGCTTCTTGGTTTGCAAGATAAGTCGTAGGCATACTTGGTACGGCCGGTGCCATGTTCTCATTTTGCGCGCTTGGAGGGAACACCGCGGTGTTGGGCGTCGTCACAAACGGAGTGGTAATAAAATTCCACCATCCGTTTGATAGCCGCTGGCTTGGGGTCAGAGCCGTGTTAATAACTATCGGTGCTTCGGTTTTCTCTCGCAATGGAGTCTCGTCTTCTTCGAAAACGGTTCCTGTGGACATTATACGATTGTTCCTTTTTAAATCTTCGTCCTCTTCAAACGCAGTCCCGCTAGAGTCGAGCGTATCGTTCCGGTTGTGGCCAGACGCAGTGGCGTCTTCTTTATGCGACCTCGACATCACTTGGATACCTGATGGAGTCGAAACACTAGCTGGAATAGCAGGAACAGGGGGAGCGGCTGGGTCAGCGGGATGGGCGTCGAAAGTATAGCGGCCATAGGCACTTGGGGTGTAGTCGGATTCGGTGAAAGGTGTATCAGGCGACCATACTGATTTCATCGCTTCCGCTGGAGTTACGACAATGTTTGGGGTGACCAGAGTAGTGTCGCTGCCTGATCGAACGCGAGCACCGTTGAATACACTGAAATCAGAAACACTCTCTGTCGGCACTGAGATGCCGATTGGGATACGTCGATCCCATGGTGAGATCTCCTGCCAGGTTTTGCTGCCTGGTGTAAGGGAGCTAGCTGTCATGATATCGCTCTGGTCGACACTGACGTTGGCTCGGTGCCTGTTGTCAGGCTGTGGCGTCCCTTTTGTGATACCCAGTCCTTTGTTTTTGGTGGACGACCTTCCTGTGCTGAACCAACTTTGCTTCCTGATAGACCCGCCACTTCTCAAATCATCCTCCGGAAACACTTGATGTGGCTCCCTTCCCCTATGCCTCGCGAAGCTGGTATCTACAGTAATGCCCGGCTTGGCTTGTCTTGTGAACAAGTCTCGCTTCCGGCTCTTGTGTCGGGACATACGTGCCGAGTATGATCGTGAGTTACGTTTCGTCAATGTCCGCCGAGCGGTACTATGTGTTTCGTTCTCCCATGGCCGGTCCGGGCCCGGGCGTTCATCGTTAGGCGAGTCGAACTGCTCGTTAAAGTGCACTAGGATATCTTCATCTCGAGGTGTTTGGTAGTCGTAGTGGTTTGTGGCTTTTGTTGCCTGAGGCTGGTGGTTGACTCGATAGGACCTTGTGGTGTCCATGATTAATTTCTTTCAGGTTACTGCTTTGTTGGCAAAGCGGTGATGGCGGGAGACAAATAGGGACTTGTAACAATTCTCAGGGCTGCATTTCAAGAACAATGCTTTGTTCCTGATGATAAACTCAAAAGTGAAACAATGTCTGTTTGTGACGCTGCTTGATCTATTGTGGGGATCGGAAAGTCATTGGGCAAACGTAAAACAATAGGAAGTCAATAGCACGGAAGGAGAGGGCAAGTGAAATGGAGGACAGAAAATTGAAGACTGGAGTTGGAAATGAGTAGATATGAGGCTTCTGCGCGGACACGAGAGGCCATGTATTTGGAGGGCCTCTCATGGCTTGCCGCCTACATACCATCCCGCAACCTGGATAGCTTCAGGGCCTGGCCTACATTTCTGGTGTGTGGTTGGTTAGAAGCGCTGGCCACGTTGTGTCGAGTGAAAGTCTGTTGGTCCCGACTAGGACGGAGGCTGCACAAAGAGTGAATATGATTGGAGGTACAGGGGTGGTCTGCTGCGTAGTGGGCGCCATTTTCAAGGCCTATGCTCGATAACCGCCCGGGATTCGTTGAGGTAGAATTGTACAACTCGATGCGAGATCTGAGACGCTCCAGGGCGGAGCTGGGCGTCGTGGCCAGCCAAAATATTGGGACGAGCCAGTGAGGTTGGGGAGTTGGGGGCTGTAAGCGCCAGCTCATTCCGCAGAGCCGCCAACGGTTGGACAAGGTGCTTTGCTGCCAAGACAGTGTCTAGCTGCTTTGGGCCATGGTCTCTATGCGCCGACCTCGAGTCGTTGAATTCTGTTTATGCTGGTAGATACCTATGGGGTGACAGCAGTGATGCCGGGCCCGAAATCCGTTCAGTTGTGCATGGTTCGAAACAAATGGAGTTTTGCCATGGGTGGTGAGGGAGATGCTCAATTTGCCCGGGCACGTGACATATGTAACTTGCACACAGAGCATTAGAAGATAAGATAACCCTTCCATCTCAAAAAAACATGCCATCAATCGCATAGCATTGGGTCTGGACAAGATATGGCATTGAGATCCCAGGACGTGCATGCGCGGTCGCTGCAATCTCTCTCTTGTCTCGTATCTCTCAGCGCCATGTAGGACAAGGTTGCAACTCCACGAACACGAGCTATTCATACGCGTTGTCCTAGTCATGCATTGCCTAGCGCAAACTGCTGCCAGACCGCTGTTCTCTCTCACTAGCTGTCCAATCTAGGCGCCGTAAACATCAACGGCAAAATGGTGGCCAGGGCGGCATGGTGCGAGGATCTCGATTAGAGGTACTAGTCAGGGCCAAGTAGTTGCAACTCCTTTCAGACTCTTCCTAATGATTAGAGACTGCCAAGCGACTGGCCCGATACGGCAATTTTACCTGTCGACACCACAGGCTCCTTTTTGATCTGGACTGCGTGGTTCGGTGATATCACCATTCTCCTTTCATCCCCCTCCTGGCAGGTCTTGCTCTCAGCAAGAACAGCATCCCATTCCGTGACGTTGCACTGCAGCCCATCGAACTCCCTTCCCCTTCAGGTGCGACGGCCGCGCATTATTGCCGTCAACAGAACCAAATTTCTCCGCCAGCTGTCCACACTGCTTGTCGCGCACTTGGCTCCCTGCATTGCCACGCGGTGGGGACTGAAATTGGGCTGCCGACCCTGCCTGCCTACCTATATCGGCTTGCCGTCCTAGCCTTGCCGACTTTTTGACGTCGCAAGCCACGCGCAGCGGCGTTTCTTACATTCCGCACCGCCTCACGCCCTCGATACGTCACGCTGGCTTCTCAATCCTCCTTCCAGGCTTCAGCTGGCCAACGTCGACGGCGCTCCTCTGCGGCCAAGCAGCCGCCCAACCTTAACCTCAACCTCCCCGATCTCGCGGACACACGCAACAGACTCGGCTCTGCCTCCAGCCTCTCGGGGCGCTCTCTGGGCAACGCCCTCCCTCCAATCCCCGGCACACCTAGGCTTGACATGTCGCGATCACCCTCACCCCAGCCTGGTGGATGGTCGAGTCCGGGCCTGAGCACGCCCTACGATGCTGGTGGGCGTACCAGCCCATTTGCCAATGGATCGTCATCACACAACGTTACCTGGGCCTCAGCGCAAGCAAGAAGTGCCGAGGTCAAGGGACACAGTGCCTTCAACCCCAGAAATCAGGGCTTCTTCGCCAAGCACTTTCGGAGGATATCAACCAGCCTGCCATTAAGCTACGGCGAGAAGGAGAAGCTAGGTCGCGGACGGCATCCCAACAACAAATTCATGCAAATGATCAATCGCATCGGATGGAACATATGGCGACTGAGGCGCTCCGTCGGAGTCGTCTTGTTCATCGCCTTCAGCATCATCATGTTTTACGTGACACGTAAGTCTGTCGCCCTACACTCCTCGCCATCTACTGACAACTGCAGCGCTGCACACCATGTACCGACGCTCGACTATGTTCGGCGGCGGCAGCAAATACGTCGTCATACTCGCCGCAAACCAAGGCGGAGGTGTCATGGAGTGGAAGGGGCCCCGAGAATGGGCCATTGAAAGGGATAGTGTCAAGAACAAGAAAAAGTACACAAACAGGTGGGGCTATGAGCTGGAGATTGTCGACATGAGCACCAAAAAGCGCTACGCACATGAATGGAGGGAGAGCTGGGAGAAGGTGGACACCATCCGGAATGCCATGCGAAAGTACCCGCATGCTGAATGGTATGTTTCAGCCACCCGCTCAACGGCTCTGACTAACACTATGTAGGTTCTGGTGGCTAGACACAAACACATTCATTATGGAACCCTCCAAGTCCCTGCAGAACCATATCTTTAAACGCCTCGACAGGATCACCTACCGCGACATCAATACGTACAACCCTTTAAATATCTCTCACCCGCTTACGGACGACTACCTCGACCCCGAATCACGCTCGCCGGTTGGAGATGGCAAGGTAGAGTCAATCAACATGGTCATACCCCAAGACTGTGGCGGCTTCAACTTGGGCTCATTCATGGTACGAAGAAGCATATGGACTGACCGACTACTTGACATCTGGTGGGATCCAGTTGGCTACGAGCAGAAGCATATGGAATGGGAGCACAAAGAACAGGACGCATTCGAGTACATGTACCAAAACCAGCCCTGGATCCGGCCGCACGTCGCCTTCATCCAGCAGCGACAGATTATGAGTTTTCCACCTGGTGCATGTGGAGAGAAGGGCGATGACCCAAACATTCACTACTCAGAGAAGGACAGGGATTTCTTAGTCAATATGGCAGGCTGCGAATGGGGGCGTGATTGCTGGGCAGAGATGTACAATTATCGCGAGCTCAGCAACCGTCTGAACCGCACCCCCTGGGAGAAGTTCAAGGACGGTATCAGCAGTCTGTTCAAGAGCAAGAAAGAGAAGAAAAAATCGTGATGATGCATCACGGCAAGATATGGACGAACCGCATGAGCACCGCGACACGATTCCTTGCAGCTTTTAAATCTCTTTTGGGGTGTCGATCACGCTCATGATTTTGCAACAATACCCATCTGCGTAAACATTTACAAGCTTTCTCAGTTTGGTTCTGGGGGCAGTTGTGTGGCCACATTGTATTATATCTGAACAGCATCTGGCAATGTCTATGATTTAGCATGGCCCCGCATGTTGGAGGCGTTTATATTATGGCGATAGTTTGGTATATTATCAGGACACTTCTCACGCTATTGGAGAATAGCAGGACTAGAATACCTGGCAACCTAATCAATTTAAGCATGTCCCATTAAGACAGCACCCCGCGATGAGGCACTACGTGAGCATATTAGACGGCATGGGGCGAGTTGGTGCGCGTGCATGACGCTCTCGAAAAGGGAGCAAAAGAGCAGTGAGGAGGCTGCATGCTTTGTATTGCGTGTCTCGCAGGTAGGCAGGTGAGCAGGATGTGGAGGGCACGCGTGCGTCGTGTGATTCGTCCGTTGGCATACCTGCGCCCACGCCCATGTTGCGTGACCAGGGTTAGTCTACAACATACGCCAGCACACGAGATCCTCAGGTTAGGGCAGTGCAATCATTGTTCTTCCTTTGACTTTGATATCTTCTCCTCTCCCCTCTCCCCTACCCCCTCGAGCCTCCAACTTCCTCGCGGCGCAGTGCAGGTTGCCGTGTCGGCCCCACCAGCGGAAGTCGAGACCCTTTCCACACGTCATTCATCCCTCCCAAGTACACGCGACCCGTGCGTGGCATCGCCAGCTAGCCAGCAACTCGCATACCACGACTACGTAAAGCGACAGTAGTCTTATCTTGGTTCTTGTTCGCGACCGCCGTCGGGTCGACACCAAGACTTACAGGCCCCTTGCACAGGTGTCACATCCCTTGGTGGCTTTCAACGTCTACTCCTTGTCCGGTGTTCCACTTCCTGGGGAGCGCAACGTGGACACAGAACCGGAATCGGAACACGCGGTGCATGGCCCAAATCACCCCATACACCAGTGCATCAGCGATTTAAGCGTTGCAGCCGGCCCTGTTTGACACAACCATCACTCAAAGAACTCTTAGTGTTGTAGTAAGACGTACAAAGACAGTAAGGGAGGAACAATATGCATGATCATCGCCTTCCGAGAAAAACCAGGCAGGCTGGAGCGGCCGACATGGCATCCCCTCCACCCAGTTTACCTTCGCTTTCTAGGCAGCACTCAGAAGGCACGCCCCGTTCTACCCAGCCTCACATCGAATCCAGGCTGACATGCAGCGACCCAACAGAATCGTGGGTTGAGATTGGTCCTGGCCCGTCCTCAGCCTCGTTATCCTCTGCTACCGACGAGATCATTACAACTGGCCTCACGGTGCAACATGACTCGAACCTTTACAGACGGCCTAGGCGCGCCCGAGGCGGCGGACACTTCTCCGTCGGCACCGGCCAGAGGGTGACCAATACAGGGGGAAACAGTAGTCAGGAAGAGTATGAAGAGAGCGAAAGTGAGTCGGACAGGGTTATGACGTCTTCCAACGAGGGCCTCGGCCCGTCACCCCTCAGGCACGAAGTCAACCGTGCGTCTCGTAGTCATCAGTTTTCTTCAGAGACCATGTCGGAGACAGAAGAAGATGACGATGAGGACGATGAAAATGCAACGGCCGTCAACTACCCGAGATCAAGACGACAATTCGAGCCACGGCCAAACGCCTTCTCACACCCAAGCAATCAACAGGCAATACGCTCGCAGTCAGGCACTGCTTATCCGCCTCGTCGTAATGCGCCACGGCCACCACTTCCTCCACGACAGCACTCCTTACCCCAGCACACACCATACAGCGCTGCAGCTCCAGGCTACCAGCCTGACCATGATGAAGCATTGCGCGCCAGCTTGTCGACACTTCTCTCTGCTGCTGCTGCCGTACGAGGTCTTCCAAAACCGGGTCAACCCCGTACACAACAATCCGGATCAGCCCGAATTGACCCCACTACACTGCGGTTAGTCCCCGAGTCTGTAGCACTGGGCGATGTAATGGAGGAGTCCTCGCCCAGTCCCACTTCGCCACGCACAACGGGTAGTAGTCCTCCGGACAAGCCCAAACAGAAAGAAATACGAAGCAACAGTAAGGACCGCCGGTCTGTAAAGAAGGCCCGAAGCACAGGCCCAGTGATTAAGGAAATCAGTCCTACCTTGCTCACCTGGGTCGTTAGCGCGGGCGTTGTAGTTCTTATGAGTGCTCTAAGTTTCTCGGCTGGCTATGTCGTCGGCAAAGAAGCTGGGCATGCCGAAGCCGCAGGCCAACTTGGTGCCGCAGGTGCTGAAGCTGGCAGCTGTGCACGAGAGGTAGTGTCCGGTGCAAAAGGCACGGGCTTAGGCCTTCGTAAGCTTCGATGGACTGGAGGCGCAGGAATTCGCGCCTGAACAATTACGCCGAAGTATATATCCATCGCGTCACGAGCACAAAGACATCAGCATATTGACAAGCTCTTATTTTGAGAGTAAGCAAGCACACATAGGAAGGCGTAGGCAAAGTCGCTTTCTTTCATATCACCTTGTTTCTTCATATTAGCGTCTGGGTCATTCTTCCTAGTAGCATGCGGACACTGTTGAATACGTGAAGTATTGATTAGACGCCTGAGTTTGCTAAGCGGGAAAAATTGATTGATTCGAGCTTGAACGTACTTAAATAGAGATACTCTCTGGGTATCAATAAATTTGTTTGCTTTATGCAAGTTTAATCTCTTACTATCGCAACGCCCCATACTCGGAAGAGTGGTAGTCACGAATCAGGACTAGCGTGTCTCCATAGTCGCCTGCAAACTTGTTCCCATTATGATGCCCCAGGTTCGCTATACTCGGCAACTTCTATCCATACCATTCGATTATCTAAGGATTCATTCTTCTTTTCTCCTTTCAATCAGCATCTAATTTTGTGCTGTACTGTAACCTGTAGGCATTGAGTTCGGCGGTTCTATGAAACGCCGGTTCTATTTTCACCAAAACATTTAAAATAATCGCACACTGGAGTGGGTGGCTTGAAAAAGAGACATCTAGGCGTGCATGAGCTAGCATGCGCCACTGACGGTGCTAGTGGGTGTGGTCACCTCGCCATATGCCCCAGAAGACTTTCTTGTGAATTCCTGTAAATTCCCCTGAGAATAAATATGCTGTTCACTTTCCACGCAAAAATTATAGTTGTAATGGCGAAGGATTCAGTCCTATTATGGGTCCTCGCTGCTGCGGCAACAAGTGTTTTATATTTCGGACCCTTGTATTCAGGCATGCTTGGTCTACATTGTCGGGACATATTTTATTCTACATCCCCCAAAACTTAGTTCATTGCTCCACTTGCGCCAAACGACGAATCTTTTTGGGTGCGGCCACCATGGCGTCTCCAGATCTCTACAGAGAAGCTCGTAACCAATTCATACAGGACGTAAAGACACGCTACAAGAATAGTAGAGATCTCGACATACTCCAAGATTTTCTTGCGCAGAACGGAAGCCCCGAGGATGCGCAAGCGGCAGCACAAACGCTCAAAGAGAAAGCAGGAGAGAAATGGGGCTCCAAGAAGATTGGTGATGCAGAAATACCAGCAGCATGGATAGACAGGTTGATGGAAAACATCGGGAATTTTGTTGCTGTTGGCGATTACGCGATGAATGGGGCTCCAGAGAGTGTTGGGCTGGCTTGGTTCGCTGTGAAGCTGACACTTTCTGCCATCCAGAGCAACTATGACTTGTATAGCTTCTTTGGCTCAGCCCTGACGGATATTTCAGACATCATGATCATCATTGCGCACTTCGATCGGCTATATGATGAGCGATCAAAAGTCACTTCGGAAAACAAGTGGAAACCAAGTCCAGTAGTGGAGAAGTTACTCCGGGACATCATTTCCGCGTATGTTGGTATCCTCGATTTCTCCTTTTCAGTTAGGCGTTACCTCGGCGCTGGCACTTTGGCAAAAATCGGACACGGGTTCCAAGATTTTTTTGGAGCATCTAAGTCAAAGTTCGAAGGGAAAATAGCTACGATTGCTTCTCACAAAGAGCAGATAATAGAGGGCAGCCAGGCTGTATTTCAAGACAAGACTCTACATCAAATCGATGCCGTACAGGATATCTTGAAGGACATCGAAGGTACAGTGGACGATATCAAAAGCTTTCAATCTACTTTCCAGAAGATGCGCGAGGAGCAAGCCGCCCAGTGGGCCCTGGTGTTGGCAAGCATGGAAGATATCAAGACTACGATGAAGCCGAAAACCTTGTGGGATTTGGCATTGCAGAAATTTGAAAGGAACAAGGGTGTTCTAGATCCACAGAAGGATACCATCGTTGCGTTAGGCGATGCAATCAACCAAAGACACCCTGGCACTTGCGAGTGGATCTTCAAGCATTCGGAGTATGTGGAGTGGAAGGCTTCAACGGCTAACAGCATGTTATGTATCAATGGCCAACAAGGTGAGCTCAAACCATCTGTTCATCTCGAAGAATATACTAATTCAAATAGACTCTGGGAAGTCAATAGTACTCGCAAATATTGTTGAAAAGCTAGGCCTAGAAACAGATGGCGGAACTGCACTGATATATATGAATTGCGGGACTAATCGAACAGGTGCTACAGGAAAGATGCTTGGAGCAAAAGCAGTATGTAACACGCTGTTGTACTTGTTGTACAGTCATGCTAGAGAGGGCAAAGACGATATCAAGCTTCTGGAAGATTGTAACAAAGTGTTCGAGGACCCCAAAGAGAAAGAAAAGACTCGCAGCAATATCATCACAAAAGGCAATAAGTCAACAACTCTTCCAGATTTTGTAGATGCTTTTACTGCTATTGCCTCGCGGCTAGATATCAAGGTTGTGATTGCATTGGATGAGGTGGATAACCTTAATGCCAAAGACCAGAAGGAATTGGCAAAGAAATTGAGGGCTATCCTTGCTCCTTCAAGAACATCTACTCGCCAATCACGATCAACAAGGATCCTTGTCGGATGCCGATCAAGCTCTGAGTTCTCTAGTCAATTGCTATCCACTGAGGCCCTCTTGTGGTCCGTAGACGTTGGTGAATGCAATGGGAACGATATGAAGAAGCAATTGACAGACGACTTGAAGAATGTTCCCGGCCTCACGCAAGCGGAGCAGGATGAGGCCACAGTTGCTATCCTCAAACAAGCTGGTACGCGCTTCGCCTACATCCGTACTATCGCCATTCCCTTTATGCGAGAACCTTTTCAGCGCCCGCTATCACTCAGGTTGCATGCGCTTCCCGAAGGTATGGGCAATTTATACAATGAAGCGCTTAGAAAGATGAGCCCAAATTATGTCGAACTACTCCGCGTAGCACTTACGTGGACCTTGCTAGCACCCATCCCTCTCAGGGTTAACGAGGTTATGGATCTTTACCACGGGACCTATACTCAAGGTCGGTTGGACACCGAACACGAAGCCAAAACCCTCAATGATGAGGAATCCATCAAAAACTCCGAATTGGAAGTTCAACAGTTACAGGATGCGCGCGGTCCATTTTTGAGACTCGAAGTAGAACCGTGGTCCGGTCAACATTTCATCCATTTGCAGGATGCTCCGCAGATCCGTGACTTCTGTCTTAGTAATGATACAAGTTCTCCTGGAGGTGAAAAGAAAGAAACTCATATCTGCGCAAGATGCATGGCTGCAACTGATACTCCCGATATATTATCAATATCTCCAAAAGATGGCCACCTGAAGCTCGCACTACAGTGCTTGAAGACCATTAATAACCCCTTGTTTCAACAAAGAATGACGAATTTGGATAGAATCCCCCTATGGAGTCAGTCGCCAGTTCCAAGTGGAGCATCCAAGATTGAAGATACGACCAAAAAGGATATAAGCAAATTTTGGAAGACTAAAACCGCCAAAGAGAGGTCGGCATCTGAGGAAAGTAAGAGTTCTCGGGTTGAGCAAGCGAACGGCGAAGCCAAAAAGTCTACAAATGGCGACGACGAGCGGAATGGAATTGAAGATATTCCCGAGAAGTCACAAAACGACGACAATCTGACTGAAGATAACGATAGTGAAGATCCTGATGAGTTGCAGGATGATGACGAGATAGAAGAGGAAATCGATCACGATGAAATTGACGAACCTCCTAATGTACGGTTGTACCGGTATGAACTCCAGTACTGGTCTTACCACATGCGCCAAGCAGAAAATCTGTGGAGTCTCGAAGAACGATCAAAGAATAGCGACTGGGCCGAAGTCCTTAAAGAGCTAGATAAATGGGTTGCAAATGCGGCCTGGTTCAGTCGCTGGCAGTTACTATCTGACAAACTTGCATGCCATAAAGGTCTCTTAAAGCCTTTGCATGTTGCTGCTTACCTAGGCTTGACAAGCTGGGCATCACGTCTCTTGGAGAAGGGTGCAGATATCAACGAAGCGCCCTATGCGCTACCACAGACGCCCCTTCATTTAGCCAGTACGCGGGCAGATAACCCTACCATGCTCAAATTACTCCTCGAGAATGGTGCTGATCCGAACCTCATAATCAACAACCTCCCTAGCCCTTGTAAGCACACTTCACCGCAATGCTGAACTCTTCTTAGAAACTGACTACCCATCTAGTCTATACGTGGCTGAGTACCAGCTCAGATATGGAAAGTGTTCAACTCTTCCTCAAACACGGTGCCGACCCAACCATAGTTACTGAACGCTCACAATGGACGGCGCTTCACCATGTAGCATGGCAAGGGAAAGACGTGGCTGTATTGGAACTACTTCTTAACCACATTATCAACGGCATTCAGCCCAACATCAATGCCCCAGACTGTTTCGCGAATTCGCCGTTACACATCGTGCTATTGCGACGCGAAGTCCCCAAAGCGCTTTTGAAAGCGTTTGTGGATCATGGGGCTGACGTAAACAAAGAGAATAGGTTTTCCAGTCGACCATTACAGTTGGCCGGTATGTTTGGAGACCTGGAAACACTGCAGATCCTGTGCCATACTCAGGCAGTCACCGAGATTGATGATCTCGACATTGACGGAAACAGTGCTCTTCAGCACGCTGCAGCGTTCAACCACGCCAATTGCGTCAAGTTTCTTGCCGAGCTTGGAGCCAAACCAAACATCCAAAATAATTCCGGACGAGTAGCGCTGCATACTTCTGCGTGGAGGGGCACGAAAGAATGCGTTGAGCTATTGCTTGCCCATGGAGCACAACCAAATATACAAGACAAACGCTATCGAACGCCCCTATTCTTTGCCTGTCTTGATAAATCTGCTGAAGGCAAGGCAAAACTATTGTTCGATACGCTATTAGAGAAGAATGTGCCTCTAGCTCAGATTAATGCGCCAACAAAGACTGGACGCACCCCTTTGCGTGAAGCTGCGGGGCATGGCTTCGAGTACGTAGTCGACAAATTGATCAAGACTGCTAAAGCCACGAATGACTTAGGAAGCCTGGCGCTCAACAGGAAAGACATACGCAAAGGAATGACCCCCCTTCATCGAGCCGCATGGCTTGGAAAGGTAGGCTGCGTTCGCCTTTTGCTTGCAGCCAACGCCGACATCTCGATTTGCGACAATCAAGGCAAAACTCCCTTGGTTCTTGCCTACGAGCATTGGACACTATCGAGCCACCAGACGACGCTTGAAGACATCCTATCACTCCTTATTGATAAAGATCCGAAGGCAGCAGCAGCTGATGCAGAGCTCGTGGCCATTTGCGCAACCAACGGCAGCACAAGACTACTCCAACAATTGAGCCTGATAGGGGCCGATCTTAACCGTCAAGATAGGTATGGCTGGACGCCGCTGGCTTTGGCCCAGAACGCCCTCCAGGAGGATACTATTTACTTCCTCAAGCAACAAGCAGCATGGGCCGGAAAGCTACCCTCGCGGTGGGCGAAAAACACACAAACAAATATTTTAGCGGACGGAACGAGCATTAAGCATACATCTAGCAAGAGCGTCTGTATTTCTACAGAAAAGCCGTTACCAGCAGGCCTCGACACTTTCTACTACGAAATCACGATCAAAGCGCTGGCAAAGATTTCAGGTGGTTTAGAAAGCAATTTTTCTATCTTGGCTATTGGTTTCTGCACTATTGGCGGCTCTGCTATCCGCTTCCCAGGCTCTCCACCTCGCGCTGATGCTCCAAGCGCGCGATCGTGGGGTTATCACGGTGACGATGGTGGGCTTTATCAGAGTGACCGTGAAGATGGCAGGAGTGTTGCAACAGAGCTACGATATCATACTGGACATACAATTGGTTGCGGTATTGATCTCACTACGCAAACCATGTGGTTCACGCGTAATGGGCAGAGGCTGAAAAGTGAGTTTACCGATGTACGAGGTAGGTTGTTCCCGTTGATTGGGCTGAAGGATGGCGTGGAGGTGGACACCAATTTTAAAGGGCCATTTTTGTGGAAAAATGAGGCGAACGAAGGGACTGGTGAAGCCAGCTAGAAACGTGGGGTGTTGACTACTTGAGGTGCAGCATTTCCCCACTTTTGTTGGTTTACGAAGAGACTGGATCTTTATTGGACAGCCATAATTTTTGGAGGATAGCTGTTTAGCGACAGGCCAATCAGGCTGCCTAGGGCGGTGCACACCAGCCACCGCTAGGGCTTGTGCCATAACCACACATATGTATCGCTCTGCAGATCACAGTGCCATATCAGTGGTGGAAATTTCACAGGAAGCTGACCATCATGGGGCTTCGTAATGGATTGTCAGAAATCTCAGCCCTTTGTTCACTTCTCATCCTTCAAACTTTACATGACCAACCCACTTCATCGATTCCACCAGTTGTGCATTAGAAGGAAATGTCAGGCGCCTTTGAAACAGCAGCTGGCGTATTTGCAGTTATCGGCGTTGTGGATGTGCTCGTTCGAACTGGCAGCGAACTTCATCGGTTTTTTTGCGGAATCTCGGATGCGCCCAACTCAGTCCAGAGACTTAGCGATTGTATTCGCGACACCGTCCTGTTGGCAGAGGCTCTCAGGAAATGTACTAAAGTCAATGTTGATACCGGAGCCCTAGCGTCTCTCCAAGCATCAGTCAAAGCGTTGGACCGTGAACTGCGCAACCTCAAACTCCAGGTAGCAAAATGCAAAGGAGCCAAATCGGGGTGGAGTAGAATCAAATATGTTCTGGACGAAAAGAAGATTTCCAGAGCATTGATCAACATGGAAAGGTCGAAATCCCTTCTTGTGAATGCATTGACTCTTGTCTATGGGTATGTTGTCTGTTGTTCTCCACTTCATTCCTGACATGTTCTACGTAGAGAATCATCGGCGCTAGAACTTCAGAAGATTTCCAGTCACATCACCCAAGTTGGGAGTAAGATAGACCTTGATGCGCTTTCTCAAAAATTGACATCATCTCTCGATATCCACCATCGATCTCTCACTGACGCACTAAATCTTCACGAAAAGCATCGCACGGCCTCTGCTGAGGCAAGCGAACGAGGCATCTCCACGTTACAGCGTAACCAGACAGATATCTTGTCACGACAAGAGTGCCTGGTGCGTGCTTCGACACAGACCGAGAGACAAACGGCTTTGATATCGAGACAAGTACGAAGAGCCACCCAAGCTTCCGCAATGGAACACAGAAGCACAAGAGATATTCTGCAGAGCAGATTTGATAGTATCCAAGTTGCACTCGACAAGCGCCTCACTTGCAACCTCAAACCTGGCAGCGATGTATATTTCTATGGTGAACGACCCGACATGATCATGGCTTACTTACTTCCGATCAGAGAAGAGATCGACACATTTGTCAACCATATGCTGGTGAACTTTCAGGATAGAGTAGACATGCAGGACATGTTCAAGATTCGCGATGAGTTTCGACGACTACTAGGCTCGGCAGCTCAAGAAGAGGCCATGAAATACCAAATGTCTAATGCCACTTCATTTGATCAATGGCATTTTCCTAGTAAAATTGCTAGGCCTACGAAAATCATTGACGGACATGAGGTAGAAAATGCACCAGGAGAATCAAGAGCTTTGTCAGAATCAGCGCAAGTTAGGATGCAGACTCTAACAATCGAGACAGCAACTGCGATATTTCAGCTTGTCATTCCTCGGAAAGAGACGGCAAGAGAAGGTGCCCCGAAGGCCTGTAACCTTGGCCTTTCAGTCAACAGTCGCGCACAGCCGTCTACATGGATTAATATAAAATTCACACAATCTTCATTACAACGAATTCCCTCGCGGATATGCACTCATCTCAACGTATGTACTCTGGCTACCGATGACGAGCTTGGCGTGTATTTCCATATTCTGTATAATGGTAGCCTCGAAGACATTGATCAGGCCATCAGCCGGGGTTCTATCTCGCCTTATCGTGTGATGCCTTCTGGAAGCAATCTCATCGTACTCGTAAGTATACATCTATACGGCTAGAAGTAGGTGCTAGCCTTGCTAATCCTGTCATCATAGTATGCAATACAGTTGGGCCGTTTCGATGTATTGCGGTACCTCAAGAGACAAGGGATAGAAGCAGGTTACTCGGCCCTGTACAATAGTTATACTGCCGTGTGGCCTACCTAAGGAAGCTTAAAGAGGAGTGTTAGTGAAAGATTATGAGACAGATTACTTGTATTTCCTTACCTCTTCTCTTTCTAAGCTATTGATCTTTCTTTACGTAAGTCCTGGAGTAAGGCTAGGGCACTCTTGTGGCTATTCCCAGGTACGTATCTATCATATTTCAGAGAACCTTGGACTCCTTCGAACTAACATGTATATGAATTAATAGCTACGTGAATTAAAATCAATTGGCGATTGTACGGCCAAAAAAAACTAGAGCACATGGCCAAATTACCCGCCCCTAGAAAGATTTTTATCTTAAGTTTTATTAGGGCGTCATCGCTGTCTCAAATAGTTAGTAGGTGGGGAGGTGCCTCGGATGGGTGATAAAAATTTGAGTTTATATTTCTACTCGTTCGTCCGAGGGAGCCTTTAATTGCCAGTTAGCTAGATAGCAATCCAATAGAGACTATGTCAAGGTATAGCGCTAACCTTAGTAGTATTACGATGAAGCACGTATCAATTATTGCCAGGTTCCGAAGTCTCCTGTAGTGTCACGTAACTGAGAAAGAAGAGAGCTGAATATAGAGTGATTCTATTTGATAAGTAAGTGCCTCTCGGTAAACCAAAAAGTAGGAAATTCATTCTTCTCACATGAATACTAGGTGCATACAATAGGGCATATACTGCATAGTTATTTTACTCAGAACCTTAGATTAGTCTTGCCATACTTGTAGCTATTGATAGAAAGATCCTAAATAGTACCAATAGCTTTTGGCTGCTGTGTCTTAGGTCACCTATATTACCGAATCAATTTTGGTCAAAGATCGCTAATGCCGCACTCCCAGGTGCACGACTGGGCCCCTACTATAAATAGAACAGCGGCCACAATAAAGTACGGCAAATACTGGCCAATGATGGAAGCGCAGCCAAAAGCCCTCCTTGTTGGGCCCACGGTCGTTGGAGCTCAGTGTGGAGCAGTGTGGTTGAGATGAAGTAAGATCCATGTGACCTTAACTAGTATGTAAATGGTGAGGCAGATCGCTTCAGACTGGTAGCGATTCGCCTTACACCAACCACGGATATGCTTTCTACCAGCTCTCAGAGCTCACGCATATATGTGCTATCCTCTCTTACGACCACCTACTCCATACGTCCCCCAACTTCACCTCTAACATCAACGTCATCCTACTTGAATTTGTGTAGCAAGGCTGCCTTCTTCAAAGCTTCAATCATCCGTTCTCCTTGGCGGTTCGCGTTTTTCTCGGGATATCAATGCTGGTATAAATGCTTCGCGCTATCCTTCGAATGGCAGGTGTCAAAGCTACTAAATCTTATCCAATATGTTGCGATCGCCATCCACGCAGCATTGGTGTTATCTTGAAATTACAAAAGTGTGCTCAAAGCAACAACGCCGTTCTATTTCAGGAGCTCAGATGCCAACTGGCCTGAGCTCTTCTCACACAGGTGATCATGTCTATCTAGTGTAACCGAACATATTACTAACCTATATTAGGCTGGAACTCTAACAAGGGGTGTTTTTTTTTTTAAAATTTCACGTGTGGACGCTTCATCATAGATGAGGTGGAGAATCTTCAAAAGCGAAAGATCGAGTTCGATTTAAATTAGCTCGCCAGTGTCGCTGCAGGCTTAACTGGTGCTATCTAATATATTTCTATTAAGAAGTACTCCAATATCTTGTTTGAAAAAGCATTCCTCATAACCATAGATAATAGTCGAGAAGTTGAAGTAAAGTACCTATCCCGAACGCTAATATTATATATTTTGCCAAGGCTAATGAAGTTGCTAAAATAAACTTTGTAGGGTTGATATAATCTCTATAAATAGCGAATCTTACTTAGGCGACTAATTTAGGAGGCTAGAAACAATCTCGATACGCCTATACCTCGGGTCTGCTTATAGAACTCGCAAGCAAAATCACATCTTATTAGGGCTGAATTTATTATTATAGAAAAATCCGAAGGTATTCCGCTATCTTGACTCTAGGGCTCGACGAGACTATCTCAAAGGACCCAACTGCTTCCTACCATGACTTATCTCCAGAAGCAATGGCTGGGCATTTTGTTCTCGCACCACGGTAGCTTGCATCATACGGGAGAAGAAGGTAATTCAAGCTTTGAAACCCTCTAAACAGATTGTTGTATTAAAGCCGCACTTGACCAATCGAAAGATCAGATTTTTTTTTAAAGCGGTTAGCAGAGAATGATGAAGAGAGAGCGATGAGTACAAGCATTATTAGCCATTTGAATGATCTACCTCGACACGGACATTCATATTGGAGAATATTCGTTTGGACGAAACAACTTTGCTTGCCATGACCAAAGCGCAAACCAAGAACTCCTGATCGCGCGCGCGGCTGACTCCTGCATGTACAAATACGCTGCCTCGCTTAGAAATCGGATAGTGATTCCGCACTCAAAACACTCACACAAATCCAGATGATGTTTTGTGCCGGGCATGTTGGACTTCTTGATACATTCTTTTCTCTTGATATCACTACAAGGCACAATTTTCATCTTCGCGCCTTCATGAGCGGACTGCGTAACACCACTTATTCTCCTACATCATTTTCTGCCGTAAAAATGCTGGGGTCAAACGCGTCCGCTCACCGAGTGTCGTGACACGCGGACCGAAAACCTGATGGCAGCCGCGCCCAGAGTACCCCGACTAATAGTAAAAAGTAACCCTGGGGGTAAAGTATATGCGTTTGTGTCCAGACCGTATAGCTGGCTGTAAGATGCTGCGTTTGACGATTTTGTGGAATTGCTTGGCCTGGGCGCAGTATCGGGACACAACAACACGGGGACTTGTATATAAAATAGAGGCTGTAGTAGTATCGCTGACGATGCTAGAGTACGAGAAGAAGTTCAAGGTAGGCACACTCAGACACTCAGGTAGACACATCAAGCAGACACCAAGTAAAAATTAGCCGTTCGAATTCAATATTGAGACTCATCCACTTGCTTTTTTACAGGGGAAGAAAACAGCCTTGATGTCTAATTCCGCAGATCCTACATCTTGTTTACAATTCCAACCCTATAGACAGCCGTCACCAAACATGAAAAGAGGCTTATTAACACCCTACACTGCAATAGTTCATGCATGTAGTCGTCCAGCCAGTGCACCGTACTGGGATAATTAAGAGGAAGAAACCAGTTCATCGTTGAAGCTCGCACGACAAGTTAATTGCTCGTGTCGGGAGAGCAGGGAATCGAAACATAGGAGAAGTACATTTGAGCAGAAAAAAAAAGGCGAAGGAAACTGGTGTGTCGAGATGACGAGTATGTGGCGGAGCCCAAGTCATGCACCGGGCAGATAACGAAAATGGAGTTTAGGGGAATAGTAGGAAAATTATTGAACAGGGGGAACGTAAGTGCTGCAAACGCGGAAAAAGTATATGCAAAATCCAGCCGCAAACCCAGGACGCCGTCGCCAATGTGCAAAATGACGGATCGTGGACACATGTACAAAATATCGGGTTTATGTCGATGATGCGGTATGGCTCTTCTTACGACCGAAGATGGTTCGGGTACGGCTCTTGTCGCGAGACTTCTTTTCGGAGTGGTCCTTCTTGACCGATCGTCCAGAACGGACAGACCGAGAGTCAGAAATAGTAGGTCCATCGTCCATGTACTTGTCTTTGTAGATCCAGCTGTTGCCCACCATACTGACGCCTTTGGCTTCTGCTGCGCGGTAGAGCTTAGCTGCTTTCTTCATGTCTTTCTTGCAACCAACGGCTTCGGCATAGCAGTAGCCGGCCTCTACCAGGGCATCCGCATCACCCCAGCTACCGGCGATCTCGTAACAGCGTAGTGCAAGAGGCTTGTCTGGAGCTGCACCCCAGCCGTTCATGTAGCACTTTCCAAGTTCATAGATGGCTACGGCGTACTGGGCTCTATGTTGCTTCTTCTTAAATTGATCGGTCGGTTGCCCGGACTTTGGCTCCTCATCTTCAGCTAATTCCAGCTGGCCAGAGTCTACGGCACGGCGGAGCCATTGCAGGGCTTCTGCCTTGTTCTCACGCATGCCCCAGCCATGTCGACAGGCTAGACCATACCAGAACATGGCCTCTGGAAGACCAGATCGGGCAGCTAGGCGAAGGTGGTAGGTAGACTTGAGCAGCTCGCCAGCCTCGTGAAGCTCAAGACCAATGTCACAATGTTCTTGAGCGGTAGTTTCTTGGGTCCTAGCAGTCCGGGCACGGATCGTACTGTTGCTGGACGTCAGCGATGGTGCTCCACGTTCGGTGGACGCATCGCGCGCAGCAGCCTGATCCCGCCGTATCCGTGCTGATTCAAAGGAGCGAGGTGGCGACTCTGGGGATGGTGGCCGTGCTTGGCCTTGAGAGGGCTGATCCCATGTTATTTGGCTCTTGAAAAAATCTTCAATGCCCACGGATCGTCGATCAACGGCCCTGCCTCGCGGAAGGCTGAATTTGGAGTAGGTGTATGACGTTGCGGCATTGCCAGTGAAGTCACCAGATCGGCGGAAGTCCTCGCTGGCCATGCTAACTGGTGTATGTACAGTTTCATTTGCATAACTTGTATTTGGGAAGTCGTTGGAGTTTTGGCGGCTGGGCGGCGTATCAAAGGACGGCCTCATATAGACGCTTTCCTCAGAGTGTTGCCGTGATGGCCCATCAGTGGAAGGCCTGACATCGACAGAAGGTCTTGCGCTCTGTCTGCTCATTGGCCGTGAGAAATTATAAGAGGGGCGCGGCAAGGGGCCCGTAGCAGAGTATTCAGAAGAAAATGAAGGCGAGCGAGGAATGGCCGGGCCAGTGGCCGGCGTAAAAGGGGATTGAGTGCGCGACAGACTGGAACTGGGGGATAGGTTGCGGTTCTGTTGAATAGAGTCGTAGGAACCGCTCAGTGACATGTCCTCGATGTCAGACCCGCCGTCTCCAGGAACAGACCGAGTGCTTGGTGACATCCTTGGGGAGCGATGAGAATTAAGCGAACTAGAAGAACGTGGCGGCAGTAGATTACTTCGTGGTTGCGACCTCGACTGGGATCCGGTTGAGGTCTTTCTTTGTGGGCTTAGGTATAGGCGAGAAGTCGGGGCGGGGACGCTGGGGGTGACAGGCGTGGCTTCACGCAGTCCAATGCGAGGCTCCTGCGCCTCGGGAGATTGCGCCCTGGGGATATCAAAGTAGCCCTTTGGAGGGCTAACCGGGCTGTTCTCTTCAATGGGAGCCATGGGGTTTCGTGCGGGCATGGACTGGCCATGCTGCGGCTCATCGCCGCCAAGCTGGGGATAGAAGGACTTGTGCTTGTCGGGCACCTGGTGTCGAGGCGACGGCTCCGCATGGTGAGGCATGATGGGGCCGACTTCCTCACTGGGGGAGTTGACACCAGAGGACATGGCGGAGAAATAGCCGGCGCGGTTGCCGAACTCATTCTGAATAGTCAGTGGCGCTAATCGACTGAGGCGACGTCCGGTTTTGTCGGCCTGTTCGAATCTCTTTGCGAGCAGCCGTCCTTGTAGGGCCAGGGCATCGAGGGGAGAAAGCGCGGGCGGGACCTCGCCGGCGCGTGGACTGGGCAGGTCGGCGAGCGACAAGCTGCTCATGCTGGCGCTGGTCATGTTGGTCAAGTCGTGATGGCGGGGAGGATCAAAGGACTGAGAACGGGAGTCCATGCCCGGCGGGCGGTTTGGGTTGTTTGCCATGGTCGAGGCAAAACGAGTGACGCAGTCAGCAAGGATGTCTCATGGAAGCAGCAGTGGTCGAGCAATGGCGCTGATCCGTCATGCGAGCAGTGAAACGCAGTTGCAAGGCAAAAGGCGGGCGTAATGCGGGCTGCAGACAGTTGTAAGGCGGCGCAAAGGCGAGGTGCGCTGGTGCGCTGGTGCGCTGGATGTGGCACGACGGGGCTGTGTGTTTGGCGCAGTTGTGGTGGGTGGTGAGGTCGCAGATCTCAGGACAAGGGGTGGGAGCAGCAGCGAAGGAGCGGATACGGCAGCGGGCGCCGCGGAGTAAGGAGCAGAGAGCTGAGGCTGGAGGGGAGAGCAAGCCAGGCAGGCAGGCAGACAGGCGAGCAGCGCAGAGCAGACAAGCTGGGAGACGGCAGGCGTCGCGATGTTCTACTGTGGGCGAGTCGTGCGCAATCGCCAACCGGCCACGACCTCCTGAAGACAGACAGGGACATCAAACCCAGGGCGTCGGGGGTCCCCTGCGAAGTTAAGATTCAGCGAATTGGGCTGGCCGGCCCTGTATCGAGGCCGTTGTGGCCAAAGCGGGGCGCCCCAAGCCACATGGAAACTCTGTGCGGCCTGTATGCTTGCGGCGCCGCGAGTGGTTGGGCGCGCAGATGGGAATTATTTTCAGCTATGGCTACCTCGGCCGCTGCGTCAGCCGTGCCTGGCTGGCCTGCGCGGTGGCTACTGTTGCTAAGTCGGTGCGTCTGGACAAAGAAGAGCCAGCCAGGCAATTGGCAGTGTCATGTGACTGTCCTCCCTCGGGCTCGGGCTACTTCCGGTTTGAGCCACGGCCGCCGGCTAGCGGTGTTAGTGGCACCTTCTGCGCGTCACCTCTCATTTGGCAGGCGCTTCTGTGGAGCAATTGCTGCTCATCAAACCCGTCGCGAACCACAGTTCTCGCCCTCAACTCCATCGCCGCTCTGCAAATCTTCGCCTTGTGTGACTGGAGCATGACGGCCGCCGCTCTCCACGCCAATGTCCACAGTCTACACAGGCGGTGCAGTCCATCCTCATCCACACCACCCCCCCCATTGCCAAGCACCCGCACTCTTATCTAACCATGCCTAATCTTCTAATTTCTAAAAACCGGGCGGCAATGTGTCCTACAATAGTCATATGCACCTGGGTGTGACGCCCGCCGCCTTGGGCCCAATATCCATGCCGGGCTGCCCCTGCCTTGCTCTCCTCATACCAACGGCCTGTTTGCAAAACCTGCTCACCCACTCGCTTCCACCTTTTCCCACGACTGTACGCTGTCCTCGAGCTTGGGTGCCGCATAGTTGTCCAGAGGAACACGTCGCAGTCCCATCATCCACCCCACCAGCCCTTCTGGCAACCAGTTCCCCACAGCGTCGTAGGTAACACTGCCTCGCCCCACGCGCCACACTGAACGAGGCCGCTTCTGCGCCAGCGCGTCAAACACGGCGTTGTGCAGCTCCCTCAGCGAGCCTCCTGTCCCTCGACTGTACGCAGCCCGCGTTTGACTCTCAAAGTTGCGAGCGTACAGCGCTCGTGTCGTGGCAGGCCACGTGTGTGGACTGCCGGCCGCTCTTGTTTGCACATGGTGTTTCGGACCTACGTGAGAGTAATCAAAGGTTCCTAGGTGAAACTGCAGAACATCGATCCCGAGCGTCCCAAGTTCTGCCCGCAAGGACGCCAGGAAACCTTCGAGTGCCTTCACAATCGTTGTTTCCACACTGTGAAACGGTGGCCGTAGTGATGCGACGATGCTTGGTGTGAGCATAAGGACCCGCGCTTTGAACTCGCAGACAGTCGGCAACAGCACCTGAGTCACTGCTATTGTGTTAAGTACCTTGGCGTTGAGTGCATCAGACCACAGTTCTGGAGAGACTGTCTCAACAGGCCCAGTAGGAAATATCAAGTCTGGGACGAGTACCACACCTTTCAAACTCAACTTGTGCGGGCTAGCCCCGGCAAAGGCGACGTGGGGCCTCGCCAAAGTGTCATTGAAGCGCCCAATAGCTTCTTGTGTGCCGAAAGTGTCTACTACGTCGAGATGCAGCGGTCGTACGTCTGCGCGTGACTCGCCTATAACCTGTTGTTCTTCGTCCATGTTCGAGCATACAATATACACAATGAAGCCGCGCCTTTCAAGGTCGAGAGATAGTGACCGTGTTATGGGTGAGTTAGGAGGACCAGCAATTACTGTAATACCTAGTCAGCGGGGAGCCAAAATTCCATCTGTAGTGCTTACCAACGACCTCGCTCCTCGCTCCATTACCGGCTCGTCGTGCTCTTCGCTTGCGATTGTGCTTCCGTTTCTCCATCCATAACAACAGCCCTCCTGTTCCAGCGAATGCGACAATGGCTGCCGTGAGCGCACGATTTTTGGATATCCAGTCTTGAACCTGGCGTAGGTATGCGACGTCAGTGACGTGATGTGGGGGCGGGGGAGGAGGAAGTGGTCGAGCATGCACAGGGAGCCACCCCTCTGGAACGTGTCTCTTCACATAGCCTGCAACAGAGGCAAAATTTCTATCGCTCGCATCCCAGATGGAGCCGGTGAAGTTGCGAATGTCGTTGGAGTACTCGGTGAGCTATCACGGTCAATCAATGGAAAAGCAGGGCGACTGGCATTTTTACTCACCACATTCAGGATGCGTTGATCATCATTTGACATGGCTGCTAGTAGGCGCAATGCAAGGGCTGAATTTCAAGATGCATCACTTCGTGCCCGGGTGAGGACGATGCGTGGTTGAAGATGGGCGCAAAAACGTCTAAACTACGTAGTACGCACGAGGTCACATGCCGTCGAGTCGAGCGCCACCATCTTCAGGCCAGCCACCATCCTACTCGCCCCACAGAGAACTGTCCGCTTGCTGACCCTGCATGTCGAGCGCATTCACCCCGTTTACACAGCAGCGACTTGCTGCGGGTAAAAGCAATGCTATAACGTGAGAAAGTGTTATTCCAGCGACTTGCTTCTTCACCTGCCAACTCCGAGCGACGCGTGAATAGCTTACGTGGCTGTCCTCGCCTTTTGCCCCTCTACTTGAGTAATCGTCTGCTGCTCTACTTCCAGTACCTTCTCTACTTTCAGCCGTCGTACTTGTCGTCTCAATCAAGTTTCTTTATGGCGTTCCCTTGATTTCATACCCGAGACCAAAGCCACCCTAAACATTCCATATTCAGCAACCCCCATCCTGAGCTTGATTGGTACTACGGTCATCATGAGGGAAATCGATGCGCACTTTGACGCTTATGAGCATCTCAAGCACTTGCCGAGAGATGCGGAAGCCCTGCACATGCTTCGCAAGGCTGCTTCTATGGTCAAGCCTATGATGCGAAAACGCGGCTGGAAGGTTGGGACGCTGGCCGAATTCTTACCAGATGAGCCGCAGCTGCTGGGTAGGCGTACTTGGGTATTCCTCGGACCTTGTTGCTAAACAGCTGTAGGACTCAACATCAACCGCACAGAGAGAATTTTGATCAGGCTGCGATATCATCATGACTCCAGGCAATTCCTATCCGTGGAGCAGGTCACAGACACATTATTACATGAACTCTCACACATCGTATTTGGGCCCCATAATGCCGACTTCAATAACCTTTGGAACGAACTACGGGACGAGCACCAGTCTTTACTCTTGAAAGGATACTCTGGTGAGGGGTTCTTATCGCAAGGCCAGAAGCTCGGTGGGAAGAGGATGCCTCTGGATGAGATGCGTCGACAGGCTAGGAAAGCAGCAGAGAAGCGGAAAGCAACGACTAATACAAATACTGGTGGCCACCGCTTAGGTGGTTCCTCTGCCGCTAGAGGAATTGATATGCGCAAGGTTATCGCAGATGCCGCATCGAGGAGGAATAGTATCACCGAAGGATGCGCGAGCAACAGCGCCGAGGCAGGGAGGTTGGTCCACCAACAAGAGCAAGACGGCTTCAGGACAAAGGCGGAGCAGGATGACGCAAATGACCAAGCGATTGCACGAGCCTTACAAGACCTTATGTACGAGGAGGAGATGCAAAGACTGGGGGCACCATCAGCGCTGGGCGGGCTGACTTGGGATCGCGAGAATGGCCTTTCATTCGATAGTAACCCACCCTCACGCACATCGTCACCAGTGCCGAATCCCTCATCCGGGCTCGAGTGGTCGAAAGAGGGAGGCCTATCTTTAGAATCGTCAAATACTCCACCGCATCCAATACGGCAAACATCGCTACCCATAGTAAATGCACAAGGCCGTCCACTATCCCGTCTAGTCACCAAATCGCAACCCAAACCATCTTCATCACGCCCGGTTTCAACGGCACGAACATCTTCCTGGGGTCCTTCACGCCTAATCAGCCAAGAAGAACAGCAACTACGAGACAAACAACTCCCATCCGTCCCACCCCCCACATCACCCCAGGCTCTGACCGTTCCCACCGATCCCAGCAAATGGGCTTGCCCACAATGCACACTCCACAACCCCCTCGATTTCCTCACTTGCGAGGCGTGCGGTCTCGAACAACCACCACAACCTATACCACAGCACAAGCGCTTCGGGTCTTCAAATGCGGCGCCTAGCTTACCTGCTCCGCCGCCACAATCCGGGCTCAGGGGCTCGGGCGCGACACCGTTCGAGCCAGCTCAGGGGCGAATAGGGTGGAATTGCCTAGAGTGTGGAACTTTTATGGAAAATCAGTGGTGGACCTGTTCACTCTGTGGCACTATGAAGCTAGATTCGTAAAGGGAGAGTGGGGTTGCGGAGGAATACAACGCAGTAAGGGGCATGAGATTATGGCAGGTATGTTTGTTTGTAGGGCGAGGTTTTAGATAGTCTAGAAGGCATCTCGGAATGCAAATGAGTCTCGTAGTGATGAGCAGCTATAGTGGTAAGATTTCTAGTCTTTGCTAAACCATATTATCCGGCTCTGCTTATACACTGTTTATCTCCCGCTGGCACTATCAATGACATACAAACAGATTTGCATCACTTTCTCCTAGTTCGCGCTTAGACCATCGAAGCGGTGACAAGGCCCCACGCATGCGTTCCAACCGTTTGTGAGTACTACCTACGTGTGCTAAAGTCAAACGATAACTCTACCTTGTCTAAAAGGTATGCTTGCAGTGTTTGAGCGTTCTCAGTCTGTAGCTGCTAGAAGTGGAGCTGCAGCCTGCAACGTGAAGTATATTTGCAGTGAATGAGACCTGCAACCAAATTTGCCGACCTACATTACCGATATCAGGACATCTTTACATTTCCTCATACATGCCAAAAGCTGCCAACTTCACCTTAGCTTGCCTCAATACAGTGTGCTATTGTCTTCTAGCGCCGTAGGTTTTCTTGCGTCTATTTATTCCGCCTACTTCTACTGTTGCTCTATCACCACCGTCGGTCCCCGTGACAACCAATCGTCTTTCCCCTCACCTCTAATTCGATTTCAACTCCGGCAACAGCACCAAACACCTATTTGGCCATCTTCTGCTACTAGATTGCTCTTTGAAGCCTCTAGCGCAGCTGTCAAGATGCCCAAACTCAAAGATCTCACTTGCTCAATCGAGCTTTCGGCTAACCAGAAGCCCTTACAGGAGTTCGGAACAACGTATGGAGATGGGTTTGTCGAGACCTTTGTTCCTGTCCCCCGCAAGCCGCAGCCGTTCTCAATCCACCTCACTTCTGACAGGTTCATCGCACCCGGGATTTCGATGTATGTCTTTGTAGACGGCGTGTATCAATGCAACCGCAACAGACAAGATTTGAAGCTCAGGAAAGGATCAAGTAGTCGTACATTGGTCGACTTCAGGGTCAGGCAGAAAGAGGAGAAGCAGAAGGATGGCTCGATGATTGCGAGGGAGTGGAAGTTCGAGAAGCTGAACACAAGTAAGTCATCTTGGAGGAAGGATAGAAACTCTGCTGACTTCAATAGCATCGGCTGATAGTGCACCTGACGTGTGTTCGCCAAACATTGTTGATAATCTCGGCTGCATTGAGATCCTCGTCCTACGGTGTGCTGGCCCTCGAAATGCCAAGACAATCTCTGTAATGAACATGGACGGCACGGGCGACTTCTTTGACCCAAGCCACGCCTCGGATAGCAAGAGCCGAGAGCAAGGCGGGCGCTCAATGTTCGACGATCGTGTACCCTTCTTTGGCAGTCAGACCGGTAGCAACCGGCCACCACCTCCAATTTTTGCGTACGCCGAGTCTCTTCGCAGCCTTGATACAACACCAAGCAGTCATCATCCTTCTCACCTATTCACAGATGCTTCGCCATTTAATTCATCCCATCGCCAATCACCTCATTCTAGATATTCTGAACCTATTAGTCCACATGGATATCCCCCAGGCAGTATACCCTCCAACGCGTTCCAGTACGGCAGTGGACCTATTCCTACCGGATCTAGGTATAACCCTGAGGGCGGCTTTTATCATACAGGGCCTTCTAATTTGGTAGCGGCGAATCCTCACGGGGCAGACCCAGCATGGCTTGACGAGCTATTGGCGAAGGCAGTAAAGCGTGGCGTGGAAGAATCACGACGCAACCCAGATAACCATCAAGAACAAGGGCGGGCCGACAGAGACTACGATATGGTTAGCGAAACACCGGGAGCCTGGCCACATTCGCCTGCAAGCCCTAGTGTCTCTCCAGCGCGGAACACAGACCGGGCTCTGCGTGGTGATAGTGATTGGCAGAGCGTCCAAACTGCGTGGGAAGGTTCACAAGATGACTGGGCCGAGCCTCCAGCCCAGGGTTCCGAGGGAGACTGTGTCGGCTGGGATACAGAATCCGAGTGGGATGGTCAGACCAAGACAGAGCGGTGGGGTGAACAAGACGAGACTCAATCTGATTCCTGGAGTTCCGATGACACATCAAGAACGAGTAACTTTGATGAAGGTGGCCATCAATGGGGAAAGTCGGGAATGCCCACTCTTCGGAACAGGTCCCGTGTTCAAGATGCGTCTCCAGTCACGCCGCGCACTCATCGACTCCGTCATTCGAAGGATGATCATACCCGACGAACACGCTCAAAATCTCGACTAAGGAGGTCCACGTGGAATGAAAGGCCATATTCTTCACCTGAAGAGCATAATGGTAGCCCCTACGCCGGGTCTATCTCAGGTTCTCTTGCTGCATGTGAGATTTCGGACTCTACCGTGCAGCCGTCGCACTCCCGAAGCCAAATACACCATCCCAAAGGTAGGGACTGGTTTCATAAACAGCCGTCTCGCACCCGGTCTCTCCACGACATCGGTCGGAAGGCATCACATCAATCGCAAAAAACCGAAAGGCGACCGGCTAGTGCTCGTACTAGACGCACCCCATCCAAAGCATCAAGAACAGTGCTGAATCCCATAGACCCACCAAGCCCAGTAATTCCGATTATATATCCTACCAGGGTATCACACAAGTCTAGTAGTTTTGCAGCACCAAGCGTCCGTAGTGTGCCGCCACCCCCAGGATTTGCTCCCGTCGAATCCGAGCCGCCCTACAAGCAAGGTTTTGCGGCCCCCTATATGTCAGCGAATGCATTCAGCGCAGTAAACGCAACGGAAGCTCCATGGAAAGCCAAAGAGAATAAAAAAAGTGATTGGGGCCAAGAATGGGGCACTGGAGACTTAGGCGACAAAAACGACAACAGCTGGGAAGTCAACAGCACCTGGAACAACAAGCCCCAAGCCACCAAAAGCATCACTTGGGCCTCCGAAGCCCCAGCCTGGGAAACCAAGAAAGATTCCAACGACGCATGGGCTCCAAAAGCAGCGTCCTGGACCCACCACCACACGCCCAAATCCACGCCATCTCCCCGCAAACCCCCCTCCCAACAGGCCCCCAAACGCCACACCACAAAATCCCTCTCCAACTACCGCACCCAACCCCGCTCCCTCCCCGCCCCTTACTGGCAATTCCCCCCACCGGCCTCCGCCACCCTCCCCGCCCTCCCAGAACACTCGTCCTACCCGCCCGAACCCATCCACAGCATCAGCGCCAAGCATGCCAGCGACACGGGCATCGAGCACCAGGTGCGCGCAGGCAAAGGCACGCAGTACGGCCACATGATAGGCCGCCCGACATATCTCGACACGCTGGACAAGCCGTATGCAGTGTTTCGCTTCAAGTATCGGAGCCGCGGGGTGTTGGGGGATATGTTTGGGGTGGAGGCCGTGGGTGGTGGTGGTGGTGGTGGTGGTAGCGGGAAGGAGAGGAAAGGGGAGAAAGAGTTGGGGAAGATGTCGAGGGAGGAGTTGTTGGAGAAGGTTAGGAGGATGCAGCGGGGGGGAGGGTCGGAGGGTACGGAGGGGGTGGCGAGGAGGTTGACGGAGGAGTGGGTTGAGAGGCAGGGGAGGGAGGCGGGTCGGAAGCGGAGGGGGGGAGGGAAAGGGAAAAATGAGTGGGGTAATGGGAAATGGTAGGGGGTGGGGGGGTAATTTCGTGAGGGGAAGTGTGGGGAGACAGATGTGTAATAATTCGTGGTTGGTAGACTGACGAGCAGTAGCTGCTCGTGTATGTTTTGACAAAATTGATAGTGCTTGCGTAAGTGCTGCGTGCTTGCCAGCACCTGAACGCCGTCTATTGATCGTCACGACTGATGACTAACATCAGCAGCCCCAATATCCACATCGTGCACATCATTCCATCTCTCCCTACGTCGACTCAACAACCTGCATGAACAACCTCCCCATCTCACCTAAGCCCCCCTCTCCGTCCATAAATACAGTTTTGGGGATCTCAAACTCGACTTCGGGATCCTTTTTCAACTCCCTATCCAGCTCCGTATCCAACAACGCCGCATAACTATGATCCAAGAAATCTTCCAGATTATACTTTTGCTTGGTAAACTGCTCACTGATAATCTTTGCTAGCGTCGCCACATTGGGGTGATAGTGACTTTGCAAAGCTTCCAGTTCCCAGACACTGCTTTCGATGGCTTGGGTTATGTTAGGATCTGCTTCGGCCATGTCGAAGGGGTCGGACATGCCGGATTCTTCGAGCGTGGCGGCAAGTGCTGGGGTGCGGATTTCGCGGTGCATCATGAATGTACAAGCAGGGTGGCGCTTGAACATGTTGTATACCCATGGTATTACGACAACAATTCCGGCGGGTGGCGCGTGGAGTGCGAGGCGGGAGATGCGTTTTATGAAGCTGGCCACGAGGGCGGCGGGGAGATGCGTCGACGCCATAAATGTGTCAAGTAATCGGAAAAAGCGAGAGCGGTGTTTAGAGTGTAAGAGATCGTCGTCTAGGAGGGAGTAGAGCTTCAGATAGAAAGAAGGGTAGTCGAGATTTTTCTCAGAAATGAGGTAGTAGAGGCCTGAGAGAGCGAGAAGCGATGTTGCGCCGCCGATGTTATATGAGTCGGTCAGAAAGTCCATGAGCATTTCGGGTTGTTGGAACCAAGGGGCGATCTGGTGGGGGAAGGTAGTGAGGATAGTCTTGCGTTGGTCTTTGGTGAGGCCAACGCGCATAGTGGCTAGCCATGCTTCTTGGGCCTTTTCTTTGTATACTCGTAGGGTTGGTATGTGCTTCTTTGCCTGTGATTGGAGGTGGAAATTTTGGATGTCGGCAGTTGATTGGGGGACTTGGTCGAGGGTGGATAGCAGGGAGAGGGCGTTGGCGGCTATAAGTTGTTTAGTTGGCAGTTCGAGGTCACTAGATATAGTTTTCTTGATGGTTTGAAAGGTGTGATATCGTATATCGTCGAACTGCTTGAAATATTTGTCTGAAAATTCGTCACGAGTCGCGTCGTCTGCTGGAAGGCGAAGCAGTGCCTGTAGCAGCCGCGGCAACGGCCCGTTCTTGATGCTGTAGTCTTTCTGGGCCTTGGACTCTTCCTTAACCAATCGCATGAGCAGCGTGAGTGCCACGGATTGTTTGGCGGGGTCTTCGCTTTGAAGGAAATGCTCAAGCAGAACATTGGTATATTCGTTGTAGCGCTCCCTGAGCCATGAGGCAATCACAGCCTCGGCCTCTGCCATTCCCTTGCTCTTGGTCATGTCTCCAGTCGCAAGTAGTCGGGAAAAGATCCTGCAGAGGGCAACTGCGGCGAGTACAGGCGCTTCATTTTCGGCGTCAGATTGGCGTGTTCGCTGGATCAATATGGCTATGTTGTTGTAGTGTTTTCGTGACTCCAGGATTTGTGCTTCAAGCTGGAGGATTTTGGCTTGCAGGTCCTCGCCATCTTCGCTGGGAGATTTTCGCCGGGCTTTCGATTTTGATTCGCGGCGCTCTGGCTTGGAGGGATCATCTCTTTTCCTCTTCACACCAGCATGGCTGGCGGCAGTTTTGCCAGGCATCGTCGCAACGACTCTTTCTCTTTCTCTTCTCATTTGGTGTTGGCGGCCAAAAAAGTTGAAGATGCGCCCGGTCGAAGTTCGGTTGTCGTGTCGGCGTCCGTGCCTGGGCTTGGCGTTGAACTGCAGCTTTTCGTGAGAGCTCCGCATCACCGCCAGCACCCCCAAACTCGTCCCTCCCATCTCCAGACATGGCTTCCCGTCTTGCAAGGAGCGCGGTCGGTCAGTATAATCCCTCGAATGCCGTGTTGATGCCATTGGACCCCCTGCTCACCCGCAACAGGCGCCGCCCGACTCCGCCCATCACTCCCTCTCCGCGCCCTCCCATCCATCGCTGCGCAGGCCCGCTACAACTCCAATCTGCCACAGGAGGACCCCAAGAAGAAGGCCCAGTCTGTCCTGGATGCCGTCCCCGTGTCTGGCAGCAGCACCCTTACCAAGGCCGCCGTGCTCTCCGCCGGTGCTGGTCTGAGTGTTGCGGCTATCAGCAATGAGCTCTACGTCGTCAACGAGGAGTCCATTGTTGCGCTCTCCCTGTTGACCATTTTCTGGGCTGTCGCAAAGTACGCTGGCCCAGCTTGGGGCGACTATGCGCAACAGCAGGCCGACAAGATCTCCGGCATCTTGAACGCTGCCCGTGCCGACCACACCTCGGCTGTCAAGCAGCGCATCCAGAGCGTCCAGGACCTCGGCGGTGTCATTGACATCACCAAGACCCTATTCGAGGTCTCCAAGGTACGGCGCGAGACGGGCGGCGATGGAGTTGTACGAGTCCGAGACGCTAACAACACCACAGGAGACTGCCAAGCTTGAGGCTCAAGCTTTCGAGCTTGAGCAAAGGACTGCCATTGCCCACGAGGCCAAGACAGTGCTCGATTCATGGGTGCGCTATGAGGGCCAGGTCAAGCAGAGGCAACAGCGCGAGCTTGCCGAGTCCATCATTGCCAAGATTGAGAAGGAGCTTGAGAACCCCAAGACCCTCAAGCAGATCCTCGATCAGAGCATTGCTGACGTTGAGAGTATGTCTATCGGTGAACAAGATGTAGTATACATTATGCTAATGGTCTACAGGGATCGTTTCCCGGAAGGCATAGACGCCCCACAACAAGTTCTGGTCAAGTTCGTTCAATGTTACATAAACCTGTGCAATAGCCAAGCTCATTCAATAGAGAGTACCCACGGCTGGGAAAGGCCGAATTTATCTCTTTGTCTTTCGATGCTACTAGTATCTTGTGTTTTATATTTTGGACCCACTTCCCTTCTCGAGCAGTCCCTTGATCGTCTCCGCCTAGTTTTGCGCAGTGTCTTCGCTAATTCCATTCGTATCATAGCTTACACCGGATCTAGCAATACTGTCCGCATTCGTCAAACTCCCCACTAGGAACTCATTCTCCCTCGCTCTCACATCCATCTTCAATTATCTGAAGTCGGTAGTAAAATCTGTCTGCCAAATCACTCAAATCGTAGGTCCCCGGCTTGAAAAACCCTGCTGTTGACCCTACAGAACTCACCCCACACATCGCCCCATACTTACCCACCTACGGCGTCAGTTCGCCCTGTTGCCCAGGCCCCGTCTTCCCCTCCTTCACGCCAACACGCTCCACGGACGCCAAATAGCTTGTCGCCAATAACCGGGTCGAAGACTGTTTTATCAAATGTCCCTAGGTCTGTTCCCTTTAGTCGTTTTGATAAATGCTCAATCCTGCATTCGCACGTTTTGCCACGAGACGAAAACGATCCTCGATTGGTATACATGATGGCAAAAGGGGCATGATGATACCCTCGCTAAACCCCAACATGCAGCTATCCGCCTCAACCTTTGCGCGAAAGAAGGCGCGCGGATTCAGGGGGAATGAAGCGACAAATGCAGGCGGCGAGGAAGTTATTTTGTTGTTCGATTCGTACGCCGACATCATGCTCAAACCCGCAAGCGCAAAGCACTCAGCTCCAACAGACACATGCGCCTCTCGACACAGCGCAAGCAACCGCTTCGACGCGGTAGATCTAGGTAAATTGGTCCCTCCAGCCTCGCCTCCTCCTCAGCGGATTCACAACGTCTGCGACATGTTCTTCGCGTGGTAACGGAGGACGCGCGTAACCGCCCAGAACCAGCGTTCTCGTGCGCGATTGCCTGCGACAGCGGGGGTACATATCTTTCCTAGGCCGGCGGCAGTTTTGCGCGTATACTCTGCGCGGCGAGCGCGGACGAAATCTCGTCTTCAATGGCGGGGGTCGGTGTATTCAGGATGGAAAGAAAGTGCTTGAACTAGTTGTATGCGGAGAGGCTATCGGAATATTTAGTGCGCGATTATTAGGAAGAAAGTTCAGTTCGTGGGTGCTGTTGGGTAGGGGGCGCAGGGGCAGCACGTGTAGTCTGGAAAGGCATTTTTCGGGCTGGATGATTCTTGCGACGTTGAGGGCTGTGGTCCTCGAGCTAGGATATGTCGTGTGATGCATAGGTGATGGCTTCGCTAGGGGAACTGGGTGCACCGGCGACGAAGTGTGTTTTGTTGTTGGATAGTTCTGTCTTGCTCGGGAGGAGCACGCGGTGGAGGCGGAGGAGGGTTCAGGCTAGGCTTATGTGGCGTTGTAGAGAGACGCAGTATGTCGGCTCGACCGCCGTATTGGTGCCATCTAGGTTGGAGGACTGGTGTCCTCATTGGATATTTCTGTGCTCCAGGCATGGGCATTATTTGCGTAGCGAGTGAGCCAGTGTGAGGGTGCTTGTGAAGCCATTGCGATTGTGTATGGATGGAGGCGAGATCTTGATGTCAGAGAGAAGATTTCAATTGACTTAGACGGACATGTCTATTGGTTGATGGTGGAGGTCGACTGGCGTTGAAAGCCATTTTTGCAGTCATTCTGATCACTCGTCATGGTGTTGCAGGCACCCCGG
The DNA here is from genome assembly GCA_028456235.1 of Ophiosphaerella narmari. Taxonomy (NCBI): domain Eukaryota; kingdom Fungi; phylum Ascomycota; class Dothideomycetes; order Pleosporales; family Phaeosphaeriaceae; genus Ophiosphaerella; species Ophiosphaerella narmari. Next base: position 269,072 of record JALNQA010000025.1, on the reverse strand, counting down.
GATGGCTGGAGGTGGCTTATGTCACATGACTACGTGAAGACAGGATCTGGGTATGCCAGGCAAGGCAGCCTACTGGGCAAATTACCATCTATAGATATGTGACCAAATTAGTTTTGGCTGCCCTGCGATGGCAAACTCTCCAACACACCTTCCTGGTGCGGCGCCCTTGGCGGATGTCATTGTGCAGCGGCGGAGACTGCGCGTGGTGTGCAACAATCGGCCCGTGACCATCACCACGCGCACTATTCCTCGTGCACAGCGACTTGGATACGCAGCTTCACCGCCGCAATCCTCTGACCATGGAGACCCCACAGCTTATCATCTGCTGTTCATGCATGCGACTGGCGCGGGGCTGCCCCAGGGTATGTGCACTACGCCGTCCTCGTGCCACAGCAACACCACAGAAGTAGTTTGGGTCGCCCTGATAGATCATCATGGTAGTCTAGTAGCCGCCGCCAGCGCGTCTTATTTCGCCCTTTGCAGACTTTATATTCCTCCCACCTGCTCTCCCTCTCCTCCCATCCGCCAGCCAGTGATTTGATTGTTTGTTTTGTCTTTCCGTCTTGTTCAGAGTCACCTGGTCAGTATGGTCAACCTACGGCCGTGGCGGAAAGCGCCCACGCCGGGCGAGGGCAGCAGCGAGACCACGGCGAATGCCTCGCCTACGAACGAGAAAGAAGAACCCGGCCGCCCAGCACGCAGGTGGAACCTGGGCATCTTGAGCGATAGCCAAACAGATGAAGTCCCGGGTTCTGTTATTCTTCTCTCGCGTACCCACAACCGCAACGAGCCCTTGGGGCTTCAGCACGCCCGAGCACGCACATCTGCCTCGTCGCTGCCCTCCGTCTACGGCCCCCCGCCCCGAAGCGCGTCACGCAGCTCTCGACAGCCGCCAGAGAAGAAGCGCACCAAAGATGGCCGCTTCATTCTCGAGCCCCAGCCCGAAGACTCGGCAAATGATCCGCTCAACTGGCGCCAGCTTCGTCGTGACCTCGCCCTTGTGTCGCTGGGCTTCTACTGCATGGTCGGCGGCGGCATGACGCCCTTGCTTGCTGCCGGCTTTCAGGATGTAGCCGAGACATACAATGTGACTATTCCTCAGGTTGCACTTACCACCGGCCTGTATATGTTGGGCCTTGGACTGGGCAGCGTGGTAGCCTCGCCCACCGCTATCCTCTGGGGCAAGCGTCCAGTCTATCTGGTCGCCATTGTGCTATTTACCTTATCCTCAATATGGTGTGCCTTGTCGCCAAATTATGCCTCCCTTGTTGTCGCCCGTATTGTCCAAGGCCTCTCTGTCTCGCCTGTCGAATGCCTTCCTAGCGCTACTATTGCTGAGATCTTCTTCCTCCACGAGAGGGCTTACCGCCTTGGTATCTATACTCTGCTTCTCCTTGGCGGCAAGAACCTTATCCCCCTTGTCAGCGCTGCCATTGTGCAAACTTTGGGCTGGAGATGGGTTTTCTGGATCACCGCTATCGTTGTTGGATTCTGCTTTTTCCTCATCTTCTTCTTTGTGCCTGAAACCTTCTGGGATAGAACACCTAGACCGGCTAAGCGCCGTGCCCGCAGTCGCAGCCACAGTCCTAACAGACATCGGGGTCATCTTCACCTGCCTTCGAGACATGCAAAGAAGGATCACCATGTATCCGAGCCGCATCCTGCAGACCTACCAGCAGAAACCCCACAGCCCACTCCTCTTGACCATCCAACAAAACCACACAAGGCTGCCCATGTTGGATTTGCTGATGACCCAAGGCCAGCCACAAAAGCCTCCCACACTGATATTGAGCATGATGAGAAGCGAGATGAGCATGGTCCACAAACCCCCCGCTCACCTATCAGCACACATTCCTCTGTTGCAGGAGCGCCACATGAATACTTTCCTCACATGCCTCGAGACCCAGAGAATCAGCAAATTCGTCCAGAAATCCGTACCCATGATTCGATGACTGGCGCCCTCCCTTCTGATTCTGACCAAATCTCGGAGCAGTTTTCCATTCACTATACCGACTACTACCGCTCTGCTCCCCCGAAATCATATAGACATTCCCTGAAACCCTGGAATGGACGACTTGTCAAGGACAAGTGGTTCCACGTCATGATTCGTCCTTTTATTCTGTTTGCATACCCAGCCGTACTATGGTCATCTTTAGTCTATGCACTCGCTGTGGGCTGGCTTATCGTGCTGTCCGAGTCTGTCTCACATATTTACCGAGATGTTTCGTACAAGTTCACGCCTCTCCAAGTCGGCCTAGTATACATCTCTCCATTCGTCGGTGGAGTCTTGGGCACAGCTGTGGCTGGCAAAGTGTCAGATCTCGTAGTTCGCTATCTGGCCCGTAAGAATGATGGTGTATACGAGCCTGAATTCCGTCTATTCATGGCCATACCAATTACGCTCGCAACAGTCATTGGCCTCATGGGCTTCGGCTGGAGCGCTGAGGAGCGTGACAACTGGATCGTTCCTACCGTCTTCTTCGGCGTCATTAGTTTCGGCTGTTCGCTTGCCTCAACAACGGCTGTCACCTTCGTAGTTGATTCGTACCGCGTGTACGCAGGCGAGGCCCTAGTTACCCTGAACTTTTGTAAAAGTAAGATTCTCCCGCTTCCACCAGCGCCTCAAGCTAATATCATGCCTAGATGTTTTGCATGGCTTCATCTTCTCCCTGTTCTTCCCGCACTGGCTGGAATCCAGTGGTTCGAAAGACACGTTTTTAGCAATTGGCGGCATTCAGCTGGCGTGCATGCTCTTTTCTATACCCATGTATATCTTTGGGAAAAGAGCGCGGATGTGGACTGTTAGGAAGAATCTAATGGAAAAGTTCTGAGTAGATGCATTTGTTACGTAGAAGCTAGATAGATCATGTCTAATTGAGGAGTAGATGATTGGATTTTTTTTTTCCCGGTATCTTGTCTCGTAGTGGCTAGAATTGTGACATAATTCAACTAATTACATGGACTCGGTGATGTCTACAGCGTCGACCAAGCAAACGCAAATTCCATTCTATCAAGAGCATCTCATCTCAAGAAAGGGTATCAACCACAACGCCATTTCCAACCCCATCCCACGCCCCAAAACCGAATCTCGCTAACCCTACCAAAACAAACAGCCCTAAACCACATCTTCCATCTCCTCCTCGCCCTCCGAATCCCCTCCATCCGGCCCATCCGCCGCCGCCGCCGTCTGTTGCTGCTGACTCAAATTCCTGGCCGCATTGTACATGGGCTGTCGCTGCCAATTGCTCGCAAAGGGACCAGATCTAACCAGCTGCGCAATCTCGGCCAAGACCTCCTTGAGAAACTGCTCGGGCTGCTTGGTGCGCATTTTGAGCGCCTTCATGGGCCAGTACTGATACTCGTCGAAAAGCGAGTGTAGCATGTCGACAAGTTCCTCGCGGGAAACGCGGGCGGCCTTGTTTTGTTGCGACTTGGTTTTGACAATGGGTTTGATGAAGGATTCGAAGCGTTTTTGGAGCGAGTTGTAGTTTGTGACGTCGGTGTCTTTTGTAATGTTTACGGCGGTGTGGTTGCCTTGGATGGCTTGTTTGATACGGGCGGCGCTGAAGTCTTTGTATTCTTTGGTTTCGAGCGGGTTGGCGGTATAGTGGCGTGTTGTGTGACCGAGGAGCGCGGTTTGCTTGGGAATGGCCTTTTTGTATTTGCTGCGCTTTTGAATGCGTGCCTTGGGGTCTTGGACTGCGCCGGAGTTGCCGTAGTTTCCATATCCGCCTCGGTTGCCCTGGCCGTATGTGGTCGGCTTGTAGCCTGGTAGGTCTTTTTCTGTGAACACGTATGTGTTGCCGAGGACAGTGTCTGTGGTTTGCGAAGGGTCGAGCTGAAAGGCGGTGGGTAAGTTTGCCTTTTTTCGCCATCGGTCGTTGAGGAAGACACGCATTGGCTTGGTCTTGTCAATATTGCTCGTGGTTGCGAAAGCAAGCACCTCTCCGATTTGTATCTCGTCGTTGTCGTTGCCTTCAGCGAGGTCCTCCCACTTGGACACGGCATCGTACAGCCATTCGGGAATGCGCGTCAGCCAGACTTCGTTCGCGGGTGCATCGGGCTTTGGAAGTGACAGCTCTCCTGTATCTTCATAGAACTGGTCGTCCATGTAAAGGTCGTCGTTCTCCGCCTTGACGCCTGACTCTGTTTTGATGCCGTTCATGCTGGCTGGATTCGAGTGGCGGCCTCAAGTTTCAAAGGAATGTTTCGCAAGAGCGTCGCGTTGCGATGGATAGTTGCTGAGATGGCTAGAGATTTACGAGCGTAAGCGAAAGTGGTAGGAGGGAAGATGGGTGATGATGAAAGGCAGACAATGACGGAAGTACGATCAACAGGTAGAAGAGCCGCATGGAGCTTCGCGCTAGGTATTGATTGTAGTAGCGTGCCGAGCCGCCGTTATCGATAAGCAAGCTACCCTGCCCCACCGTGGCCATGGTTGCCTTCAATTGCCTAGTCAAGTCGAGCTCTCACATACGCAAACCACTCTCGGTAGCACATCACGAACAAATCCTCTAATTCCGTGAAGTGCCCGTCATGGTCTCACCATCGGTTGCGTCTACGCTCCAGACTATTGAGACCGCCTCGGCTGGCGACAAGCCCGCCCAATACTCCACACTCCTCCAACACATCGTCTCTTCGTCAGACGACCTCACCGCCGACCTAAATGCATATACACAGACACTCCTTGACGACTCGCTCGGCATAGTAGTCCTAAGGCCGCTCCTTGCCGCCTTCGTAGACGCCTTCAGCAGCATAAAAGACCCAGATGTCAAGATTGACGTGGGCGAGAAGATCATCACACTCCTACAATCCAAGGGCGCAGGGCAATATGAAGAGCAGGACACTCTAATCAAGCTCTCGCTAGCTGATGCCTATGAAATCATCCAAGACTTCAGGAAATCCGCCCAGACACTCGCAACCATCAACTTAGAGTCAACCCAGAAGTCTGTAACCCCAGACGAGAAGGCCAAGGTATGGGTCCGCATAGTGAGATGCTATCTCGAGGAGGAAGATCCTACGAGCGCCTTTAGCCATCTTAACAAAATCAAAAATATCATCTTCAGCGTACAAGATAAGGAAACAAAGCTCATGTTTCACCTCAGTCAAGCCCGTATCTACGACTCCCAACGCTCGTTTCTCGACGCTGCTCAAGCCTACTATACCATAAGTGCAGAGCCCCTCCTCGACCAGGACGACCGCGAGGAATCTCTAGCCGCATCTTTGATATGTGCAGTCCTAGCCCCAGCAGGGCCACTGCGAGGGAGAATGTTGGCCAAGTTGTACAAAGACGACCGAGCGCCTAGTCTTAGTGATTACCCAATCCTCGAGAAAATGTTCCTAGATCGTCTATTATCACCTGCTGAGATCAAAGCATTCGCTGCTAAGCTGAAGCCACATCACCTCGCCAAAACGGCCGATGGCTCAACTGTGCTGGACAAGGCTGTTTTAGAGCACAATCTGCTAGGTGCTTCAAAACTCTATAACAACATCGGATTTGATCAACTCGGCGAGCTCCTAGGTGTCGATGCAGAGAAGGGTGAGGATTATGCAGCTAAGATGTTGGAGCAGGGTCGCTTGTCAGGCTACATTGATCAGATCGACCGGTTGATCTTCTTCGAGGGCGAGGCTAGTGGAGAGCGGAAAACTGGTCACGCAGAGCGACAAGTAGGGAAGGAGTTGAGGAAATGGGACGCAAATGTCGCAGGACTAGCAGAAGAGGTTGAGAAGGTCACGACCATGATACAGCTCGAACACCCTGAATTCTATGCTGCACAGGCAGTGCACTGAATTCTCAAGGCTAAAGGCGAATAGCACACAACGCAGCAATTATAGCTATAACGCAACACGAGGCGCCGCAGAGGTTGGATGCAAATAGCACCGAACTAAGGGGGTGACAGCCCTATGAATAGCTTACCAAGAGCACGCATCCCTAATTGACACACAAGTCACAGCGCATCAGACGGCACTATAGAGCAAAAGAACAATAATATACCACACGAACCTCATCTTTGAGATATTTCACATGTCACAAGTGACTATATATTATACATCCTACCCTTTCAGCGCCTGCTCATACTCTTCTAAGCTCTTAACCTCCAACTCACTAATCCTCAACACTGTAAATCGCATCTTACTCTTCACATGCTTCACATGTCTCTGCCTCCTCTTCGTCTTCTCCTCCACCCTCATCGGCTCGCTTTCCTCGCCTATGACCCTGGCCCTACACACAAACATGCGGTCATCCAGGTAAAACACCTTCTTCCCGTGGTCTGCAGTTCCCTTGATCGGCTCTGGTGCCTTCAGCGTGTAGTCTCTGCTACCGATATGTGTCGCGCGGTTCAAGCGCAACACATCACCTGGCCGCACATTCGGCATTTGAAAGGGAAGGCGTAATGTGTCGCCTTTTGTGAGGAGGTATGGTCGTCCATGTAGATGTATTGTTATATAATGGCTGGGCTGTGTGTGTAGGAGTGGAAGCAGGGACCGAATTGTCGGAGTGATGTGTGTTGAAACAATGTCTTTGCGCGTATGTGGTGAAGGCTTGGATTCTGACGCAGGGGCTTTGGGTGGCGATGGCTTTTTCACGAGGACCTTGTCTTTGAGGTCTTGTGATATATGGTGACCGGAGCGGATTAGAGGGTCTAGTACATTGCCTGTCTCGAGGGTATGCGATACGGTCGTTATTTGCGCGCGGAAAGGCAGGAGGAAAGTTGGCGGTAATGAAGGGCGTGATTCGAAGAGCGATTTCCGTGCTGTGCGGGCAAGTAGGGCCATTGTGAGGGTGCGCAATGACTTCCTGGATACTTTTTTTGGTTTGCGGAGTGTTCATTGAAGTTCGGAGATGCTGCCAAGAGCCGCTAAAACGGAACTTTTGGCATTTTGTAAAGTTCGCCGCAAGCCCAACCACGTTTCTCGTCACTCAAACTAAAAACACACGAGAGGAATTACAATGCCTCAGAACGAGTATATTGAGCGCTGGCAGAAGCAGTATGTGCTATCAAAATATTCTTCCTACCACGATAGGGACTAACCCCTCCTCAGGCACGGCAAACGCTTCGATTATGAAGAACGCAAGCGCAAGCGCCTTGCGCGTGAGGGCCATGATGGCTCCAAGAAGGCGCAGAACTACCGCGGTCTACGCGCAAAGATGTATGCCGAGAAGCGACGCAAAGAAAAGATCCAAATGAAGAAGACCATCCGCGCACACGAAGAACGCAATGTCAAGACATCTGAGCCAGCCGAGCCCTCCACCGAAGCCCTACCACAGTACCTTCTGGACCGCAGCAACGAAAAGAACGCAAAAGCTCTCTCCAGCGCCATCAAACAAAAACGTAACGAGAAGGCTGCGCGCTTCAGCGTGCCACTACCAAAAGTAAAAGGCATTAGCGAAGAGGAAATGTTCAGCGTCGTGAAAACAGGAAAGAAAACGGCGAAGAAGAGCTGGAAACGTATGATTACCAAGCCTACGTTCGTGGGCCCTGGGTTTACGCGAAGGCCCGTCAAGTACGAGCGTTTCATCCGGCCCATGGGATTGAGGTACAAGAAGGCCAATGTCACGCACCCCGAGCTCAATGTTACGGTTCAACTGCCAATTATCAGCGTCAAGAAGAATCCACAAAACCCGCTTTACACACAGTTAGGTGTGCTGACCAAGGGAACGATCGTCGAGGTCAATGTATCTGAGTTGGGCTTAGTTACCGCGGGCGGAAAGGTTGTTTGGGGGCGGTATGCTCGTAAGTTGAATCCAAGATCACACAGCTGAAACGAAAGAAACTAACGAACTGACAACTAGAAATCACAAACAACCCTGAAAATGATGGATGCTTGAATGCGGTTCTACTGGTCTAGCTTTTTTTTTATCACAGAAAGTTCCATCATCAAAGTCTTGCATTATACGGCGTTTGGGATCGAAGGCGTTTGGGCAGACGAGCAAGCGACGCTTTGGGGATTTGCGAGGCCCGGCTTAGTTACGCTGGCTGATGAAGCAATGTGCGGATGAAAAGACATCAATCAAGATATAGATACTATACCGTATCAGCCCAGACATGGGAAAATTAAAACCGTGTCCCAGTCGAGACTATCATGCTATTCCGTAATTGAGCTGTTCCTGGCCTTTTCGCTAGCATGAACAAAGTAGATCACGCCCTCTTTCACAAATCCATCAGCGTATCATCGTCAACATCATCAAACATCTCATCTCCATCTTCAGGCCTATTCCCCTCCCTCACCCTCCACTTCCACACCACACTCCCCACCGAAACTACCCACCTCATCCTCGACACTAAGCCGTGGAATATTCACATTGCCATCGTTGACAGCTACACGCTCGCCATCCCGGGCCCCATTTTCCACACCATTCCCTTTCCTCTCATCAACTCCTCGTTGAACACCCTCATGGAGAACGGCCCACACGTCGACATCGTCTACGCGGCTCCAGCGCTCATGCAACATGTCATCAATGATCCTTACCCACTCCGCAATCTGCACTTCAGGAGCCGGCTTGGAAAACGTATCGTAGTATGATTTGGGCGAACATCTCCATGCCGGAGTAGAGCGGCTCAAACCGAGTTTATGCGCGCTTTGTACAATGCGTGAAATGTTTGGATGGATAGTGAGGATGATGTTCTGCATTTGGTGGGCTTGTGGTATGCACTCGAGTGGGAGCATAGATGATTTTGTTCGATATGGCGTGCCTGTTGTTCGACGGCGTTGGGGACGGGGGTTGCTTATGGGGTCTTTATATGAATCTTGGATATGGGATATGGTTGCGGATGTATTGGGGCGCGTTTCGCCACGACTTTGGTATGCTCTGAAATACTCTGTCATATTACAAGAGTCGGTAGGTAGACTGTCGTTATGGTGAGAGTCCAGTGACGCGCTGGAGTCTCTGGATACACAAAATAGACGCTCTTTACCGGCTGAGAAAGGCCTGTCTATTAGTGGCGGAGTGTGATGGTTCTCATGAATCTGGAACTGACGCATTTTCCCAGGGGAGTGTTCAGTAATGTTGCTGTCATGGCGGAAGGATAATCCACCTCCAGCATAGTGCGATGGAGATATCAAGTCAGACGCAGGCGACCTTGAAAAGAAGTCTTGTAAAGAAGACCCATTTTGATTGGTGCATCCGCGGAAATGGTTTTTCGTACCCACTAGGTGGTTACCTATTGCTACTGTTAGAATAAATCTAAAAGCGATGCTTACATTGTGGGCATAATTTTAGGGAGTGAAGAGCAACTTGCCCTGATCATGTAAAGCCTGCTGTTTCGTATCACCAGATGCAAATGACAGCCGGACTGGGGGTCTGTTCTCTTGATTAGGAGCATTGATAGAAGTAAATCGGGATTTATTCGACACCTTGACAGCCAGGTCTCCACGACCTGGTGTCATCTGGGCAAAGAAGTCACGTATATCGGTATTATGGTCTGAATAAAGAATGCCGCCACTGATTTGACAAGACCTTTTTGAGACCGCTTTTGGCATTGGAGAACTACTACTCGAAAATTGGGGCGCTTCTTGCTCCTTACACTGTCGTCGTCGATGAGATGGCTGGAAGGACTGCAAATCTCGAAGCGGTTGCTCAGACAGATCGTTGTTTAAGCTTTCTACTGGAACTATAAATGACTTCCCGGACGAAAGTGGTTGATGTCTCTGGTTACAACGTGGAGTTAGTGATGAAAGTGGGAGCCCAAATGAGTTTGAGTTCAATGCTGAAGCGCCCTGTGACGGCCGAGAATTACGCTCACTTGCTTCGAATAAAGGTAGTTTCGACCTTTGAAGGCCCTGGCGGCCGGAAGGCGAACATACCGCTTCAGGTAGTAGTAGGCTCGGGGTGTGCCCATTTCTGAAACCACGATGAGGTGGATGGAGAACAATACCTCCCTTGTTGTTACTTATCGAAGGTCCATCTGCATTCACTCTTGATGAGGTTTGCGGTGTCGCAGGCTCGGCTGCACATACACCATGTGGTGTCGTCAAAAGTGCGGTCGAGTTGGGCCGTGTAGATCCTTCACCGTGACTCTTTGCTGGACTGGGTAGCTGCAGGCCGGTGACAGGTCTTCGAGATTGTATCGTAGTATTCATGCGCGCAATTGTCCAAGGATTAGACACCTCTACAGCATGGATGCCCTCTTCTTCCTCAATGACCGGGGCCTGGTTCTCCTGTAGAAATTCCAGATCATCTTCATCAATCCCGTACATGCTAGCTCTCCATTGAGGTTGCTCTGAGCGTATTTGTGATCCATCTTGTTGGCTAGCTTCGTTGACGGGCTCCTCGTAGACCGATACGGGCGCGTGTATGCTGGTTACTAGTTTCTTATCTTGGAATGCTTGATGCTGTTGAGTAGATGGTGGTGGCTGGTCGGTCTCCACTCCAGCCATTGATACTGGATAGTATGAATCTAACAGCTTTTCAACTGCGGATAATAAGACATCTTCGCATTCAAACATCACATCGTCTTTTGCTGGTTCGATGTTGGGATCGTAACTATTAGAAGGACAGATAATGTTCATGCAGAAGAAAGGGTCTCTGACTGTCGCTAGGGAGGTATTTGCTTTGCGAAGCCTCTCATTACAGCCTTTCACCAAGCGCTTGATGGTACCACGATCGTTGGATAGTGGTCGCGAATCGACAGAGATGAAAGCACCATGGTTACCAATTTTCATTCCATTTGCCGTAAGCTTTGGAAGAAACGCATGGATTTCAAACCCACCATTTTCCAAAACAGCGTGCTCATATTGGAGGGCGCAATCATTACCAAAGATCTTGAGAGCTGCATCCATGATGTTTGAATTCGCCTTTGGTGCATACATGAAGTCAGCCTTGTCGTTTTTCGATTTCAGTATATGAAGCCTAAATCGGATGGCGGGTCTAGCGAGTGCATACGCTTGTAAGAGGCGTCTGATTTTAGCTAAACATTTTACCGAATTCTTGACCGCTGTCTGTTTGCGTACCGGAATGGAGTCGAAGAATTGGGATATTTTGATAGTGGAGCCGACTGGGTGAGAAGCGTGCTCGGTGCTTAATCGTCAATTCCTAGTTTCTCAAAGCTTGAGTATAGGCACTTACGTGGATAGCTCGCCGTTCTTATTATATTTCAATCTGACGGCGACTGACTCGCCTTCCACCCTTGTGGTGATGGAAAGTGTGCGGCTCATCTCGACCATACTGGACAGAGCCTCTCCACGGAACCCAAGCCACTTTCCTCCAACGTCCTTCAGGTCATCAAAGTCTCTGATCTTACTCGTACAGTACCGACGGCACACCAGATTACGATCTTCTAAAGGTATACCATGACCATCATCCTTGACCTGAAGAGAGTCTATGGTGTTTGCACTGATGTCTACGAAGATGCACTTTGCCCTAGCATCAAGTGAGTTGTCGATCAGCTCTTTCACAGCTGAGCTAGGATCAGTGAGTACCTGACCTGACCCGATTTGTCTCACTGTCGTGGGTGGAAGTGCGGCGATACCAGGCAGGGTGGCCTCGGGAATGCTAGCCATTGGTTAAAGGTACCGTAGTTGCATATCATATATTAATAAGGCGATGAGAAGAGTGCAGGCGTTCCATTGAGGTTCTGCATTCTATGATGGTTATTTCCATTGTACCTGCCTCTCACAAGGTGCTTGGTGGGAAGGAGCACCGCAACGCGACGCGTTTACATTCACGATGTCATGTGATTCCATAGTTTAGTAATTTGACGTCATTCTCAGGCATGAGGCTTGCCATCAAAAGCTGCTTCCAATGTGACCAATCAGGTTCAGCCCCTCCTAGCCTTACCTAGCTAGCCCGGCTTGGATGAGGAGATACTTTACGGTCAGGCCTTGCTGCCACAAAGTAGCTGTGCATGCAACCAAGGACCTTCTCTTCGTCCCTGTTCCCCGTATTCTAGTATTGCCTTTAAAACTTACCCAACAAGTTCCTCCAGCGGAGTTAGTCTTTCAAGCTTTTCGCTTCATGCTAGTCTGGAGTCCTTCTCAAATACACAAAAGATACTGTCAGAATCCCAGAGACGGGTACTTTTTTTTGAACTACAACAGGCCTTTGGTGGTAAGATGGCTTACAGCACTGATGCGGCGCGATGGCGAGCGCTAGCAACTCGTGATGCAAATGCGAATGGTCACTTCATCTACTCCGTCAAATCAACAAACGTATACTGTCGACCTACATGTCCAGCACGGCTTGCACGTCGTGCAAATGTTGGCTTCTACAAGACGCCACTTGAAGCCGAAGCTGACGGCTTCAGAGCCTGTAAGAGGTGTAAACCGAACGCCAACCTCGAGGATCCACAGGAACGAGCGGTCGAGAAAGGGCGCAGGCTTATTGAAGAAGCTATCAAGAAGGATGACCCAAAGGCGTTAAGGCTTCAAGAACTAGCCACGAAGGTTGGACTTACGCCGCGTTACTTCCACAAGATTTTCAAAAATAAAACAGGTGTGACACCGAAGGAGTGGGCGAAGACGAAGGCGAGTGAAGCGTCACGGAGCAGTTTGAGTGCGACTCCAGATTTGGAGGCAAGCTCAGTAAACTTCGTAGAGGACAACATATTTGACTGGGATTCGTTCAATACTAGGAATTTTACTGAATTGGTTGACTTCGACATGGATGGAAGCGCAACACTGGGCTACAATTTAGCGACCGGTGCAGCGGAGCCTGTTTCGATGGGTTATGGGAACGCAATCGATGTCAATATCCTTCACGAATTGTGGACCTCTGGGTATGAGAGCAGCCATGCAGATTCAAGGTCCCTTTTTACTGGAGCAGGCCTCGTGAATGAATTTGGAAATGTCTCAGCGGCTGCATGGGTATGTCCAGTAGTAGAAAAACAAGCCCCAACAATATCGACATTCGAGCTCGAGCTCGATGCTAATGCGTTATTGAACTGCGATAGCGTCTTGTTCTAGGAATTTCATTGGTATACTGAATATATAGAATGCATTTGTAGTCATATTTTTGTTCGTGAGTATGTTAAATCGTAACAATTTGACCTTCGTGTCGCCATGTCACCGAGAACATGCTATGGCCATAGAGTATGTCTATCCCATTCGTGTTTCAACAAGAGAGATGAGAGGCGGCTGGGGCGCATGTTGGTTTCATGGTATCGACGAATGTGTCTGGGTAGAGTAAGGTTTACCTGTCGTTGGATGGTTAGCATGTCTTCTCCAACGAGTTTGCCTAATGCATCGAAACAAAGTTCGTTTCTCAGAGACCAAATTTATAAGCAGCGACGGCGTAACATTTGTCGATGCTAGCCATACCTTTTCCGGCTCTTCCTAAAGTATGTAATGGTCGATATATGTGTCATCTTGTAGCGTGTGGTGTCATTCTGTAGAAGAAAATTGTGCACATACCTATGCTCGAAAAGATGCATCACCGCTGTACATTAGCAACAACTTCTCAATGTCACTCGATCATGATTTCTACAAGAACTTATTGGCGAAAATCATGCGCACGTGGTGTGAGGTCCAGAAGATCGTTCGTATACTGGAGCAGAGGTATGAGGGAGGTAGAAAGATTTGAAGCTCTGCTGAAACCTCAGAAACTACCCGAGGATTCTCCGTTCCGAGCCGCGCTAACCTGTTAAGGACTATAAATATCTTGTATCACCTCATGAGCAAAATCGTGTATCATTGACGATAATTGGGATTAGATTTCTTTTGAGGGTCAGGAATTTGGATTTTAATTTCTCGTCAGTGTTCTATCTTTAGGACGTTGTGGTTACTGCCACATCAGCCTGAGAATTCATGTCTCTTAGGCCATCTTACTTTATCGCATCAGCACGTCCTGTATCGATTGATACAACTACTATGGCGCGCGTCAGCGATACAATGGTAATATAATAAAGCACTAGATGCTGTGGCTAGCATCGCCTACTATTCCTTTCCTATACGTAGAGGATATCATCGGCCGAGAGATGACTATGACGTTTGCTAGTGTCACCACTCAACATATTTGAGGCTTTCCACGCCTCAAGCAAAAGAAGATCAATATGAGACTCACAAATCTTGGCCAAATCCTTCATATAAAGCAACCAAAATTCAAGCCATGGCGCCTGGCGACAATCTTCCCGACTTCCTAACCAACACGCCACTCCACCCATCCTTCGACCAAGATATCCGTGACACTCGCCTAGTGTATGATTACGATGCGCAAGACGAAAACGGAAATCCCGAGAAATGGCGCTATGAGCTATGGTGTTTCTCTAATAGCCGCGTTGTATATGCTATACACGGTGGGCCAATGGCAGGCCGAAGCAATTATCAACGCGCAGCTTATCAATGCATACGTCCTGGCGAGTTGTGGCAGATCAATTGGCTGGAAGAGACGGGCACTCTCGTCCCAGCCGTATATGACATCAGAGAGAAGAAGATGACTACCATGATCGCATTTTCTGAGGGCCACTGGAAGGAGCCGGAGAAGGCGCATGGTGATAAGAGAAACAAGGAAGATTTTCAGAGGTGGAGAGGTTTGGCGGATATAGGAAACCGAACAAGGCGCTTTATGTTGAGCGAACAGGCGAGTATTATAGACGTATCGAGGGGGTGTGGGAGCCTGAAACCGATCTCGCAAGAAGATCCAGTGCCGTAGAAGACGTCATTCAGAGATCCACTAGGGGTTTGGTGCCTTTCTATCGGAATCGATAGGCAGACAGCATGCCTTGCATTGTGCTTGATATTGAAGAATGATTTGACGTTCCACATGATGTAGTGGAAATGCTGTGGGACGAGGCAAGCGGTGAGGCCACCTGCCACAGTTCGGCGAGGTGTTCGGCGCTCGGGCGCTAATCATTGAGAGTTTGTCCTTTAATTGATCTGTTCTCACAAGACGCTTTGTCGGATCGGGAGGAATTAGGCGAATGGTGTCCAGTGCTGTGTGGGTACCAATATGAGTTGCCTGGTATATGGCGCTGAACGTAGGGTGTTGACACCAAGAACAAGGCTACATATGTTACACGCGGGCAGCGAAGGCAAGGAATAAGCGACCCAATTTCAGGGGCCCGATGACAATTGCTTGGGTTGGCGTATGTCCAATCTTTGCTGCTGCACCTCTCTCGTCTCAAACCAATCGTTATGACTTGTATGAATAGGGCAAAAGGTTCCTCAGCTATCCGTACCAGTCCTCACGGTCCCGAAGATAATTGGTCCGCGGGCGAAACTTGGCTGAGGAAGATAGATGAATCGCCTGCGCGACAACAGCGAAGACGTCTCTGATCTGGCACTTTTTGGACTGCGAAGAATGATACAGACCCTATATGGCCATGGCCGTGCGCTCGTACTAGTTTACGTCCCGGGAAAGATCCTCGTCGCATCTATTCCCTCGGGAATGAGGCTAGTTGCTGATTACAAGTTGGCGGAATGTGATGAGTTCCAGTAGTCTGTCAACACGAGCGCTCCCGCTAGCCCTATCTTGCGGGGGTCGATCCATCCCGCCACGCACTGCTGGCCTCAGCCCTATATCACCCAGCCGTCCCGTGTGTGCAGTAAAATGAAGGACCTTTTCTATGCGCGAGGCAAGCACGCTGTTTGAATGGCGATGTGTGTTTGCCTTCGCTTCTCCTTGTTTGCGCCAAACAAGAGCCGGGGGGGGAGGCGCCGCTCAACCGCCCAAGCGGCTGTGGGGTGAACACAGTCAGCCGGCAGGACGCTATGAAATGCAGTTGCTGCCTTCCACCCTGGCTTGTGTGGATGGCACTTAAAGGGGCAGGCACTGGCCCAGCGCGAAAGAAGACAGATGATGTGCGCAGACAACCGCATACAAGGGCTCGCGAGTTGTGCTGGCAGCAGCAGGACTGCATTCCTTCGCCAGGGCATCGACGCCATGGATGGGGCTAGCGGGGATGGAGCGGTGCATGCTCGCTAGCCAACGGCGACAAGCCAAACATGTGCTTACTTACAGTTCGGACTCCGGCGACAGTGAGCCTCGTCATGGGGTAAAGATGCCTGCAGCATGGCGTCGGCTGACGGGCGACGAGCGACGAGTGTTGGAGGGAAACGAAAGGGCAGGCAGCCATGCGCCAATCTCCCTCGCCAAACACAAAAGCAATGCGCATGCCGGCACTGCGGAAACAGGCTGGGTTTCGGGCTGGAGACGGGTCGATGGATTCGCGTCGTCCGCACGGCAGTGGGCTGGAGACGCCTGGCAGCGGGCAGAGCAGACTGTAGATTGACTGCATGCAACCCGCTGGACGCCAGCTGCATTGGAATCGATACTCAGCGGCTGCTGCATGCGGGCTAGCGCTGCAACAGCGCGCATACCATGTTCACCGCAACCCATCTTGGCCCCCGTGCCTGAAGACGCAGCCCACCGCAAAGGTAGGACAAGGGCGCCGGCAAGCGCGACGGGGATCCAGCACACCCTACCCTAGCCATGGGTCTTTGCTTATTCCTTCGCTGTCTTAAGGGCCTCAGGTGCCTCATGCCTCCAGTGCATCTGTCTCCCACCACCAGCTGTATACCGTAGTGCCGCTCCCTCTGCACCAGGAGCGTCTTGGCACACGACAAATGCCCGGCATGGCGAGAACACAGTTTACCTCGATGGAGCATCTCGAGATGCTGAGGAGCTCGGCCTTTGAATCAGAGCATGCCTGGCTCTACGACACATCGTACCAGCAGCACGAGGCCGCCGCCCTGGCCCTGGAGCACCAGATCGACCAGTCGCTGGCCAGCATTTCGCCAGACGAGAACCTGGACGAGCAAACACGCATCATCAAGACCCAGATCACCATCCACAGAGAACGCCAGCGAGCCCTGCGGCCCCACCTAGAGAGCGGAAGCGACCAGATGGACGAGGAGGGAAACGAGTGCATCTTTGTGCCGGCACCTAACCAGTGGGGGGCAAATGGCGATCTGGATGAGGAGAGTGAAAGCCTCTCGGCTGTACGTCAATCTTGGCTCCCCACTACTCTCAAATCCTTTGACTAAGCGTCCTTCAGGTGCAAAACCTCCTCACATGGCAAGCCTCATACTCACCAGTCTCGTACACACCCCTCTATGAAGAGCTTCCACCACCTGACACACCCTACCACTCGTTACTGGACCCAAACCAATCGACCACAACGTACCATCTCCATCGCACTCGCGAGTGGACAGGCTCGTCAGGGCATCGAAAGTATATCTACACTGCCCGCGAGTACTCAGACAAATACGCTTTGTACATGCTGGAGACCTCGCACAGAGGAGACAGCCAGGTGAATGCGGCCGACTTCTTCAGGGTTGCCGAATTCCCACAGCCATGCATCTCCATCTTGCTCTCAGGCATCGATAAGAAGCGCATCACAACCGACTCCTCGAAAGATGCAGCCTATAAGTCGCGGTGCATCCACTTGCGAGGGCCTTTTTCGCAAGCGATCAAAGAATACCCTGACCGGCAACAGAAGATTCCATGGTCGCCGCGACGCTTTACCTATGGTGGCCGACGCTTTGTATGGAAGGCTGGAGATCCACATGACGACACGATGCCGGAAACACTGTACGAATACCAAAAGGACTGGGCGAAGCCCGGCAGCAGAACAGGCAAGCGCTGCGATGACGCAAGGCCAACAACAAAGCTAGTATGGGGAGAAAAGAAAAAGCAGGGTAAGCTCGACAGCTACACTATTCACTTTAAGGGCGGGATGGACCAGGTTTTCAGGGAAATGCTGCTGGCTAGCCAGATGGCCAGACAGGTAGTCTTATTTACGGCCGTCGAGTAGGGACAAGAGTTGGGCCTACGCCACATTCTCGGCAGTGACTTGTATTATTTTACGATATTTTATGACGGCATTTGACAAGACTTTGGGACATGGCAAGGATACCATTATCAGGCGTTTGCGACTTCGCCCCGGGAGGGTAGATTTTCTCGATACCATGGCAGTAGGAATATTGCTTCCACTTATCAGCTTTCTAGCTTCTTTGCTCTCGGCCATAGCGCCACTTTCACTCATACATATTCATAGCCAAGCATTCAATCAACAAACAACATTGTATCTGCAACAACGCCATGGCTTTTATTACGCCACTCCCCTTTCTCCATCTCCAACAGCCTCCCAAGCACTCAACGGGTCTGCCCAAATCTCCCAATGCCCAATCTTGCCATCCTCGTCAAATTCACTAAACTTGTGAATGAACTTTTCGTCCCAACGCTTACCCGTCTTTACACTCGCAAATGTCCCTTTGCCTACAACACTGACCATATTTGCTTCGGCATCAACAATAAATCCCCCAGGCCCCGGGAATGCATCGCCCGGCAAGCTCATTTCAAGGATACCGCCCAAAATTGTGAAGTACTCCTCGCAGCCAGCTTTCCCGGTAAATGTCTTGGCGAGGAAAGGCAGGCGTGAGCGAGCCCATTCAGGTCCGTGCTCGGTAATCTTCGGCGAGGAGATGAAGTAAGTTGTGAGAAGCTCAGACGGTGGGGGAGGTGAAAGCAAAGTGTGACAAAAAGCATGTGTCGCACGCCGAAGGGTGGTATTGCGGCTCAATGAGGACGCCATGGTCCTGCTTTTGTCCTCGCGGGGAATCAAGCAGTGCCCCAAGACAGGCGTGAGTCTGCAAGCGGTGCGCACGTGTAGGTAGGTGTCTGGCGGAGGGTGTGCCGCAGACGTCAATATTCGATGTGATGCGCAACTCAGCTATGACAAATATTCGGCCCTTGAGGCGATGGTGGCTTGCGTGTCAACCGGCTAAGCCTGCAAGCTGCAAAGTGTCAGATCCAGCGACTTGGGTAAGGAGCGGTGGGCGTCAAGACTAGCTGATGTACGTCAGACTTTAGCACTGGCTGTTGAGGATGTCAAAGTAACGCTGCAACGTCAAAACGTCACATCTGAGTAATTCTCCTGGAAGCGGGAGAAGGGCGCTAGAACACGTTGCTCGTATTAGGAAGCAGCCGCACCAATAGGAATTATATATTGATGAAATGCCAGGGTCGTCGGAATGAGCGTCTAGTCTCGTGGTCGAAGAAGTTGGATCTGACAGGTTGGGTTTGCGAGTATGTTGAGGGGCCCTGTTTGGGAATTTGGTGTCGATTGGAGAAGCCTTCACCGTGGCTCCGGAAACGAAACTTCGTCCTTTCACATATGTTGGGATTCAAGGCTTCAGAATTATGGGTCGGAATGTTGATAAATACTTCCAACATGATTTCATTAGATACTTTATATAATCTCAACCCTACGAGCTTTGAAACTTCAAATCTGCATCAGCCCTAGATCATCTCTCTATCGACCGAAAGAGCAAAACCATAACCGTCGAGTTTTAAAGCTAGCCACTTCGTATAAGAGCACGATGTCAATATGACCAGTATGCCTGAAGTTATCCTCGATAACAACAATGATGAAGGCAAGAGTCGCTTAGAAAGTCACGGCTAGCCCGAGGTCGTATCACATACTATAGTGAGCTTTATACACTCCTTACACGAGTGTTAAAAAGAGTAATAATATCTCCTTTCCAGTTCGCGAACAGCATACATAATATTGTCTTGTAATTAAACTTCGATAAGGAATAGCCATTCTGATATCAGGCGCATTATTATCCAAGGTACGACGATCTAAGCCCACCGTCAGGCCTCTGGTGATTAATTGCAATATGCATGGCCTTTGAAGTATTTTTACCTTTTCTTGAAATGCTCCATCACGTCCTCGGTGTATCGGCATCGTTTAAGTTGCGTTTCTCACTGATCGGAATACCATGATGCCTTATCTCCATGAGGAGGAAACGCAATATCCATGCTCGATCACGACAATCGAAACCACCTTATTTGGTACAAAACGGTGATCCTGAACACCACAAGGCCTAAACTACGGGCCCCGAGTTTTACCCGTCAGGTAGCTGCTAGCTACATTCAGCTGACATCCCTTGCAACTCTATTATGATGCCATATCCCCCCTAGTATTCTCAATTGCGCCCATGTCTAAACACGCCAAATATGACAAGTCATTAGCGATAAGGCTTGCCGAACTTAGGGTGCTTGTTCAATAAAAGTTGAGTATCCACCAGCTCCAGAACGCTGTCATTTGTACTTCACTCTCCCTCCTCTGCCTCTTCGGATTTGGCAATACCTAATCATGGGTCAGTCTCAAGGCCACTCAGCACACGAGGCTACTGCCGCGGCAATTATTCAGTCTGATGCGGCTTTAAAAGGGAAACCTCGAAAATGGTACTTTTACCTCTGGGATACATTAAACAAGCCAAAAGAAGAACGATGGTTTATGTTCAAGTTGGACGCTGCTTTGCTGACTTTTGCTTCTTTGGGTACTTATCAATTCTCGACTTCACACACGGAGCCCTAATGTGCGATAGGCTATTTTATTAAATACCTCGATCAATCGAATATAAATAGCGCTTTTGTTTCAGGAATGAAAGAAGACCTAAATTTATATGGCAACCAACTGAATTACATGCAAGTGTGCTGGACTGTCGGGTATGTTGTTGGAGAAATACCCAGTAACATTATCTTGACTCGGATTCGGCCTTCAATTTGGATACCATTAATGGAGGTACGTATTTATGTCAAGTTTTATGTGGCATATGCTAATGGTTATAGGTCATTTGGTCCATTCTGACCTTCTGCCTATGTCGAGCTAATAATGCGGAGACGATATATGCTTTGCGGTTTTTAATTGGTATGCTTGAATGATACACTTGTAACTGTCTGTCCTTTTAATGAGTCTTAGGGCTAGCCGAAAGCACATTTTATCCAGGTATTTCTACAGTGATTTCTCCGCAAGTAAAAGTGCTAAAGATTCTACTTAGGAATGCAATACATCATCGGATCATGGTACAGACGGGAAGAGTTAGCCAAGCGCTCCTGTATATTCCATACAAGTGGAGCAATTGCAACAATGTTTTCTGGCTATCTAATGGCAGGTGCTTATAAGCTTAATGGAAAGCACGGCTTCAAAGGATGGCAATGGCTTTTTATTATCGACGGAGTCATATCGCTGCCAATAGCTTTGCTTGGGTTTTTTGCTCTTCCTGATGTGCCCGAGATTTCGAAACCCTTTTACTTGACCAAGGAAGAGGTGGCTTTTGCACAAAAACGAATGGAACTCGAAGGTCGACAGAAACGCCAACCATATACCCGAGCAAAGATTTGGAAGATCTTCACAAGCTGGCACATATACGCTCTTACTGCGTTATATGTCTTTTTCAACAACGGTACCAGTGGTGGCCAGCCAGTCTTCCAACAGTTCTTGAAGGCGAGCAAGCATCCAAAGTATACGGTTGCTCAGATCAATACATACCCAACAGCTACCAACGCCGTACAAGTGGTCACCACTTTGATGTATGCCTGGACAAGTGATAGTATCCTCAAAGGTTCAAGATGGCAGCCGATTGTATTTGGTGGATGCATGAATATTATATGCTCTACAAGCCTCGCAATATGGGACATACCTATCAAATGGAAATGGGCGTGTTACATCCTTTCTGGTTTTGGTGGCGGATTGTCTGGATTGTGCTACGCGTATGTATCATTGGGTCTTTATTTACCCCAGGGTTCTAACTCTGATCAGGTGGGCTCATGAAATCTGTACCCACGATAACGAGGAAAGAGCTATCGTCGTCGCATCGATGAACGAGATGGCATATGTGATACAAGCCTGGTTACCACTTATAGTATGGCGGCAGGTTGGGGCTCCACGGTATCGGAAAGGATTCACTACGGTCAGCTGTATAAGCGCAGCAATGATCGTCACAGCTTTGACCATTCGAATCTTGCACTCCAAAGATATTGCGAGAAGGCAGAAGCATCCGAACGCCGATGAGCTTGATCACATAAGCGCTAGTGAGGAAGATACAGAGGCCACCTCTCAGCTAAATCTTGATAACAAAAAGTAGTGATCGATGCAGGGCTCAAAATTAGGATTAAGGATATTCTAGGGCGCGTTACGTAAATATATGTAGTTGTATGGCAGCTATTTCGAAGTTGAGAGAATACCGTTGGTGCTGTTGCAAGGCCGTCCGAGGAATGGGAGACGGCACTCGTCATTCGTTTATCGAAGCCAATTTCAAGAAAAATTGTGGCCAGTATTAATGGAAAGATATTACATTACAATAGAATGACAATCGAGTTTATTGATGCCCTTGTGTGAAAGCCTTCCCTCTTATAAAATCTCAAGCGAAATGATATGCAATCTTTTATACGTAATTGAGAAAGATAATAACAAGTCTAATTCTCATGCACGTCACGTGTGCCCAATGATGACACTAGTCCATAAATAGATAGCGAGTAGTAAGTACTCACTGCAAAATCGTGTAATATCATATCATATCATCCAACGGTCACCATGGGGCCAAAAGCCCCACTTCTTGACTTTGCCTATCGCTCAGCCGCACGACGTCTACCAGTATTTACTCTCGGCGTTTTATCTGCTGTATAGATGGTAATACACCTAGCCGAAAAGAGATTTCTCACAATGAATCGATGTGCGCTTTGCTTCGATCAATTCAAAAGAGACCAAGAGGACGCAAGGCTAGCCTTTGGTTTCACACCCGGGCAAATAATACATTCTGCGTTCTACCGAGGCTGCGACTCCTGCATAGTTATTCTTGAGGGTCTCCGGCAATCTCAAACACCAGATTGGTCGTTTCAGAGAGACATTCGACGTGTTGAAGCGATATGTCGCGGCAGACGAGGCTCTTTTCGGGATACCCTTCGGTTGGAGATATATTTCGTCGATGATCGGCCGAAACTAGAGCTTGAGTATTATAGTCTTCAACCACACTGTAAGTCGTCGTGGACTTCATTGGTTTCGATACTCACGATCTGCTAGCATGGAAAAGCATCCTACCACGAACGTCGATCAGTGGCCACCCTTTGACCCATAAGGCATTGAATTGGACATTATCTTTACTGGAACGTTGTAAAAAAGAGCATGTATCATGTCGACAATCTGCGCGACCACTATTACCAACACGGGTCATATTGCTTAATACTACCGGCTCTGGCACTATTACCGCCCGGTTATTCGCGCCCATAAACCAAAGGAACCCATATGTTGCCCTAAGCCATTGCTGGGGCATGCACCAAAGTTGTATTACAACTCGGGATTCTTTAGCCGCCCGTAAAGCCGGCATTCCATGGGCAACAATACCAAGAACATTCCAAGACGTTATGCAACTTACCCTCAAACTTGGTTTTCAATATATCTGGATCGACTCGTTATGTATCATTCAAGATGATGCCGAAGATTGGGATGTACAATCATCTTTAATGTCAGACATCTATCAGGACGCAATTTTAACCATAGCAGCTACATCGTCCACAGGAGACAATGAGGGTTGCTGTACAAGAAATGCGCAACATACCCCGGATATTGAAGTCAACTTACCAGAAGATGTTGGAACCTGTCGCATCGCGGTCAGAAAACCGCTCAAGCATTGGAACACTGTCCAGAATGCCACTAGTATATTAAACCACTTTCCCCTATTGACGCGTGGTTGGGCATTCCAAGAGAGGCTTTTATCGCCTCGAGTTCTTCATATATGCGAAGCCGAATTAGTCTGGGAATGTAGGGAAATAAGTACTTGCGAATGTGGAAGTCTGGGTCAAGAAGAGAGCCCTGGAGGAGCATATCATCACGCTGTGGAGAGCAATCAAGAAGAAAAACGACAACACGAGATCACACAACAAGAGCTTTCCCAGAGGATTGAGGCTATAAAGCTCGAGCGAAGGGACAATGCCCAGTTACTTGCAGAACTACAACCAAATGTCGAGTTTAACTATGAGCCACCGCCAGCATATGAACCAGTGGCCGCACCGATTGAAGTGGAATCAACCATCTCATCTGATGACATTTTACAGCCTATAAGTCCCGACTATGATCTCATTGCCTTCGCCGCAGAGTCGAATGTACCGCTCTACCAAGATACCGCTCCAGTTAACGAGAGTAAACTCAAAGACTGTCCCGACCTCGTTTTCCATTTTCATCGCATAGTCGAGCAGTATTCTGCGCTTGGACTTACTAGACCTTCAGATCGCCTGACTGCTCTTTCAGGTCTATGTAAGCGCGTTCATCACCTCCGGAACAATTATCTGGCCGGTCTGTGGTCTGACTCAATATGTTATGACTTACTTTGGCGCGTCAATACTATTAATCTCAACACAGAAGGCAACGGCATGAGATCTTTAGATTATCGTGGGCCAACATGGTCCTGGGTTTCTGTTGATAGTCCCGTAAGTTATTGGTCTGATATCATTAACTTTCGCGTTACATACGAGGGTTTCCCAACGTATTCGGACCACAACACAGATTCATTCTATAATTTTAGAGGCTTCCAGACTCGAGAGGTACAGGCCCAAATATCTGAATTACAAGAGGAATTTAAGCTGATGAGGGTACAAAAATATAGTACACAGCTGCAGGTCTACATGCGGATAGGATTGAGATGGCCGTTAATGTCCCAGGCCAGAATCGTTTTGGTACCGTTTCATCCGCCATTCTCACGATTGAAGCTTCTGCTACCACAGGAACACTTCGTTATACCTATGATCCACACTGGCTTGGCGGGAAAGGAAACCATGACCCCGCGCGGTACAAACTTGAAATTACGATTGCTAGATATGAATCAGATGAACCCCAGGAGGTACCTTTCTTCGCCGACTATTCGCTAGGCGCTAAAGGGCCATCACGCGTCCCTCCTGATTCTGAGTTAACATTGCTCCTGATTCACCCTAAGGTCTGTCTAGTTCTCCGCCCTGCCAATCGGTCAGTATCCCCTACTATTGTAAAGGGTGTAACGGCTTGGGAACGTGTAGGCATCGCAAGAATATCGGATACATTGTTGAATTACTATCATATTGATTGGATGAGTGAGTCGGAAGTAAAAAGGTTTCACATTGTATGAGCTTAGCGGCATCGAGTACAACCAGGGTGACGAAATTTGCGTTAAAGCAATGGAAGAAAAGATCACCGGAGTATCGGCGTTTTGTAGTTGTGAGATCCTTCTACGGATGCCGTCACCTAATCATGTACAGCTACTCTAATTATATCAAGGGTCATGTTAATTCAACTGTATCAACCGTTTAGGGCGCCGACTGTTCGGCCCCTATAGCTGAAAGTATAGTAATTTTAGCGTTTATACTACTCTTAATCCTAGATAAAGAAGAGCTAAAAGTATTAGTAAGGCGAAAATTAGCCTTTTTAATATCTTCAAGATGAAATTTAAGACCTAGAAATAGTTACTATTCATTACGGTATACATGCGATAATAGCCGAGCTATATAGGGGGGCCTAGTAGCCATCATGGGGGGCCGAATAGTCCGTGCCCTGTTTCGAAGTCTCTAGATAAGTTACACTGCAGGCCAATGATAGGTTGCGTCTCAGCAAGGCTGAGGGATTCCCGAATGCGCTATGCTATTGGTTCCAACATGTTTCAGCTGAGCAAGGCAGACTCATGGTGCGGTTATCCACAAGGATATGATGTTGTGTGTTTATAACATGCTCTATTGCCCCAGTCTTTTGTTCTTGCAATCTTCCATTACTTCCCTTCGGTCATCTCTCTTGGTTCTACTACTCTTGACTAGCTGTTATTGACACTCTCGAATGAGAAAATGGGTGACCCTTTCTCGGCAGCCGGAACCGCAGTCGGCATCACCTCTCTCGGGCTACAGGTGTGCCAAGGCCTGTACCAATATTATACAAAATTTCGAGGGCTACACGACGATATCGATGATATACTGCAACGTGTCGAGGGCCTTAAAGGGCTACTGTATAGTTTAGGGTCATTAAGACCCGATTTTGACCGTGTTGACGACAGTGAGGGTGATTTGCAGCTTCACATGTCTCTAAGAGCCTGTGAAGAAATTGCTCAAAGATTGAAGAGGATGGCCCTTGAGTTTGGTGGAATAGATGATCCTAGTAGTTTCCAGGATCGCTTTAGACTGGCAAAGAAGAGACTATCGTGGCCTTTCCGTAGGGATACTCTCATGGAACTGCGAGATACCCTTTGCGGATTTCAGGACAATCTGACCCTTGCTCACCAAATATTTGCTCAAAAGTACACCTCACGAAAATTTGAAACTCTCCAAGGAACTGCAAATGCCCTCGTTTTTCAAACTAGTCTGGTGAAAGACCATTTGAGACAAAATTCGATAGCGATTCAAACAGTTCAAGATAACATCCAAACTCTTTCAGTTGGTCAACGAGAACGAGCCTTGGCTAGTTCTGTGGATTATTCAGACCTTCGCACTCAACTCTCCCTCCATACGATGATAGTTGAGAGGAAACTTGATCTATTGGTATTCAAGCTACAATCTCTTGTAAAGTCACATCAACTGATCGAGCTACTAGTTATCCGGTGATCTATCAATGAGTCGCGTATCCTGTACAACACCACGCGTCCTAGCGCACGAGGCTCATATATCAGAGCACGCCCAACCCCAACCTCGCAATGCGCTAAAATTACATGGCCCTAGTCCTCGGGCCTTTGGAAGGGCTACAAAGCCCAGATCAAGCAAATGTAGATGTACCAGACTACCCAGAAAACAACAAACATGTTCAAGCCTTTCTCACGTTCCAGTTTTCTCGGAAGTGATCATTGGGCACGACAAGAGTTGCTCCAGATTCGAAGATGCAAAATTCTCAAGAACAACAGCGATCCAAATATTGGTGAATAACTATCGGGTCAAATTAGGTTGGCAAGTTTCAAGATACAGAGGGGAGTATGAAATCCAGCCTATGCTGAGATATCGAGCTGTGGTTGATTTAGATTCTCCCGCTTTTAAAACTCTCTCGAATGCTCGGGATCGCGTTTTATGTGGACCTAAACTATCAAACGAAGAGCTTTCTGAACTGCTCAATACAGTCTCTTACTCTCTGCAGCGATGTCTAGGTACTTCCGCTAGTCCTTTAGACATTTCAGTCAAAGGAGATGGTATAATGACCGTTAGTGCAACGCCCCCACCCCTCACTTAAGCACGATCTAACGCACGAAGGCGGCCTTGGATTTTATTAACTATTTGTCAATGAGGGGCTTCCAAGATACTAAAGCTGTTTGTGACTTCATTGACATGTGTATAATCAAAGGCGTCCCATGCGACGATATCGATTCGGACGGAAGGTACCTAAGGCCCTTTTCGATATGACATCGCGCTAAGATCGAACAGTAACGCCACCACATATTGGCAGCAGGCGTGTATGGCAGACTGCTTTACTTGCCGGGACCCATATTTCCCTAATAAGTGGGAAGTCCTTCATCATTTGACCCAACGAGTGGATGCCTGGTCTGCATACGCATTACACCACTCATCGGGTTTATACCATCCCTTTTGGTTTGACTACATGCATAACCTTTTGTCTCTGGAAACCGCAAATGAGAGTAAGCGCCTCCGAGACTGTACTCTTTAAATAAGACTCTAACAAA
Source organism: Ophiosphaerella narmari (assembly GCA_028456235.1). NCBI lineage: Eukaryota > Fungi > Ascomycota > Dothideomycetes > Pleosporales > Phaeosphaeriaceae > Ophiosphaerella > Ophiosphaerella narmari. The sequence continues at coordinate 241,736 of JALNQA010000025.1, read as the reverse complement.
AACAAAAGAGCTAGATGAAGAAGATTCGCTGATAGGCATTATCCTCACGCGTTCAGAGGATATATTCTTGGATTACGTTCGATATGAAAGTCCGGACAACCTTGTGGCTACATTCTCGAATTTGGTTTACTTACGACCTTTGACATGTTGGTTGAATGGGATGGATATCCTAATATCACAAGTGAAAGTGGGGGACAACGACTATCCACATCTACTTCGAACACTACTGGATGGAGCCTCGAAATTTGGCAATTCGGAATGTTTACAACTGCTGCTTAAAAACGGTGCGATACCAGTTGTGAAACACTGGCTTTCGATATGCAAGATGATATTTGGTCTTCCAGAATCTCAAGCTGAAACTTTTAGGCAGCCGCTTCTGGACATTGCTCGAGGCTTGCTGAGCGATTTTGACAGTGAGCTTTCAGACAAAGAGACAGGTGAATCCAGACCTAAGAGCACGCCCCATCAGGAATTTCAAAGTGGTAATCTCTATAACTTTCGTGCTCACGGTCTGCTCACGGTAGAATGCCTATGGACTGCCGGCCACCGCGACGTTAACAGAGTACAAAGCGACCAAACCGAATACTATATGTGTATGCGCTTTATAACTCCACTGTGGGCCTGCCTACTTCCTCAACTTTCATACGTCGCCTACGATGACCGATTCATAGTAGCAGAATGGTTCCTGGAGAAAGGCGCCGCCGCTGACTGGTTGCATCCACTACTGCGCACGACACCTGCACATCTATTCGGACGCAGACTGTCATTTATCAAACCAACCTCACAGCGCCTTGGTTCATTTCAAAGAGTTGGCTCTTTGCTCTCGGCAAGTCATACCGATCGTTGTACATGTCATTGTTCAGTATCACGAAGTGGGTGTCGTGTGATAGGATGCACAATACAGAAGTATTGGCGAGTCCCTCGACCAGAATGGGAAAACGAATACCGGATATCAATATATAGAGAGCATATTCGACCATATGTGTTCGCTCTCTTAGATGCCCACAGAAGTGTCAAGTGGATGAGCTCCTCTATCTTACGCGTGTTGACCTTCGACGAGTTATCACTCACTCACACGTGCTGCATCGACTTAATATGGCCAGAGTGGAGTGGAATAACGCGACCTACTAAAGAAGAAATTGTAGAGATTCACGAAGTTGAGCACGAAGACATCAAACTCCTCAACATGCTTACAAAGGAATTCGAGTCCAAATGGGACACCTATCCTGGAACTTTTGCCAAATTCTTCAAAAAGGTGTGGAAACCAAGAATGAAAGAGATTCGCAACCAACAGAAGGACCTTGGAGAGATCTATCGCGAGGTAGGGGTGAGATTGCGCCCGGTTGAGGACGACAATAGTTCAGAATCTGAAGATGAGGAAGGCATAGATAGTGCTGACTCCTCTGAATCGGAAACCGAAGAACTGTGGCATGATGCAGATGAGAGCGAGCAAGTAGGATCAATTTGATCGAAGTAGGGAAATTCTAGCGCGCTTTGGACCTGATGTACACAAATCAATATGCCTAAAATGGTCTTTCTTCCAACGTATTTTGAGACTGAACATCCTGAGTCTTCGTCTAGCCAATCCGTGCCAACAGCCGTCCGAGTTCTTGAAGCGTTATTAGGTTGCTACGGCAATAATATATTGGGTTGAATCTTACTTCTAGCGAATAATTGATTCGGCCTTGACGCATGACTCCCCCTGAACACGCCATCTTTTCAAATAGTAAGTCCGGTTGACTAACCAGACATGTATCCTCTAAAATGCTCACAGCTATTCTCCAAGATCCCTTTTCTGGGACGCATTAGCATAAAACAGGTGTTGCACCAAGAGGGAGGAGCTACAGCATACAAATCATTTTCTTGGACAAGCCAATTCTACAAACACATCATATTTGTACACACCCACCACATACTTTTACAAACCTACTATACACTACCCTAACCTCTCCAACTCACCCCTAACCTTCCTAACCACCTCTCTAATCCTCCTCCTCTCCTCCTTCGCCTCCTCATCCCTCATCCCAAGCCCCCTCTTCTCCCTCTCCCTATTCCTAATAATCAGCCTGACTATCTCCTCTGTCCTCTTCAACGTACGTCGCCCTTCTTCCCTTAACGTACCTTCCCAGCTCTCCCTCGCGCCTTCCCACAATTTCTGCATGCGGCGCAGCGAGAACATGAGGCCCAGGAAGCCGACAGCGGAGGCTTCGAAGAGAGAGAAGGTGGGCATGGAGATGTAGAGGAGGGCGCTGAGGGCGGAAGAGAGGGAGGTTGTGCTAAAGGTTTGAAGGAGGAGGCGTTGGGCGAGGGCTTGGAGGGGTGGGATGGTTTCGGCGATGATTGAGGTACGGGCAGCGGCGATGTGCAAGGGCCAGGGGGTTGGTTTGTGAACTTCGGCTGAGATGTCCGTGGTTGGATTATCGAGTGACGGTGTTGTGTTGGATGTGGTAGCTTCTGGAATGGCGTTGAGGGGAATTTCATCGGGAAAGCCCGCTTGATTCATGCGTCCAGCGAGGAAGATACTATTTTTTTCTGCGCTGACAAGCCATTTTCGTTCAAGGATCTCAGAGCTTATCATTGATACGTCGTCGACTCGCCAGAGGAGCTTCCACCATGCAAGTTTGTGCCAATTGCGTGTTGAAAATGCATCATCAAGCTGATCGCGTAATTCCGTATGCGACTTTTCGGCCCAGGTTTCTAGATGATTGGTAACTGATGCGGAGATTTCTTGATCGCTTGGAAGTAAGCTGAGCTGCTGTTGTTGTGCTATATCCTCTTTGGTGATTTTGGCTTCTATGTCGTCAAGGACAGACGATACAAATTTCTTCATGACCGGCTTGATGGACTTGGAAGGCTGGACATCTTGGGTAAGCCACGTTGTGAGCAAAGGAAGACCACTCTGATACCAGCCCTTCTCATAGGTGACGGCATTTTGAATAGATTCGCGGAATATTGTGAGCGCTGATGCACCAGCATTGATGTTGATGGCGGCACTTCCGCTCTGTAACCCTTGATCTGTCTCTTCTGAGGGTACTGGCAGATTGATGGCAACTTTCATCAAGCCATTCAAATCTTCAGCACTATCTGCAGAGAATCGACCAAATGCAATAGCGCTGTCCAGCCCTTCCCCGAAAATCAAGGCCTTGTGAACTGGGTACGGTGCTGGTACTCCACTCGCAGATGTAGTCTGTAATTTCGGTACTAGAATTGACTCCTTGAAGCTCTCAGTCACGGACCTTGCCGCATTGGAAACATCGGTATTGAGAGTTGAGACCAGTATCTCGAGGTTATGTGACCGCAGGACTCGCGAGGGTATGGAGAGCACATTGTATAGCGGCGAGGGGGTATTAGAGTCCGTTCTATCGCCGTATCTGAACTATTCGTTAGTGAATACTACCATTGAAGACTTCTAAGATGTACTCACTTCAATAACACAGCTCCCTCATTTTCTTCCCCAGTTTTCCCAAGTTCAATTTCCCAATGCTCTTCCACTCCCAATGGGTCGGCGAGCAACAGCCGCGCTAATTGCTGCGCACTCACTTGACTATTTAGCCCGAGCACTATCCTTCAAGTTAGCCAAAGTCTCCATATCTTATGCCATAGGCCATCCATACCAGCAACTCTCGTGACTGCATCTTGCGCCGCCAAACCCTGCAACGCCAATTGTAGTCTATTTATATTGACATATGTTTCCACAACACCGCCAAGAGCCGACAAGGTATTGTGCAAATCCTTGTTCCCCGGTGGAATACTGGGATGCAGATTTATTGTGGTTGGCGAGACTTGCGTTGATGCGGAGCGCGCACGGAGGTTTGCGAGAGTGGCACTTGGCGTATTGCGACAGCGGAGGGCCAGAGGTAGTCGTTTAGTCGCTGGGCCTTTGATCAGGCTCGGCAGTCGCGGCGCAGTGGCCACCCATGGAGGCATTGGGCTGGAATAGGTACATTGCTACAAACCATCATCATGTCAAAAGTTGACGTAGGACCTGTCGCGGAGCTATCCTCGGGCCGCCGCCATGGCTCGTGCACATGTACATTGAAGAACGCCCTCCTGGTAAACCGCATTGCATGGACATTTCAATTGGCCGTAAAGGTATATATGCTTCAAATTATAGGGATAGCTTTGATTCAACGAAAAGCCAGCTGCTAGAGCCTAAGCACTGGGGCCGGCAAATTACTACCGTTCATCGCGAGGTGACACCATCTATGTGTTGGGGGATTTGGCCTTCAATAAGCCTGGCTGCTATGATAACACACTACCGGTGTATCAATCAATCAAAATCTCATACTTCTTGCACCTTTCCCATCGGCCTTCCAACTCGGACCTGAGCTTCAACAGCATTGTCCGTTCTCGAACGTCTTAACGGCACCTAGCTTCGTTTGTTCCGGGAAGATCCAGATGACCTGTATATGTCAGCCCAAAGCTCGTGTTCAAAGCTCCATTTTTACTCACATGCTGATTCGTCTGGCGACGGTTGCAAGCCCTGTATCGTTGTCTGCCTCCTTCGTGGCCTTTTCGAGAGCCTGCTCTCGGCTGATTTCCTGAGATTTTCGTACTTCCTCATGGCTCGGTGGTAATCGTTCGTTTTGTAGATCGACCTTGCGCGCGTCTTCAAAGCTGTGGATCGCTTGCTTGATGCCTTCTGCGCCGAGCATGAGCGTACCGGCTGGGAGTCGGCCACCGGATGCTGTCTTCAACTCAGTAACACGCTCCGATTCTTCACGCAGCACCTGGAATACGCGAGAAAGCCGACCAATAGCCAAAATCTTGTTCTTGATAGCACGTCGCTTGAATTCGGTGGATTCTGGGTCCAAGCTTGACAGAGGTGGCGATGCTGGCCCGGATGCCAGAGAGCTTGGCGTCTCCTCTTCGAGCTCTTCTTTAGAACATGTGTTCAGGATTGCAATGAGCATGTCAGTAACTAGGGAGGATTAGTCTAAGAGTGAAGCAGAGACCTCGTCGCAACATACTCTTCTCGCCAACGAAAGGCAATGACCATGTGAATACGTCCATAAAGTTGGGTAGCCAGTATGGATGTGGTGTGCAGTCTACCAAAGTTAACCGGTGCCTAAGACTGCAGTTTCACAAACTTACTAAACTGCCTGATGTTCATAACATTGTTCTCGTACTTGAGGACAGCAGCTTTGTTGTTGTACACATCCAGGTAGTTCGGCGCACTAAAGATGGTCATCACGCTAGGAAAACCAGTAGTCCGAGTCTTCCTGTACATGCGGTATCCAGCATCTTGGGCTTCGTGCGCGCGGATAATGGAAAGTAGGTTGTTCTTTTCGAGAAAAGCGCATGCAGCAGGGTAGGAAAAGAAGTACGAGCAGCCTCGTACGTGGTTGTGTATGAAAAAGTCATTTGTCTTTTCCTGTCCAAATTCCTCGAGAGGATCGGCCCAAAGTATATCGCACATCAGGCCATGTGTGGGCGGTTCCCGGAAACGATCGATCTGTAACGGTCAGAAATATCCCGGCGACGAGCTCAAAGTTACATACACTCTTCAAATCCTCGAGGGTATGGAGCTCAGGGCTTAAGCCACCGTGGATGCACAAGAACTGCTTGTTCATGACAGCAGCCAAGGGCAGTGCACAAAAAGCGTCCATGCAGGCTTCATAGACTGCCTCAGAATACTTGTGCTTACATTCGAGCTTAAACGTGAAATAATCGGTCAAATGTCGGCATTCGTGGTTGCCGCGGAGCAGCCAAAGAGTATTGGGATACCAGATCTTCAAAGACCACAGGTAGAGAACGCACTATGGGAGTCAGCTTCCGCAGCGCAACTGGTGGCGCGCCCCATACCTCAATACTGAAGTATCCTCGATCCACGTAGTCGCCTAAGAAGAGATAGCGCGTCTCGGCAGGGTCACCGCCGACCTCGAAAAGTTTCATGAGGTCGTAGTATTGGCCATGGACGTCACCACACACAGTGATGGGGGCGTCCATCTCGAGCAGATTGGGCTCAGACCTCAGAATCTCGGCGCCTTTTTTTATGATCCATAGCGCCTGCTGCTCGGTCAAACGGCCTTCGCGGTAGAAGTGCTGCTTAAGAAACTGGATGTTGGGTTTGGTGCGGTCTTGGGGAGAGAAGAATTGCTCGTCAGTGGGCGGGTTGAAGGCAGGAGCTTGAACGTCTGAGGGTCACGGAGGGGTCAGCTGAAGCCTAATTCGAATCTGCAGTCGCAAGCATGGAGGCAATTGCTACGCCAAGCTATGCGACTATGGTGGCAATTGTACCTTTGCAGACTCGTTCCAGAGTGCTCACTTGCAAGCCATCCTCCATGGTGTGCAGCGTGAAGTCGATCTCAGGCAGCGGCTTCTTCTGCTGGACTGCGCGAATAGCATTGTCCATGTACTTTGCCTGGTCGATGTCTTGCTGGTTGGTCTCCATGCTGGGCGAGCTGTGCACGGGGCCGGGAGCTATAGATATGGGGTGTGGTGGGGGGAGGAATGGTGCTTGGAGGCAGGTTGGGTTGGTGCTGTGGCGCACCGAGGAGCGAGTGGCGAGGGGCGGCAGCGGGTGAAACGGGCGCCGAGGCTCGATCTAGACTTTTGCCCAGGTGAAGAAAGAATGCAGTCTTGGTGCTCGCAACGCTCAAATGGTCGTGAGTCGTGTCGCGTGCTCGTTGAGTGTTGGCAGCAGCTCCAAAGGGCTGAGAAATTAGGTGTTGCTCTAGCAGAAGAGGGGACCTCCGCCAAGCGCGTGCACCAGACTGCGAGCCGCCGCCCAGGTACCCAATCAACATCATGACTGGTGAACTGTCTTCCTCTCTGACTGCTTCCATCATCCTGGCTCCAACTAGGGTGCGGCACGATGCAATCATGCTTCATCCCACCAGCATCAGCCCGGCATATCGGATCCATCTTGATAGCAGTTTCGCACATCTCGCCTTACCAGAATAACCATCATCATTTAGAGCGATTACAGGCACGGGACACATTTGTTATAATGAATGATTTTATCCATTGTTTTGGTACTCAACAGCGTGATATTTGTGCGACAATGTCACCTACAGCTTCCTCATCATATACACAAAAAGGCGTGCTTGACCGCTCAAGGCCAAGTCACGAAAGAAAGTAGAACGCGATACAAAACAAAATGCCCAAGCAAGACCCAAGTGGTGTCTATGCTGATAGGAGGCCATGGTATATGAACAAAGAAATCCAAGAGCCCTAACCAATCTTACATTGCATGTAATTATCCGGTCCCATTTCCTCTAACTCCAAACGATGCGCAGGGTATAAAAGTTTTCCGTTGGCAGTGATGCCGGTATGTCGCTTAGAGCATGCGAGCGGCGCTGAGGCGGCGAAGGTGGCCGCGGGGGAAATGGAGATGGCGCTTGGTCGAGGCGACAACAACACCGCCTGAGCAAGACATGCCTGCGGCAAGATCCTGTGCAACAGCGCAGCCACGGTTGCAGAGGCCAAATTGCTTGCTGCCAATGCAGACAACAGCACCATCGTTGGTGCAGGGAGTGCACTCGCCGCTGCTTGGGGTGGTGTTGTTTGGTGCCTCAGGGGCGGCTGATGGGGCTGCCGACGGAGCAGGCTTGGGGATAAGGGTAGTGGGCTGAGCAGTAGGGCCGGCGGCAGGGGCAGATGAAGCGCCAGGAGCGAAGACACCACCTCCAGGGTTGGATGGGATCTTTGACTCTGTGGGTCCCTTGTAGGGTGTTCCTAGAGAAGAGGCAGGCTTCTCGCTGGGCTTGGGCTGGGAAGGCGCAGAAGGAGCACTGCTTGGCTTGGAGGGTGTGGTACTTTGGGATGGAGTAGATGGAGTACCAGCGGAGGGGCTTCCGAGCTGACCCTTACCCGCACCCATTGCATTCATCTTCACGCACCCAGCACCCGTCAAGGTCTTGCCAACACTAGGGCTGGCTTTGCCATTGACTACGTTCTGGCCTGGGTTGGGATAAGTGAAGTCTTCGTTCTCTGCGGTCGAACAGCTTGTGGCCGGGAGGTTGGCGACAAACATATCAGGGAGCGGACCTATGGCAGACGCAGCACTTGCTGTGGAAGCAACCTTGGTGCTGTCTCCAACTTGAATTGGTGCGCAGTTCATGTAGAACTCGCGGTTACCAACCTTGTTGATCCAAGTCCAGGCAAAAGTGTAACGGCCTGCGGGAATGTCACTTGGCATCGTCACGGGGTACTCATCAGAGCCCGCTTTCTTCAGATCAGGGAGCGCGGCATTGCCTGGATAACCTGGATCAACATTGCCTGGTAATGTCCTGGTGGGGCAGCCTCCGACTACACTTTGAATGACTTTCCACTGAGTGTCTTTGGTTGGTTCGAGATCAGTGGTGATGGAAAACTGGCAAGAACCGCCACCGTGGACCGCAGTGCCATAGAAAGAGACGTTCTTTGTCTGTCCTGCGTCCCACTGGTTCATAGAAGTGACAGCATAGACACCAGCACGCTGTTTGCACGGGAAGTCGGCAGGGGCCAGAGGAGAGTTGTTGAGGGTGTCCACACCATAGGGAACGGGGTATTTTAGAACCATGTGCGCAGAAGCACTAGCGGCAAGGGCCGCAATGGTGGTGATTTGGGCGAGCATAGTGACTGTAAAAGACCGTAAAAGTTGGGTATCGTATAAAGACTCGCTAGACCTGCTGAGCGATGGAATGACTGTGAGGATACTGTCGTCTGAAGTGTGCTGGATGGTGCAGACTTTATCTGGGGTTGGCTGAGTCTAGCTCTTCAAAGATTGACAGCGAAGAAATGAGTGTGATATCTGCCACCGGCAAGATATTGCAAAAGACAAAAAAAGAATGGAGGAGGAAGTTTCCAAAGCTGCTGTGGTGAGCGTGTGGTGGAGAAGAAACACCCTGCGCGACCTTTGGACTATATATCAACCATAGAATGCCAGCCGCCTCCCTACTGAAGAAACGAGTGCGTGTAACCCCTGGTCTAGGTGCCACAGCGGATCGCCATCTAGCACAGGCTATTCGACGGCATGAGACATCTGAAGGCGACCTCCGGCTCGCATGCCCGTCGTGGTCTAGCGGCAGGGGTGCGGAGACAGGATGGTGGTGTACCAATATGCAAGTGGTCTGGCTCCAGCATTCTCGGCAGGCACGCTTCTCCATCGATTGGCTGGATGAGGTTCAGATGGGAATTGTTTCTGAAACGACAGAGCGGACGTGACCCGGACGAGTTGCCATTGGGGCGAAGCACTGTCCAGGGGTCGACGTCAGGTTTGAAGTCTGCGCCGGCCCTGCACATCGGAAGCCCCTATCGATAGGACTGCGGCGGCCTAAAGTGGAGTCGTGATCGCCTCTTTTTAACCTGAAACGACCACGGTCTTTGCGGCTAAGGCTATCTGCATCTTCATTCGCTGGATAGCAATTCTCAGCGCACACTGGTGTACTCATCTTGGCTCGCTGACGACCAACCGACTTGCGCGTCCTGCATCTGCTGCGAGTAGCCCGGACTGTGTGTACCGCTGTGGTCGTAACGCAAGCGCGAAGAGTGGTTGCTTACCGCCATCTGTCGTGGTCATCGTGGAAACGTTTGTGTAGCAGCGATATTGCAGGGTCCGGGAGGCAAGGGACTATGCAGAACTTCATGCGTTCAAGCATGCCTATCCTTCCTCATGCGCATGGTTTTTATTTTTGGGCTGCCATCGCTTTAACCGTCGGTCACACTCCATACAAGATCCTAAGAATATAGTGCTCTGAGGCTCCTGCAATATCAGATCTGTCAATGTATATTGGGCTGAGTACTCAAACCGCTCTATCTTCAGTATTGCCTACCGCTGCAGCATCACGCTTGGTTGCACAGCGGTGCCGCCGCGTGCGGCGGCTTTACCAGCGCGAATGCAGGCACCGAGAGGCTGTGCGTTGTGGCGGTCGCTTGTAGCCGACAAGATCGTTAAGGTCAGCTTGCGATGTCACCGCTCCATCGCATTGACCGATGGTCTCTATTGATTGGCCTCACAGCCACAACCGCTTATTTTGAGATATTTCTCACGACAGTCAACAGCTCGGTGGTTGGCTGGAGAGGCAGCCCGTACCTTCTCCATAGCTGATCAGTGGGCCGAGGAAGCTTGGTTTCGGATTCTCCCCGTGCATATCCGCAGCAACAGACATTGGTCAGTCGGCCGCCCAGGTCGTGGTCGTGGCAAATAGGATGGCTTGAGCAGAAACAACCATGACAAGCTGCCGCCTATCGTAATCCAACCTCCACCACCTTGCGGGCGCAAATGCAGTTTCGAAACACTGCAAACCTGCTGACATCTCCGTATATCAACCTAGGAAGCGCCATAGATATGCAGGAGAAGAGCATGGTATGCCTCCCAGTCCAGTCGCAAATATTTCTTGTTTGTGTAGATCCCCTTGATGTATTTGCCTAACGGGCGGTTACCGTGATGTTGTATCTGACCAGCATGATTCGATCACACCTAGTCGGTACTGGCCAGCGTGACATTTTCGTAAAAGCAGCAACCAAGGCCATGCTATTTCTCATCTCTCGTAACGTCTACCAACTCCTCTGAAGAAGCCCCTTCTCAAGGCCTCAATGAGGTCAACATCATGATCCACTTCGATTACATTGCCGCACTCTCCCAATCTCCACTTCGCGACTTACCTAGACAGTAAGTGCGTAGCAGTGCGCCCAAGCAACTAGCTTGACGAGCATTGCACTGTAATTCCACTTCATCTCCCATCATATCCACTGGGACGTCTAAGATATGTCATCGATTCGTTCCAGAAATCATTTCGCGACATATGTGACCGAGCTTTTAGAAGCCAAGTACGAATGTACTGTAGTAAGGTTTAACGAGGCTGCGCTAGGCTCCCAAACGCTCACAGCTAACTTCCGTGCAGACCACTGAAGGCTCAGATATCATGGAATTTTCAACATCCATTCCCGGCTTCGAGAACAGCTTTGACGTAGGAAGCAACTGTTGAATAAACCGTGCATCATTTGTGCAGAGATGAGAGATGCAACCAAGATATAGCCAACAGTGAAGCTTGCCCCTTGAATGCTAGAGGCAGCCAATGCAAGTTTAGGCAGCGTCAAGTTGTGCTCGATGTCAGCTTACGCAAAACAGGCACCTTCTTCTCTAACCAAGTTGTCCTCCGCCGAGATTTCACGAACGGAACCTTTTCGATACCGATATGAACCCGTCCATCCCCTCCACCAATGAAACTTCCATACCCATACCGTACATCAAGCTGATCGAGATGCTGTGCACGCCCCTTTTGGTCGAGATGCGACGTGCCCCGCATATCTTGGACAGCTGCACTGGCCGCGAATAGTGCAATTACAGAAGCAATTGAGGTCGGCAGTCGAGGCAGATACTGGCCGGGTCGGCGCGCGTAGACCCAGATTGCTACGATCGCATAGGTACAGAGAATGGCTTCGGAAATGATGAACATGGGTTTCGACAGGAAGAGACGTCGTTCCGGCTCCACTCTGAATCCTTTTAATGGTGTTACATTTTCGCCGGCAGGGACAAATAAATGTTTTTTATTGGTTCCCAGCCAGATTGCGAAGAGCTTGGAGTATGCTTCATTGATGGGTTTGAGAATCTTATCCAGGTTGGGAACAGGCTGGCTAGGATCCACAAGTTGGTAGCTGTTGCTCCCACGAGCCGCAAAGTAATTGATATAATCCGATGCGAAGCTGTCGTTATGTAGCTTGATCTGGCTAGGGAAGAAAAATTGGTTGGATTGCCAAATGAGATTGCTCGGGCTGTTGTTGAAGAGGTTTGGAAAGTCGTCCAGAGCAACGCTCTCCAGCGAGATTCCTTCCGCAGGGCGTCGCAGCCGTCCACTTGCATCAACATGAATATTTGCGCGCCCGGCTAGTAATTTCGGTTGGCAGTACGCGAAAAATGTGTTTTCGGTACGGATGGTGAAGTTACCTAATGGACACAGTCCTGATGGCATCCTACCCCAACCTAGGATTACCGGTGTCTTGCAAATCTCATTATCTTGCTGTGTTGAATTCGGTGGAGCATGAAGCCTTACAACAAATTCGATTGCGGTAGGCGTGTTGACGCATTGCTCGACTTCTCGTATAGGCGGATCATAACCAAGTCCATACTTAGTTATATCACTGCTGCAGCGAACATCTTTCGAGCCGCTGGAGATGGCCAAATGGACTTGCATTCCTTCTTGAGCGAAGGAGATTTTGGTAGTGTTCCCAGATTTTAGCGGCTTGCAGTCCAAAGTTGCGCCAAAGGCTTTCGTCTTGGCTTCAAAATTAGTATTATTCAAAATGTCAATTTTGTTATCTTCGGAGAACAGCGGCAGATAGAACTTAGTATCGTCTGTCCAAGCAGGCAAAGACGTATTTTGTGCGACAATTGATTCGGCCGTCATGAGGAAGTCCTCTCCATCACCTCCCCGCCAAGCACCCGATTTGTAAGATCCGAGCGAGCGCCCCGTCTCGTCTGGTCCTAGGCTGCCATTGATTGACACAAATCTCATTTGGTAGGGTTGTCGAAACGATACTGGATGTCGAATGTCGATCGTTCCCTGGTTGAACAGACCAGCAAAGGCGATAGCGAGTAGGTTGGCTAGAAGCGCCATCGCACACACAGCGGCAAGGACAAAATGCTTGGACTTCAGAGCCTGTATGACAACGAGCTGGGGCGGAAGGGAATTATAATTAGCGTCGATTGATCGAGATGCTTTAGCATTGCAATCCTGCAACTCCTCTAATGGTTGAAGCATACAGAGTAATCGGTTGATTAAAATCCACATAGGTTCGATCAAGGTAGCAATAGCAGTTGGTATATAGTTCTCGAGGATGTTCTGTACGATGGAGTTCGATGAGGGTAGTACCAGTCCTGTTTCGAGTTAGAATATCGGCTAGAGTGATACACATGCCAGCCAACCGCCTTGTAGAATGTTACCTAACGACTTACCATTTGTGTATGCCCTATTATAAATAACCCCTAGTGTGACAGCAAGAATAAGAAACAGACCGATAAAGGGAATTGACATCCAGAGGCTAAATTCAATGGGTCGGACAGGTTTTGCAACACTGGAGGGGCTATCCCGTCGATGTCCTACGGAGACGGCGACAGGCCCATCAGTATCTATGGAACCGCCATGGATGAATTCAATAAGACTAAGAAGAGTGAGTTAGACCTGGATCTTCTTTCAACAGAATGTAATTTACCTAGTGCCTGCTTCGTCATTGATGAGCTTATAACGTTTCTCTCCAAGGATCTTGTGCATGTCGTCCATGTCACAACAATCGAGGTCTGAGAAGTCTGCTAACAGTGGCTCATTATCAGCCACCAGAGCCATAACGCTTGCTATTGTGTTTGGGTCTGTCCGTAGGTTCCTTTTTCGAATAAACGATAGGATTAGCAGCGCTATCGTCGCTGCCGAGACCACGCTCAAGAAACCCACGACAATATGTACGAAGACAGGTTCGAGTACAACTGCTTCGGTAATAATTTTTTGTTGGCCCACGGCCTCTTTGATGGCTTGATCACCACTGCCCAACACATCCACCATCGCACGAGCAAATAAAAGTCTGTATGCTTCAGCATACGCTTTGCTCAAAACTCTCCAGTCGAGATACTCTTCTAAAGGACGCGTACTGGTACACAATGCCATTCCCACCATGGGCATTACACCAGGGTCGGTTAAATTCGTGTCCAGTATAATATCCGTGTATCTCGGAAAGTGGAATACAGGCAGATTATTGCCACGTGTAAAAATACCAACAGAACCTTCATTCATGATCGATTCGAAATTCGTATCATTGAAAACGTACCATGCAAGCCGTTTTCGGTCCTCAAGAGGTAACAGTTTCAAAGGCATTCTAGTGGCCATATCAACAGTAGCAGAGACCTCCTGTTGCCAGTAACGTGGCTTACAGAAAATAGCAGTGATGTTCTGAGGATCTTCTCTACGCTTCTGTCAAGATGTCAGCACCGTTAAGGTGAAGAAAAACAATAATGATAGCCTGAAGTTTGCTCATCAAAATGTTATCTGGGTGTAAGTAGCTTAGAATGAACAGGAATCTATATGAAAAGGGATTATCTCACCTTTGTCCTCGCGAATGAGGCGAAGAATGTCGAATTTTCTGACTTTGGGCAGTAACTACTCAGATACCAATTCGCATTATTCCAGTTATGGTAGCCAACATACATGGCCTCGTAATCCTTGACAACAAAGGATCCGTCGTCCCCTGAATCGGGGCTCCCCCACTCATCTTTAACTCTGGCACCTACACCGCCGGTGAATGCACAGCCCCCCGTGCTGTTGAAATAGATGCTTCCTGATTTATTTATGGGGGTTGGATTCTCACATTCTAGGTCAAGCGTATACATAGTCGTGGGAGCGGTGTATGTGCCTTTGTCGGAAACGCTACTCAGGCTGTCTCGTGGTTTGAAAGGGGCCAAGGTGTAATTGCGCGCCATGAATGCAGGTAGAGATTCGTTCAAAGCCACGATACCGAATGTCGACTGAGCAAAACGGAAAGTTAGTTTGTTTGCCTGTTCTCTAATAGGCATCAAACTTGTCGAAACATTGAAAGTGACGTTGGTAGAGTGTGTAACAGTCCGAACTGAGAATATACCGGCTTGTGTAGGTACAAGGCCCCAAGTCACTAGGACGACAGCGAATGAGGCCCAAAATACAGGCCAATGTCTATTCGTGTCAGCTTCATCGATCACTACCCTGTATTATGGGCCTAGTAGATAGCACTCTTTTCCATATTCTGCCTAATATCTTTCAAAGATATAGAGGCAAGACATGCTCAAGTGCTCGTAAATGGATGACTAACCTGTCTCTAAGGGCCTTGAGTGGGGCTAACGGGATGAAGGAGAAAGGGTAATGCAAAAGGAGTGAATCTTTTCCCAGAGCACCATTTTCTTTGCTCAGTTGATAGTATGGCTCCAGTCTCTTCGTTTCCAAGTCGATCCATGCCCAATAAATGCTGAAAATAACAGCAACAATAGTAGGGAAGTATCTGTATAGGAAGGTTTTGCTCAATGGTAAATCGTTGATTACTGGTGCGAATATAATCCCACTGTTTTGCTGACTTTTCCATAACAGGAATTCGAGAGTTGCGATCAGGGCCCAACATACTGCGACAGTAAAGATAAGGACTGGTGCTCGAAGGGCTGACGATTTCCAGAGTTTTGGCTCTAGACAACGATCAGTAACCGGGTTATCTCAAGCTTTCTCTAGGCGGTACGAACCATGTACCTCTGTGTAGCATGATAGAATTTGGCTTCTGAGTGTTTGTTTTCTCGATGGGGCACTTTGTTGTGTGGTCGATCCAGCGACTGCAGTACTGCTATCCATGACAAAAGAATGCACTTGTAGAACGTATAGTAGAAAATGATGCGTGATAGGAAATGAAAAACAATTAAGCTGCAGCGAACTGCTCAGCGTCTGCGAGCCAGGTACCACGGATAATAAACGGTGTTGGCTTGACTTCAAGCGCTCAATTGGCGCTGCTGCGCCGCATCAGCCAATGCCGTCCTATCACCTAACCTCATTTAGGAAAGGAGTCGCAGAAGGCGCCTCGTAAAATTGTTTACCGTAGAACTGGGACGATTTGTCCAATATGAAAGTGCATAGCTGTGACAAGCGGATACGCTACCACCGTTCCGAGAAAGAACTCGAGGATTATGGTGGTGTTCGCGCCGCATCCGCCTAGCGATCATGGGAACTGAGTTCCGCCCCCGTTTCACTTATTTTGAGCAGCACAATTGAGGCGAGGTAAGGCAGACAAGAATTGATGGAGCCATTCTTCAGAGCTCACGTTTAAATTTATTGGAAAAAAGGTGGATATTTTTTGAAGATGAAAAGAATCTCGTCCTCAGATTTGCGATCATACGAGTGTGATGAACAGCAAGACCTGGCATGGAAACAATGAAAGTCAATACCAGCCACGAAATCACTACCGGAAGGCACCAACCTCTCTACGCCTACAACGAGTCAGTAGGAGATAAATTAATAGGAGTGGGGAACTCATACCACCATGTTCGAAAATCCACTGTGCCAACATCGATGCCCAGTTGCTGGAGTGCACTTGTATCAAGATGACAGTCATACGGCCTCACTGTCCCATCATTTGGCTCCTCTTCAGGCGTGAACGGGACCATGCCATCGAGTGGTAGGCCCATGATTTCGGCAAATGTTTGACAAATTTGCCATTTTGTCATCTGATCCCTAGAACTGAATTGCAGAATGCTCGGTAGGTCTTTATCTGTGGAGGCGAGGTACAGTTTTGAGATCTCTCGGCAGACTCGTCCAACGTCCTGAGTATTGGTGGGAAATCGGAGAGCATAATCGTCGACCTGAATCTTCGGTTGACCTTCTTCAAGCTTCTGAGATGCCCATAGTTGCGACAACAACACATTAACTGCACTTTGTTTTGGTTCGTCGCAAGATCCATATAATACTGGAACCCGTAGTACCACGGCTTTATTCTTACCACCTGTTGTACTTGCCGCTTCCAGCACAGCCTTTTCACCATCAAGCTTTGTTTGGCCATACATATTAGGTGGGTCTGGGTGAGAGTCTGCCTTGTACGGAGCCTCGCCGCGCCTTCCAGAAAAAACATAATCGGTCGAGATATATATCAAAAAGATGCCTCGAGCGACAGTAGCGTTGGCTACTGCTCGGCTTGAGTCCACATTGAGCTTCTTTGCAGCCTCTGGATTCGCAGTACATGAGTCTGGAAAACGGTTCGCAGCGCAGTGCACAACGACGTCAGGCTTAACCTCATTTAGTACTCGGTCGATCTCCGAGTAGTCAAGAATATCAAGCCTGATTACATCGGGAGGACTACTACGGCTGAGTCCAGTTCCAATTGACTTCCAGCCATCCAGGAAGAATTGTCGCTGAACCTGCCGTCCCAACAGGCCACTGGCTTTTATAATGGTCAGCCAATGTGACGACGAAAACCACAAGAGACTTTACCTCCAATGATTAGGGCAGTCTTCGTCATATTTCCAAACTCAAGTCGAATGAGAAGGCTCCGGGTGCATTATAGAGCTAGACAATAAGTAGATATTCGAAAACCAAATAAGGGGCACTTTGATATCTCAAGCTCCAATGAAATGGGTAGGCAAGCTGCTGTGAAGGAGACTTAACTGGCGTCTGTGCGTATTCACGTGATATCGAGTCCTCAATGATCCCTGCTCCGCAACCGCTTGACTGCGTGCACAACAATTGCTTCACCATCATACTTTGCTGCTGCCACCATGTCGACCATAACGCAACAGGCTTCCCAAAGCTCATACCCGTGTGTTGGATTTAGAGCATACTTCAAACTGACTGACTAACAACCACCAGGCCCATCTTGCCTAAAGACTTCAATGCTAACCAACCTAAAACAATCCGCTTATACCCTCTTAGTAACTACACGTTCGGAACAAAAGATGGCCAGCCAGAAGAAGACCCCTCAGTACTTGCACGACTCAAAAGACTCGAGGAACATTACCAAGAACATGGCATGCGACGAACATGCGAGGGCATCCTAGTCTGCCACGAGCATAACCATCCTCACATTCTCATGTTGCAGATTGCAAACGCGTTCTTCAAATTGTAAGCTCTCTCAATTGGTGAACAAAAAAATGAGCGGCGCTAATAGCGTATAGACCCGGCGACTACCTCCGCGCTGAAGACGACGAGATCGAGGGTTTCAAGGCAAGGCTGAACGAGCGCCTTGCGCCAGTCGGTACACAATTCACAGGCGAAGGCGTCAACGACGAGTGGCAGGTCGGCGACACATTAGCGCAATGGTGGCGGCCCAACTTCGAGACCTTCATGTATCCTTTCATCCCCGCGCACGTTACCAGGCCCAAGGAGTGCAAGAAGCTCTATTTCATCCAACTTCCACGCAGCAGTACGTAAAATTCTCGGTGCTTCAGACGCTCTCACTAATCCGTTTGCAGAGGTACTTAGTGTCCCGAAGAACATGAAGCTTCTTGCCGTCCCTCTGTTCGAGTTGTATGACAATACGGCACGATACGGTCCACAGCTCTCGGCTATTCCTCACCTTCTTTCGCGTTACAACTTCGAGTTCGTCGATGAGGAAGGCAATGTCGCAGCCGTGACGCCCGGTGTCGGTCCTCCCGAGGGCGATGTAGAAACAAAGGTCCTAGCAGGCGGTGACGATGTCAGGATGGATACCAATGGAGATGGCACAGGAAGCGATATTACCCTGTCGTAAATACCCATTTCCTTGTTTTACCCTGGGATGTTTGTGGGCGTATTGCATGGGCGGTGTCTGGCGTTCTACGATCGATAATGCCGGAAATACCATATGACCTTGTTTCGCATGTCGAATCAACAACAGAGGCAATCTTGGTGCTGTACTCCGATAAAAAGTAGTACTAGTATGTTTTAGGAGGTAGTTTGAAGTGAAGATGGTAAATTCACTGAGCGATATTACTCTTAGTAAATTACAAATGCCACTCCAAATTGTATAAATTTCTTCAAATTTGCAACACTGTGGGCAATATATCAATAATCCACCACCACCCATGCTCGCTATAAAGTGTACTAGCTACAAACAAAGCACAAAGTAGTGCAATCTCACGTCCAGGTTCGGACGTGAACAAAAGCGAAGCACTTTGATGCCAATTACCTGAATAGTCTATAGTGACTCCGATTAGTGGCGCGCCGTTAACTCCATGATACTTTTAGTATATTCCACCTGAGCCCCACAAGAAAGAACCACGCTTTGAGAAAGTAGGCAACGCTTATATAGACGAAGACAATAACGACAGACTAAAATCACAAAAGCCCAATCATCCAAGCTCTGTCATACATTTTAGATAAAACAACCGCGATAAATACCGCACATCTTTACCAAAAGCAGTAACCAACTTCAAGTAAAAACAAGGCCGTAATATTTCCTACTCAAAGCACAGCACCGCAAAACCAGAGACCCAAGCCCAACACATTCCCAGCCCCCCTCGCAACCCCAACCCTCATTAATAAAGATCTTCACCCAACCTCGGCTTTCCCCCCTTCCAATCATCCCTCTCATAATACCTAAACACCAAATCATACCCATCCAAATCATGCACGATACGATCGACCCTCCGATACCCCTTGATACCCTCCATGCGCCTCGCCTTATCCACACTCTTCTCCATCTTTTCGTTTTCGGTAGGCTTAGCTTCAAACAGTGTGACAGAGAAGCGGCTGGGCTTGAAAATGCCGACAACGTGCTCGACAATGTCAGCGGTTTCGCGGCCGGATTGGCGAGCGGGCACGTTTGTTTCGAAGGAGGCGTAGGAGCAGTGGGGCTCGGGGGTGACGTGCACGGTGAAGTAGTGGGTGGCATCGGAGCCAATTTTGGAGCCGGCGGGCGCGCCGCCTGGGGCGGGGATCACGCCGTTTGCGGAGAAGCCGCAGGGCGTGAAGAGGTAGGCGTCGATGCGGGCGTCGGGGTACTTGGAGGTAGGGTACACGTCGGCTAGGCCACATGCCTCGG
This sequence comes from Ophiosphaerella narmari, assembly GCA_028456235.1. Classification (NCBI taxonomy): domain Eukaryota; kingdom Fungi; phylum Ascomycota; class Dothideomycetes; order Pleosporales; family Phaeosphaeriaceae; genus Ophiosphaerella; species Ophiosphaerella narmari. Next base: position 222,302 of record JALNQA010000025.1, on the reverse strand, counting down.
AGACGACCGTGCCCAGGGTGTGGCCTTCTGTGGTCAACTCTTCGGGGAAGGTCAGCTCCTCATCTGAGTTGAAGCCAGAGTGGTCGGACGATGTCTGCTCAAAGACATCGAAGCTATCATCGGAGGTATGGGTGTTGGCAGCCGATGTGTTGAGCATGGTGGAGCCCCCAAGGCTCTCGCACCTCTCCTCAGGAATGGAGCCCAGGGATTGAATGGCGTTCTTACGCGCTTCACGAGCTCTCTGGAGGTAACGACCTTCCGCAACCGCACTTGCGTCCTCGAGGTAGAATTGGCGAGCATTCTCCACATCGAGGTCAGTCATCAACACCTCCAGAGTCTCGTCCTCCTCTTCGTCTGTGGCCTGCGCTTGCATCAAGCGTCGGGGGTGGCTCACGAATGTGGTTTGAGTTTCGGGAATGCCCACAGTCTCGCAGCCTGGGCTGGGAGGCGGGGTCAACTGGGTATCAGGCCCAGTGATGTAGAGATACCAATGTTCACCATTCATCTTGCCAATCATGTAGGCACTGCCGCCCTGGAATCGTTGATCGAGGTAACGAACTTCGTCTCGCCAACTGCGGTGGGGACCACGCTGCTGGTCGGGATTGAGAAAGTTCTTCCTGCTGTAGAAGACGCGGTAGGGTGCAGCAGCGGGTGCATAGCCAGAACCAGGCTGAGGTGCCACGAAAGGGAAGCCAGCGTCAACAGCGGCAATCTCCAGAAGGCGAGTGAGACCCCAGAGCAGGGTAGTGGTACCGCATGTCTTGAGCACAACCTTGTGAGGGAACACGAACATGCTCGACTCAGACAAGAGATAGGCGTCGACATGCTCAGACTCAATGACGGAGAGCACTTTGCAATTGACAAGATCAAGCATCTCTTTCCATGTATCAGCGGGCACCTTCTTGAGCCCGAGCGGGCCCGCTTGGCCAGGCAGGTCGGTGGCAGAAGCGCTGAACCATACTTCTAGCAGCTTCTCGGGGCCTTCGAAGGCATTGGAGGAATCAAGGTCGACTGTGGCCTCCTTGTTGATTGTCAGATGTGGGGTTCCAATATGAGACGATGGGGACGCAGTGTAGTGCTTGGGGATCTCAGTAGCGACCATCTCTTGGTTGTGTTGGGCGTGGAACGCTCAGCTCGCTGCAGCAGATGGGATTGCTTGGTGTATTTATACTGGGACCCAGAGAGTGAAGGTGGGCTTGGTATCAAGCGGGGGCGCAGTCTGCTGCTCAGACAAGCAATGCGGTGCTCGTCTGACAGGAGAAGGCCCGCGTGAGACTGGGATTGGAGAGGCTGGCGTTTGCCAGCAGCAGAGTGTGTTGTATGTGACGTCGACCGTGGTCGATGTTAGGGGGGTCGGGCGGAGAGAGGGATGAACGAGTCTTTGGGCCGGGAAATTGTGTCAGTCGTGAGGTCCTCGCGCGACCAGATTCCGATACCCTGGAGAAGTATCGGGTCCAGCAGACGAGGAGATCTGCTTAGTGGGGTAAAACGGGAGGTGGCGGCGGTGAAAGTTGGGAGTAGGGGGTGTTATCGAGGCCTGGGCCAGAGTCAGTCGCAGTTCAGAGGCGATGGTGGTGACGGCGATAGTACTCACTTTGCGGGCTTGGACAGAAAGCGTAGAAGGTCCTCGCGGCGCATGGAAGGTTGGAGACGGACGGCGGAAGACGGTCTGCGGGCTAGTACAGCCTATGCAGTTGGATTAGACGAGTGATTTTGAGGCTGCCAGCTTGCCGGTGTCAATTGCGCACGAGGCGTAGAGGGACGTTTGCAGAGCAATGGCTGTTGGGCGCCGTTGGGAGCTGCGGACGCAAAGACGTTGGTCAACCTAGGTTTGGCCTGGCGTGGTCCACGGACTATTGCAGGCAAGACAAAGTGAAAGAGCAAATAGAGTCAAGTTTCACAGGCACAGTCTGGGGGGTTTTGGAGCGTGGTGTTGGGAAGTAGAAGCAGGCGGTCGCGTGTTTGCCAGCCGAATTTTTCTCATGTGGTGCGTTATTTGTTCCACTGCAACAACGTCACCGCCAAAACACTGCACGGCTCACTCAGCGTCCAACACTCGTACCTCTTCCAACCCAACGCTGCACGGCGCCAAACTGCAAACCCGTCTGTTCTATTGTTTCGTCATACGTTGTATTACCACGGTCCAGCCGGCCTGCAACTGCACATATATACCACCCACTATACCCCCGCCTCGCCCTCGTCGCCCTCCTCCAAAGATAGCAACACAAGGCCCTCTCCAAACCCCCGCACCCTACCGCAACTGCCCAAACTTATATTACCGCGCAGCCGGCACCGCCTTTCCTGACCCACCAGCCGCATCAGCCGCAATGCACCATCTGCAAGTCTCGTATCCAGACCACAAACCGCCTGCATAACCACTCTTTCCACCCGCTGTGCCGTACCCCTCTCTCTCCTCCCGCCCTCTCTAGCCGCATATTATTTGCTAGACTTGCTTCTTTGTCCGCCCGTCCCGGTCTTACTGCCGATTATGTGCTGCTCGTATACCTATAGCTGCTTTCCACGCTGAATAGCTCATCCACGATGACGCTGCCTTAACTTGCTGCAAGCGGAAGGTTCGTTAGCTTGCCGTGCGCCAGAAATACTCCGAAGCACTCTCGCACATCTAGCACTAGAAGATCCGGTGCCTCCCATGCAGGGAGCGATGCTGGCCGTTGGTGCCGCTTGACCTGGTGCCGCTGTCAGTTGTGTCTTGCATGGAGCATGCCTGTCGTTGCGGTACGTACCCATTCGATGTTCCAAGACGTTGCTCCCCACATGAGTGGCGTTGTTTGCCTGTTGTTGCGGCCATGGAAAGAACTGATTGCCAATGGTACTGCGCAGTAGTCGTTCCAGTGCGGAGCTTTGGTATCAAGACGGGCTTGACGTAGCCACCGCAGCGAAGATTCAGGACCAGGCAGCCATTGCATCATTGTCCAGTTATCTCTGTTGGCGTCCACGTATAGCTCCTCGCGTCCAACTCGCTGTGTTGTGTCCTCAGCGGAAATTCTCTGACAATATCATCTGAGCCGGCTCGCTCGTGCGTGTTTCGAGCCTGTCCACTTTCTTCATCTTGTCTTCCTAGCTCCACAGGCGAAAGAAACGGCGAATGTGACTGAGAAGTTAAAGGCGAGCCCGAAGGCACTCGAGTATGAATAATATCCAGCAACGCGGCGAGCAGACCGATAGGCGAGTCACATAGTGAGAAAGAGAGCGTCTGTGGCCGAAGCGAGTATAAACGGTGGAGTGTTAAACCAAGTGGCTGGTTTACATGCGTCGAGCCCTGGGTCTGAGAGTGTTCAGTGTCTTGTTGAGCTTCCAGCTCCGTAGGAACATAACCAAAGCTCAGCAACGGCAGTTGGCCCAGCGTGAGTTTTGCAATACAATACTTTAGAAACGCCATCGCGCCCCTCTTAGGTGTCGGTTCCGTGAAAGTCGGGTTCGCTGTGTGAACAGCCAAGCAATGTTCAGGATGCCCCGATGCCAACGCGCGACAGATACTAAAGCCCCTGATATAGTCAGTATCATCTCACCCTCATTCAGCCGTACTTACCACTCAATCCCATGAGCCACATACTGCGTGTACCCAAGCTTCACCATCAGCTGATTGAACACGGCCGCCGTCTCCCTCAGTCCAAAATCCAGCGATGAGCTTGCATCGCTGAAACCAAATCCGGGTATACTAGGTGCAATCACATGAAAAGCCTGCTGCGCGCCCTCACCAATGCTTAGTAGTGAATGGGGGTCTGTCAGGGCATCGATGACCCGCTGTACCTCGATGAAGGACGACGGCCACGAGTGGCACAACAAAAGTGGTATCGCATTGGCGTGTCTAGACTTCTTGTGAACAAAGTGTATGCGGAGCGAATGTAACGCCGACGCGTCTGTCGCCGAAGGAATAGTGATATTGGTGCGAAATTGGGGAAGCGCAGCGTTGAGCCCGGCTTCCTCGACTCGCCAGTCGTAGCCTTCGAGCCTAGAGTATTGTCAGTACGCAACGTTGGCCTGAGGCACCTTGGACTAGCATAGATGCCACTTGGGCCCCTTCAACGTGTAGGGCCATGCACGCGGTATACGTACCAGAAGTCGAGTAGTGGTTCAAGTACCGTTTTTGGTGTGCCGTGCGCCCATTTTTGCGGCCCGGATAGCTCGAGTTCTCGTGGGAGGCGCGTCAACTCAAGCTTCTTCTTTGTTAGCTCAATATACCTCGAAGATACCTGGGACTTGTTAGCATAGAAGGATCATAATGAGCAAGCAAAAGCACGCACATGCATGCTGTAGGGAGTGATTGCTTCTCCTTCCTTGTGTGCATCCCGTGTGCATCCATCCATCGTGATGTCTCTCTAAAGCCCCATATATTTTGAACAGAAATGTGGGTTGGTGTAAGGTCACTTTCAAGGCATCGACTGCTGTGTAAGGCTAGCAGAAGTGACAGACTCGCAACTATCCCTAGGATTATTATTTTTAGTGTGCCCAATCAGGCTGCAGGCAGGCAATGGAAAAGGACGCGTTATACAAGGTCAAGGGTTACGTGTTTCGTGACGGTGTTTGTATGTTCTAGATTGTACTTTGAATGTATCCTCAGCTGCTGTTGGCTGTCTTCTCATAAGGTGTGGCGATGTGTGTGGCGTGCACTGCCACACTACACCTTGTTGCCGAGATGATCGGCAAACACCAAGTTCTAAACAAGCAAAAGCGTCTGACATGTGCCCTTGAAACACCAATTGGCGCTTCTCATTTATATTTCCGTAGAAAAAAAGTTGAGTGGCCATCTTTTGCCTTACGACGAGTAGGGGTGACATGACTAGACGTCTCTGACCGTACCACCACCTGCCGTATTCCCGGGCATGCCGCCGCTCGCTGGAGTACGCTGTGCTGCTTGAGTGGCCGCCCCGCGTAGATTGAGACTACCTATTCGTTGCACAAGGTTACTCCCCACAGCATCTACGGCCCCTCGGGGCTGCATTAGCGAAGGTGCCTGGGCAGCAGCCTCTTGGACTTTGAATAACCTTATACTAGTGTTGTTCCAGACGCCGGCAGTGCCCTTAGCTACAAGCATTTCCTGTGCGAATACGAAACCCCACAGTAGCGACTCGTACCAGCCGAGAGACAAGGGCGACCATTCGAACAGATGAACTCTAATAGGTGATGGCTCAATGCCGCGCACCTCCGTCTCACGGATTGTCGTCAAAGCCGTTGCTATGTCATTTGAGTTTCCTGCACTGGGCATCTTTGGCCCCAGCTGAGATGTCAGCATAAGCATAGTGTGAAGCGGCAGTTCCGAAAGCCAATTTTCGAGCTGGGAAAAGTTAGTTGGTGTTTTACTGAAGAGTGTTGATTACTCACCCAGGAAGCAGATGGCGTGAAGAACTCATTAGTGGCGAGAGCTGGGGTTGCCAGGCTGCTCAAGCTGCTAATGCTGTTCTGACGCGAAAAGGCGGGTTGACCGACGGGCATCTTGCCTCGTGCCTTCTCTGACATTCCTCTAAGCTGAAGTGGGACAGGTTCGTCCATGGACGATGCCATGGATGCGCTCCTGGAAGCTCCTGGTTGCGACTGCAATGGGGATTGCGGTGGTTCTGCTGTGTGTGGATCCTCTGCATCGGAGTCATCGTCATCGCCGATTGTGAATGCGCTATTCTCTTCAGGTACGTTGCCCAGCGTGGGCGTTCGCGAGACCGTAGGGCTTCTGAGGCTATCGATTGAGTTTGCCCTTTGGATATCCCCGGAGCCTTCTTTGCGTAGCTGATTCTGACGCTCGATCTCTTCTTGACCGCTCTCGAGTGTAAAGTCACGCAAAGCTTGGAACCTTTTCCGCGAACGCACGATTGCATATATGAGATTCGGGTTCTCTGGACTATATTTTAGTTGCTAGCAAGCATATTCATCGGCTTATTCTTACGTTGATACTGATGCTCAACTATAGCATTTAAAACCTCCAACAACGATTGGAGGAGGGTGTGGTTATTCTCGTTGGCAAACAAGAAGCTTGGTGACGACATCGATGCGAATAATTGAAGTAGTTTGGAGCTGCTAGCGCGACCAAGGTTCTGCACATAAGCCGCAATATTATTTAAAATGGCCAAAAGAGCGGGGTAAACAGCATCGAGTCTGCCTTTCCCTGTTGTGAGAAGGGTGTAGATTGACTGGCTAGGTCAGCATCAGTACGGAAGCACGGAAATTGCACGTACTGTGATGACATAGTCGGCATATGTACCGTGGAAATTGGGAATTCGTATGCTTGGTGGGAGCGACTCCTGTCCCTCGAAAGTCTTGTTGAGGCTCTTGCCGAAGTTTGGCTCAACACTGAGTGTTTGGAGCACGAACACACACATTCGCACAAGACCCTGTTTGGTAGGATCATTGCGCTGATCAATCGCGTAGTATAGCACTAGAACGACAAAATCGTGTGCTCGGTCAGTGTCAATAATGAAAGAGCGAAAGCGTTTGTTGCATTGTAAGGCTTCCCAGAAAAGCATGATCATCTCAGGCGCCCAGGTCAATGACTTTTGGCTCCCTGGTAAATACGAAGTATTTGCTTGTAGCTGATTCATGTCAGCGAGCATACCTAAGAGAGGAAGGGTCACGCACAGGTTGGTTGAGCACGCGCGTCATACCATCGACCAAGAACTGGAAGTCCTGTGGCCTGTGTAGACGGCCGAGAAAATGACGGAAGAAATTTTTGGGTGCTGGGCCATTGCCAGGCTCTGGTATGGGGTATAGAATGAGTACTAATAGCAATTGTAAGCAGTAAGTCACCAGTATTTGTCTCTGATCTTTGAACACGACATGATCGTATGGAACGCGCCATGTTGCAGGGTTGTATTTCAGCGTCTGGCTGGGTTAACACGGAGTAGTAGCCTGGGATAATGTACTTACTGTGTTCAGTAATGAACACAATACTGATAGAACAACCTGCTTCTCAGGACACGTTGCTATGTATGTGATTGCTTTGACGCCCTTGACGGGCAGAATTCCAGAAGACATGTACATGGATTTGCTAGCAAGGGTAAGAAGGAGGCGCAGGATTTCGGTCCTGTTGCTCTCAAATTCTTTAGTCGAAGCGACTGGGGTGTTGCAGCCAACACCGCTCTGCCATATTGCATATGTAACCTTGTTTTTCCCAGCAGCTACCCTGGGCAGTGTGAAGTCGGAGAAGAAGAGTAGGTCAATGAGCGTATCGATGATTTCCTCTGCGAGTGGCTTGACTGTCTCGAAGTCGTCCTCTTGTGCCACGGGCGTCTGGTCTGGGTCGGCCTCGTCGAAGATGACCTCGCTTCGAACAAGCTGGCCCCGCCGACTGCGCTTTCGCCGGGCCGTCCAGAAGAACTGGTCTTCCCATTGCTCGAGGTGGTCGGCCTCATAGAAAAAAGGGAGCAGGCGTGTGAGCACTCTCACACAGTTGAGAGCATCTCGATCAGGCGCAAGCTCTGGGTCGGGGAAGGAGGGGTGGTTCCGGAGAACAACGAGGCGCGAAGTGACGACAAGAACTAGGGTTTCGAGGTTGCCGAGGTTGTTGTCGCGGGTGCGGCGTATGTCAGCAGGCGAGAAGAGCGAGAAGACATCTTCGGTTGACTCGGGCAGCTCCCAGAACTGGTCGAGTTAGCATACGGTGGTGCATGGTTGGTGGAGGGAGGGCAGCCTACGCCTTTCCAGTAGTCATCATCCGCAGCAATCTCCTTGGGCTCTGACAGGCGAAAGATGCCCTGCTTGAAAGTGAGTTTTGAGTCGGACGCGCCCATTGGTATGCATGTCAAGGCCTATGTGCGCATCGTGTGTCGTGGAAAGGCTAGCAGGGTCGAGTACACAGTAGATATCTTGGCCGGGGGTTACGTCGGCGCTGGAAACGCCGGTTATCTGCCTATTTATCCTCACATGCTTTCGCGACCAAATGGCGTCAAACACAACACGACCTGTGCTCTTAGATGCCTCAGGATACCTAGACTGTGTTGAGCCACCGCACAAAGCCATTTCTTGGTTCGCCTCTGCCTGAAAATGCACGTGAGCGCATCATAGATTACATAATCAACAGCCACCTTGACACAGCCTCTCTCGTCCATATCCTATTGCCTACCTGCCACGATTGCTTTCCAACGTTCACACCACCATCTTCCCACCCTCTGCAAAGCCGGCTTCTTAGCAACCGTCACGAAATATGCCTCCGAAACGAAAAGCACAAACGGCGGCCGATGCCGAGGCGGAGGACGGCTGGGATGATCAGGACGAGGGTCCCATGAGCGACCAGGAAACCTTCGACCAGCTCAAAGAGGAGTTTGATGTCAAGGCAATGACGAAACGAGCACGAGCTGGTCGAGTCAAAGACGCTGCGGCAGACCTCTTCAGAAAGTCGGATCAATGGAATGCTCCACTGAAGCCTGACCACCACAACCGCCCGTTGTGGGTCAATGACGCCGGCGGCATCATTCTCGAGTCTTTCCATCCTCTCTTTGATGAAGCTCAGGACTTTTTGATCAACATCGCCGAGCCGCAGTCGCGTGTCTCCAAGATGCACGAGTATCAACTGACCACGCACAGTCTCTTCGCCGCCGTAAGTGTTGGTCACTCTAACAAGGAGATCATCGACAAGCTCGACAAATACTCCAAAACTGCACTTTCGGATGCCATCATGTCCTTTGTTGAAAAATCTACGTCCGCATTTGGCAAGGCCAAGATTGTGTTGAAGAAGACGCTTTCTTACATCGAGAGTGAAGATCCGAGCATCTTGCAGAAGCTTCTGCGCGATCCCATCGTTGCCGAATGTCGAGCTGATGCTACTGACGGACTTATAAAAGAAGCCGCACCCAAGATTGGCCAGATGGCCATTCCAGGTACAAAGATGGCGGCTGGCGCAAATCAATTAGCACAACAACAGCTACCCCCAGAGAACCCAGCACCGAGTGATATGATTACCTCGCTTAGAGAAGATGACGATGACGATGAAGTCGCGCAAGTCCACTCATTCCAAATCAAGAGTGAAGAGCGAGAGCGAGTTGTCAAGCGATGCCGTTCCATCGGCCTACCACTCACAGAAGAGTATGACTTCAACAATGACGAGGTAAACGCAAATTTGGAAATAGACCTGAAGCCCCATGCCCAGATTCGATACTACCAAGAAAAAGCTCTCAGTAAGATGTTTTCCAATTCGCGGGCACGTTCAGGCATCATTGTGCTTCCTTGTGGTGCAGGTAAAACTCTGGTTGGCATTACAGCTGCATGTGGTGTCAAGAAGTCCGTCATTGTGCTATGTACCAGCGCTATGTCTGTAGTTCAGTGGCGAGCAGAGTTTATCAAGTGGTCCAACATCAACCCAGAAGATGTTGCTGTCTTCACAGCAGATAACAAGAACAGCTTTCCCCGCAATGCAGGTATCATCATCAGTACATACTCCATGATCAGTAATGCACGAAAACGATCGCACGATGCCGAAAAGGTCATGCAGTTCATTCGGAGTCGTGAATGGGGACTGCTAATTGCTGACGAGGTCCACGTCGTACCTGCGAATATCTTCAAAAAAGTCACATACGAAATCGCCTCACATGCAAAGCTCGGTTTGACAGCCACATTACTTCGAGAGGACGATAAAATTGATGATCTCAACTTCTTGATTGGCCCCAAACTGTACGAAGCCAATTGGCAAGAGCTTTCTGAACAAGGACACATCGCCCGTGTGCAATGCGCTGAAGTGTGGTGTCAGATGACACCCGAATTCTATACGGAGTGGCTTAAACCCTCATCGCTACAGAAGCGAGCGCTGCTGTCTATCATGAATCCACGCAAATTTCAAGCGTGTCAATTTTTGATCAACTACCATGAGTCACGAGGAGACAAGATAATAGTGTTTTCGGACAATGTCTACGCGTTGGAGAAGTACTCGCGTAAACTAGGTAAAGCTTACATTTACGGCGCAACTCCACAGCAAGAGCGACTACGTATCCTGGAGAACTTTCAGCACAATGAACTAGTCAATACCATATTCCTATCCAAAATCGGCGACACCAGTCTCGATTTGCCAGAAGCAACATGTTTAATCCAGATCTCATCACATTACGGTTCACGCCGTCAGGAAGCACAACGACTGGGCCGCATCCTTCGAGCGAAGAGGAGGAATGATGAAGGGTTCAACGCTTTCTTCTATTCACTGGTATCCAAAGATACCGACGAGATGTACTACTCCTCAAAGCGCCAGGCCTTCCTCGTTGATCAAGGCTACGCATTCAAGGTCATTACACGTTTGGAAGGTATGGAGAACTCGGAGAATTTGGCATTCGCCACCCCACAGGAGAGACGTGAGCTTTTGATGGATGTCCTGCTCGCAAGAGACGAAGACGCAAAAGAAGAGCGGATCGAAGGCGATGCTTTTGGTAGTAAGTACGCTTCCGGCATGAACAAGAAGAAGAAGAATGGTGTTCGGAGAGCGGCTGGAACCTTGTCTGAATTATCTGGCGGCCAGACGATGGCTTACATGGAGTTTAATAAGAGCAGAAATAAGGAACTTAAAGGCTCCAAGGGTGTACAGAATGCGTTTATTAGAAAACTTGCTAATTCATCGAAGAAAAAGCCTTGATAGATTTCCGCAATTTGGACATTATGGGGGTGCATTGGCGCATTTAAAGTATCATTTGATGAGTGCTTTCAGAATAGATAATACAACACAGTTCTGCTGAGTGCGTGTGAACATGTAAAACAATGTGATAACATGTTTAACAGTACCATAGAGCTGTGCGGTCTTGTATCTGTGATGTAAGCGCTCGCGCCGGCGTTGCTCAGGCTCAATGCCAGAATGTTTTTCGTCATGGGCAGCACGTTGCACACTGGTCTAGACTGTTCGGCATCTACCTCCAAAATTGTATTAGTGTCTCTCTCACGTCACATTCTTGACCTACGTGGATTAATAATACCAACATGAGGTCGGAACGCACTGCGTGCTAAGCTTATACTGACTAATTAGCTAGATTAGCATGTGCTTACCTCCTAGGCAGACCCCGCTACGCAACCAGCATCGACCTCTTCTCCTCTTCGGACTCTCACCTAAATATACATCATCTGTCATTAGTGAAACCGTATAGATCCGCTATCTATGGAATTGGGTCTCGCAGACCGATCAGTAATTGTCACAGGGGGGGCTGGTCTGATTGGGCGAGTGGTCGTGGACCACTTCCTCGCAGCAGGCGCAAGAGTTTCGTCACTCGACATCGTTTACGCGAAAGACGAGCCCTCTAGACCGGATCCGGCGCGGCCATCATTTAAAGCAATTCATTGCGATGTCTCCAGCGAGGAATCAGTACAGCAAGCCTTTCTGGTCGCGACTCAAGCACATGGCCCAGTCGAGATCTGCATCGCGCTAGCGTCACTTGACCTATCGGTTCTTGAACCTTCAGCATTCGCTGACGCATCGTACAGCCAGCTGCAACGCGTTCTGAATGTGAACGTGATCGGGACCTGGTTGACAGCACGCGCGTGGTTCCAGATTCTCGAGAAAGCCAAGCGGGACGGCACGACCTTGCGACATCCAAATTTAATCATCATAGGATCCGAAAGCGGTCATTTTGGTGAGAGACAGAATGCCGAGTACTCACTGGGGAAAAGTGCCGTCCAAAACGGATTACTGATGTCGCTAAGAGCCGAAGCACCAAAAGTGTGGCAAGGTGCACGCGTGAATGTTGTTGCCCCAGGACCAGTGCAGACAGATCGTTGGCATGAAGAGTGCAGGCAAAACCCTGATCAGCTATATCTCGAGGCCCAGGCGACGGTATATAACCCCATTCTCATGTCTCGTTCTCATCAACTTTCATAACGTTGAACGAGGATCATTTAGACAACACAGCTAACAATTCTAGACTGCGCTATGTGAGCCAATTCCTGTCAAGGCTGTCGCAATGGCTATTATTTCATTAGCCAGTCACAACTTTAGTAGCCATATCCACGGCCAGATAATCAATGTGGATGGTGGAAAACAAGGAAAGGTCATGTGGACAAAAGAAGAGGTAGTCACAGCCGCAATCAATAATCAACAGCTGTAAAGAATACAGCAAAGTCGACCACGTCACACAACCCATCCTGTCATTTGACAGTTAACTAATTGTAACACGATGTAAATTGGACAGATTGAACAATTGCCTGGCGAATCAATGCAATCGATCTCCAACACAGCCTCCAAACCCAGCACTATGGCACAACGTTCCAGATGCACCTTGACATGACACCCCGACTGCTTGTAAAGGCAGGTCTCAAACAGGCAAATGCCTAATCATTGATACACCAATGCCTTTTGCGCGGAGCATTCCTTCCGAAGGCCATTGCTGCGGACTGTTGTTCCGGGCTAGGGCCAGGGTAGTACATCCTACGTCTAGTTTGAGTGTAGCGGCATCTACGACTTCAGCCACGGAAGACCATCAACATTGAACTGGGTCTAAAATTTTCTGATGCCATCTCGTGGACAAGGCACTTCCTCGGAAATAGTACCTAGAGGCGCTCACTAAGTCTTGTCTAGACTCATATTTTCATGTTGCCACAGGCAGAGTCAAGCATACGGAAGCATGTTGGCGGGTGGTGGCTGTACCCACAAGTTTTGGAGCGGGCAGCGGGCGGCTGTCGGTCTTTCGCCAGCGGATGATAGCAGAACCAGTCTACGCGAGCGGAGACGGCCCCGTAACGAATCGGCTACCACTCAAGATCGAGCGAATCGGCCACCACTCAAGATCGAGTGGTTGCGTATGCGTATAGCGCTACAGCCCGCAGCATGCCGGGGTTGTAGGGACACTAGGGGACAGTCTGCCCCAAACAAGCGGACGCATCCTGGTATTAGATTTGCCATGTTGTGAATTGTACCTGGGTCGAGCCATGAAGATGCAAATCCGGTGTATGCTCCCGTCAGTGGGTCAGTAGGCATTTCTCGTTCCCTCTATCCCTGCCGGTCAATGGCACCCTGCCTAAGCGCCAGTCACCCCTTCCTCTCCTGCCGCTAGGCTTCCCTTATAGAAAATCCTGTTCGCTTGCCTTACAACCTGCATCTCGATTTGCGGTACCCATGGCCTTTGGCAATACCATCTTACCACTGCTGACTCGCGTGTTGCTAGCAGCGTGACCCCAAATGTTGACCTCTTTTTCTTTTTCTTCTTTCATTTAGCTTCTTCAACCTGCCCTCCGCGGCCAGAGACCCTTGGCCATCCCCCGCCATGGCCAACTTCCGTGCTCTGCAGCCTGCTCCATTGGACGAAGAAGCACCACACCAGCCGCAGAGCAGGCCGTTACTAACACAAAAACCAAAACGGACAGTGACACTGGGCGCTTGTGTTGCGTGTCGCAAACGGAAGTCCAAATGCGATGGTAACCGTCCTGTTTGTACGTGTTGCACACAAAAGGACACCGACTGTGTGTACGAGCTGGGCCCAAATGAAAAACCATCGCAGGCCATGAAGCGAAAGAACGAAGAGATGCAGGGTGAGCTGTCGAACCTCCGTCAGCTTTATGATTTTCTTCGCCTGCGACCTGAGCACGAGGCAATGGAAATCTTCAAGCGCATCAGAGCAAATCCCCCCGATACCTCTTCAACAAAGCGCATTCAGGACTTAGCAGACTTTGTGCGCCACGGCGAATTACCCATGCAGCAGTCCTCCCAACCACCACCGCCAACCCGATTACCCCCGTATCATGATCTTGGAAAGTCCGTGACCTTACCTCCCATCCGTTTGGCTTTGAACAACCAAGACTCCCGCAATCTACCCATTGCCGAGATGCTACCTATGGGTATTGAGGGCCCAGCCACTCAGCGTCGGAGACATGTCTCTGAGATAGATGTTTCAGCTCGGTAAGTGAGCCTGCATATGCCATGTAGTCACTTTTGACCAACCATAGTCTAGATAGCCAGAGCCTCCCTCCACCTCGTACTTCGATAGAGTCTATTCTCTACTCATCTTCTAGTGCTATCACGGACGAATTTCTACCAGACCCACGGCTAGCATCAGCCAAAAACTGGACGACTGTGACAAGTGACGTCAGCTTTATTGTCTCACTTCTGTCCTCGTGGACTGCTATTGAGCATTCATACTACCACTTCTTAGACCGGGACGCTTTCCTGGATGACATGGCAAGTGGACGAACAGACTTTTGTTCCGAACTGTTGGTGAATGCCTTGTTGGCCAGCGCCTGTGTAGGTCACTTTATTTTTAATATTCTCCTATAATATTTCCAATCTTTGACCTGACTCTTCTACTGACAATAGGCCAGTCGAACTCTCCGGCAGTCAAGGATAGAACCGAACCTTTTTCAGACGGATCCTTTATGACAACATTCTACAACGAAGCTATGCGGTTGTGGAAACTCGAAGATGGCACAAGTAGTTTGACCAAGATACATGCTGGAATATGTCTCTGTAAGCCCAGCAGTCTCAATACCGTCCCTTGCAAGACAGACATGATAGCACCCGCCCACGGTCAATTGGTTGCCCGCATACGCCATTTGTATCATCAAAGTGATCATCGATGAACTCTGGCTAACATATATTTCACAATAGATCTAGTTCTCGGGAAGCTTGGCAAAGACAAAGCTGGTCATTTGTTCCTCGTGGAAGCTTGCCGAATGGGTCAAGAACTCGGTTTATTCAGGTCTCAGACTTGGCAGCCTTCCTCACAGAAGCCCTTACACGTCCCACAGGAAAAATGGAGCAACTCGGAAGCCGTTACTGCCTGGGGGTTATTCAACTTTCAACTGTGAGCCAGGAATACACCACGGCGACCCGCGAAACACTATTGACAAAGTCCAGCAATATGTCTCTAATTTACTCCTTCCCAGTAATCATACAAAGTGTACCGCATTTTAATGCACCATATCAATCGGGCTCGGGTAACCGAGGTAAGGCGTGTCGCGTTCTCAAAGCAAAGCGGTTATTAAATAGCCTCATAGCATTGTTCCACTCTGAATGCGCCAAATATACGATCATGCTTGACGGCGCCGCCATAATACACCACGCAGGTGGAGGCAGTGAACATTCACACGATTCTCCAAGTTTTGAACAGGTGGAAGCCTGCGTTCTCCGTCTGAAATCCTGGTGGCAATCACGCCCACCAAGCCTACATCCTGACAAAATACCATCAAAAGAAAATCTTGTGTGCGCGTAAGTCCACTGCCGTCTGATCATGCGGATTGAGCTGAAAATTTCTAGAATGATGTACTACGTAAATATCATCAACCTCTTCCAACCATTTTCCAGCAGCAATACCTCTACCACCCCTTCCACGCCCTCTTTCAGTCGCGCGCGTTCAGAAACATCTACCTCGCTCAGGAAACTCCGGTGGCTGTTGGCTATCCATGAAGTACGTCACGGTTGGTCCGATGCAATTGGGCTTGTCCTACACCCTATATCGGTAACCAGCTTCGGTAGCTTGGACGAGATCACACACACCTACCCCAATTCAGATGACGCAGAACGCAGCGAGCCTTACCAAGGGTTATTAGTATGTCTGCGTGCACTGGGTGCTTTATCACGCTACAATTTCTTCGCACAGCCGCTCTTTCGACTGCTCACGCAAAAGTGTCAAGGGATGGAATTACAGATGCCAGTGGAACTACATATCATAATGAACGACTATACTAGCGATGAGTGGACGAAGAAAGCAGCATCTTTAGTCAGCTCACAGTACATCGCAGATATTCGAAGAACAACCCCGGATATCAGTAGTGCGAGAATGGATGCGATCATCTCAGGCTGGGACAATTTAAGTCTCGAAGACAGGGGAAAGGGAAGGCCCAACTAAACTTGGAAGCGAAGATATAATACAGAGTAAGCAATCTTCTCACTCAAGATCTCACTCAAGATCTCACTCTGATAATCATGTAATACCTTATTCTGTACCATTCGTTGTGATATCCCGGTTAGTCTAGTTCCAAAAATTCGCATTTCAGACCCACTCAGAGAGCGTCGGCCATTGTCGGCCAACACTTCTTATTCCTTTAATTCGCTCCCCACATTCGACTTTCCACAAATGCCCCACAAAGTTCAACGCCTTACCTTACATATTATACATGAAGATTTTCATGGAGCCCTAGTAATTCACCGCTGGTTAATCGGCCCGGTTCGTTCGTATCCTTGGCACCGGCTCGCTCCTCCGTGACGAGGATCTAACTCCTCGGCTATATTTCCCTACGAACCGGACGCCACGCACAAAGCTGGGACCGACCGTACCACCCACCTCACATGCATCGGTGTCTCGCCGAGCCACTATCACACCCTGCATACACGGGCGGTTGAAGATTGCGGAGTAAACGTGATTGGCGACATTTCGCAGTGGATGATCTTTTGATCAGCCGAACGGAAGTAGAAGGTCGCTCAAGGCTTCAAACATCATCACCGAAAACATACTTGATAAGAGGAATGTTTTATGTGTCTGTTGATATTAACTCAATATCATTCTCATAAACACCGAAAGGCTTTGTGAATTCTGTTGTGCAGGGATGAAGACGTCATGACAACCGACGAATAAATCCGCCTTATACCCGATAGCCCCGAGGACGTGTTGGTGATACAAGGAGGAATTTGACAGGTTATGCGGACCAGCAGAATGGAATCTCGAAACACTTTGTCTCCAAAACCTTGGTTCATGTGACGTGATCGGAATGCATAGGACTAGACCGAGAATACAATGATGCTCGGCATGCCTCTCAATGCCCAGATTTGGTAGTCGTTCGTCTACTCATTCTTACGTTTTTCAAGTCCCACCGTCTCATTGTTGCCTGTCTACCTCAGCAAAGGGCCGACACCCCTGATCTTCTTATTGCCATTTTCACCCTGACACCTTCCAATCTCACAATCAATGCCCCGCTAGTACACACATTTCGGCAGGATCCGCAGTTGTTCGTGTCAATGTCGAGCCGGGCACAGCCATCGGACGAGTTACCGCAAACCGATTCATTTGCTTGGCAGGGGCAGACTGTTTCAACACGCGATTGGGTTACAATTGTAGTAACTGTTGGGGTTACGATGTCAATAACAAAAGGAACCTAGCGTGCTCGTTAGTTTCCGGTGCGCTCTAGGAGACTAATGCGAGATTAAGTTACACATACTGTGATGGTAGTAGCATCTGGCACAGTGATGGTGATTGAGTTTAGTGGGCCGAGAATTTGTAAAATGGTGGATGTCAGCAATATGGTGCTAGTCGGTGTTGCTGATGTCAGGCTGAGACACTTGCATGCGCTGGAGACGGCATCGCAAGCAAAGTGTACAACGGCTACAGGCGCTGTGGAACGTGATGGGCAGTGAGGGCGAGGGCGCTAGTGTGATTTCTAGTGAGCTAGAAGCGCTACTAGACTTGAAGATGGAGTTGGAGCGGGTGTGGGTGTGGGTGTACTTGAGGCTAGTGCTGGTGATGCACTAGTAGATGGGGAATTAATGCTTAAAGATGCAACACTGTTCGATGTTGTGGACCTTCTTGAGCTACGGACAAGGCTGGGCGATGGTGTAGAAGGCTTCTGATGGGAATGTGAAGGTAGCCTATGATTCCCGGCGGAACTCGGTCGATAGGGCCATTCTAAAGGATGGCCTTGGGCTGTATGGATCATAGTCTGCTGTGGTCACCTTGAGTTGGTGCCAGAATAAGAGTAGTCCACGTCGACCCACCTCAGCCGTACACATGTAGTGGTAGGTCTGGGAAGCCTCAGCAAGATAGCAGGATATTTATGAATACCGCCTACACAACAGTAAATTGAATCCAGGTTACAGAGGATGCCGTAAGGTGGGAGGTGCCCTCACGTACAATAAGCGTCAAAAGATTTATCTAAGTTATAGTAGTTTTGCTAATCGTAGTTGTGAGAAGTTCTGTGACTGTTGTGTACACAGGGTCGGCAATCGTTCCAATGCTAAGAATGGAAGAGCAGTATCGTACACCCTCATCTCTAGCTCGCAGTAGGTTGGCGACTCCTCCTAATGCCAAACTGTTATCCCTTCTGAGAACCTCCTTCATTCTTCAAGTCCTTCGTGATTGCGATTGACTTCTTGAGAGTTGGCATACGCACTATCTGAGGGAGTTGAGCCTTAGTTATAATTGTGGAAATTGAGAGAGCGGCTGTCTGTCGATCATTCGCTACGGTATTCCCAAAGAGGAAATAGATCGACCCGCACCATACAATCTGGGTAGTCCCTCGGCATTTGAAAACCTTTCTAAACTACTTGTAGGGTCGTAAATGATGAAGGCGCGCTATTTTCGTCAATGGCTGGCGTTTGGACACGGAATTCGGAGAACCCGATCAACCCCCCCCGACGATTGCGCCTGCTGGCTTGGGTCCACGGGTCGCTTGTCTTTATGTGTCGAGTGACGCATAGCTGGCTGGAGGCATCAGCATAATGCAACCAGGTAATTATGCTGCCGAGAGTGTTGAATAGAGGCGCTTGTGACGATTCCAATCTAATATCGGCGGAGAAAGTCGATGTGATTCAGACCTTGAAACCTAGCACTTCTGTTGAACATAGGCTGAAGTAAATCACACTGCTAGGAAAAAAACTCTTTCAAATAGATAGTTAGCTTTCAGGTAATTATCAGACCCCGTCTTAGCTAGCCAAGCTGCTGGGTCTTACCCATCGCTTGTTGTATATAATTTCGTGTTGCTGAAACCAACTCATACGGCTGTTGTAATGGGGGTGATTTTGTATGCTCCAGCTGCTTCCCCAAAGCACGTCTTTCGGCCAGCCCTGAGATTTCCTTCTCTTTGGCTTTCCATAGCAGCCATGTCCCTATAACAACCGCAGCAGTGAGAACGAAAGTTACAACAAAGTATAACCACAGCCATCGAGAATAAACTTTTCCACCAAGATTGGAATTGAAACCGAAGAACGTGGTACTAAAAAACGTTGCGGTGAACGTTGCAGGCAGAAAGAAGATGGTAATTGCTGCAATCACTCGCATCACGGCAGAGTCTCGTGATGTAGACAGTGCAACCTCTTGAGAGCTCTCGGCAAGCTTTGTGCTCGTACCGGCCAAACCCAAACTGATGGCCGAATCTCGTTGTGCTATACCACTGTAAACCTGTGATGTATCAGTAGCGTTTCCATAACACTTAGCCGGTCGCCTACAGTTTGCACCAATGCCTGGGACCTTTTAGCTAGATACTCAGCTCGATCGCCGAGTCCAAGGTTCCAGGAGCGTAATTGTGCGTGTGCCTCAAGTAGCATTTGCTCCGTTTCAATCGCTTGCTCAATATTTGTACCATTTTTACTCGCTTTCAGTCGGTACTGCTTTGCCACTTCATCCATGAAGTCTAATTGACGTACTGTGTTCTTGCACGACCAGCTAACATACGCCAAGTTCGTGTTTGCTGCATTCAAGTCTTTAGAAAGGGTGTTGTAATCGACACTCGTCGGGTCAGGATTGTCATGATGATCGAATCTAATGCCTAATTTTCTTTCATTCCAATAAATCTTGTCCTGCCAGAGATTGAGTGCTTTCAGCCTTCCCTCCAGATTGAACTGAACGATGAGGCTTGGTATCAAAAATACAGTTTCGTTCACTGCTCCATCTTCGATACTCTGCATGAAACGGTCGTAGTTTATATGCGCTAGGCCATGTACAAACAAATAGGCATGCTTGGTAGGAAAGTGATAGGTAAATGAGACACCTATGCAAACAGCGTTTATAGCGCCAGGAATGGATTGGAATACAAAGCCTAAAACATATGTCAGTCGAAAAAATTGCTGGCGCCTGTCACTTACTGAGATACTCGTTGCGGACGATACTATTGGAGATATTCTTTGATATTTCGTGTGGTACTTGAGGTGTTGTGAACACACACGTCGCAGTTTTGTTGACCAACAGCCGAGGATATACACTTGGAATCCGCGCAAATGGAGCTACGCGGGAAAATAGCCCTTTGGGCATCGAAATTGGCACCATACTTCCATCATACTCACCAATCCGCCTGGACCGACTGAAGGGTGGTTAGAGAATAAATCAGCAAGGACGAGGAAATTAAAGTGGAATTCACCCACAATAGTTTTATAGTCTCATACTCTGGGAGTGATATCGCGTTCGGGAGGATATTACGTTCGGAGTTCTAGCACAACAAACAATGAGTCTTGCAGCCGAGGTCTAGTATCAGCGGAACTTGACTTACCCCAAAGTCCTTCTCAATATATGTCTCGAGTAACTCCTTTGTAACTTCTCGTCTTCTTGGCATACCACCACTTATCACCTCGATCAATTTCAGTGAAGTCTTGTCCTCCATGTCTTCCCCTCGTTCGAATGTCGAAGGAGGGTATACACATTGAGCAGCGCTTCGGTGCGTAGACCCTCTCTGTATAAATGACATTTCGGCCATACTCTAGAGTCTTGGGAAGCGTTGAGAGAATAGTGTAGGTTGCCACATTTGCGTAAGGCTAGATACGTGGTTGTCAAACTCAGGTTCCCCATGCACAGGGATTAAGCGAAATAAATGTTACGCTAATTGGTGTCTAAATATAGCAACCAAAAGGCTGGGATTTGTTGCACTTCGCCATAGGATAAGTTGTAGCAGTACGTATTTGGTGGCCTACTATTTCATGGTTCCCGCTCTTCCCTATGCACTACTCGTCACCCGGGCACCGACACAAGATTAAGGCCGAGGCCTGCAAACTGGTTGTGTACGGGGGCCAAAGGTCAACGCCTTCTATCTTGAATTTATTTTGTTGAATTTATGTCTAGCCGACAGCAGGCATTTCATTATTATTGTATCTTGTATAGACCTACCAAAAAAATAATCACGTGATATAAGCATTCTTTGCTGAATTTAGATGACATAAGGTACATGAATTATGAGTAGCGTTTGTCTTTACAGTGTGTACATACTTTTATTATGAACGAACGTGCTTGTTGTAATTAGTCATCACTGTTACTGGAATAGCCTCTTTTGTATTTAAAATCATATCTTACCACAACCTTTATCATACTCATTTGAGAAGTTCACAACCAGCTTTCGGTTTCTCAATTAATCTAGGCTTAATATCCTGTGAGTTGAAGAACAGCATTGTTGACCAGGGAATAGCATTAATACGCGCCGACGATATGAGCTCAGAGCCAAGAAGTCTGCATAGAACAGTTTTTGGTGCAGGCAGTTCCGTCACTACTCAGACCTTCACTCACGGTAATCCGCCTGTGACGATACGCGCACACAACGAGCTTAATGATATCGAAGCTCGTGTTACCTATAGGCAAGATGGCTCCATTGTCATCAACCTTTATAATCGCTGTCAAGCTGTGTCAGAAGGGAACAGGCCCCAATTGGGCCTCCTAGGCCCATCACCCACCCGTGCACCCCCTCCGAGTCAGCAGGCTGCTATTTTGCGGTCTATGCCTTCGTCTTCTAGGATTCCTTATAGCGAAAGTGCTCGCATAGACCGGCTTCCACGGACTATCAGCTATATCGATCGTCGAACAGCTGCACAAATACATGCGGTAGAGCAAATGAATATATTAGTACGAAAACCTCCAACTCACCAGCGAGCTGACACGGGTCAGATACTACTACCACCATACGAGGAAGCTACAGAGGATGGATCATGGACGTGAGCACCGGAGTGCTCAATAGAGGTACAGCCTTATATATATATTATGGCATACTAGGATGCCAGTTGAGGTAGGAGGCAGGCGCCGGCCCGTAGTCGGTGAGATGAGTTGAATATATTGCGCTGAGTCTGTGTCTCTCTCCCCCATCTGATCCCACTCGGAGCCTCCCTACAGAGCCACAAGCTGACCTAATACTCCCCAAGCACATGCGTTTCTACTACACCACAATATCCCTTTCAGACCTTCTAGATTACTGCGCATAGTTTTGCTATAACCTGGTTCAGTTGATCACTGCAAATTTTATATGAATCCTAATGACCGCGAGGGGCCAGAATCCATCATCTTCTACAAAATTGGCTAGGCAACATTATAAGAAAGCACGAGGCAATGGAACCTAGCAAACGCACAAGAACCAAGTCTGGATTAAGACTCTTGCTGAAGTCAAGCCAGAAAATTATCTTGGAGTGAATTCCAAAGCTCTTCGTGTGAAATTGTTGTAAAAATTGTAACCTTCTAGACATGTATGTCAGGTGTACGACTGTATTTATAAAGGACGAGGCCGTTGCATCTCGATGAATTATTAACGGGATCAGTGAAGAAAGCAGACTGGAGATGAAAGTTGCGAGCTACAATTTCACTCTATTGATATGCAGGCAATGTGATATTGTGACAGTAGAGTGCCCTTGACGAAACACGTAGCTAGGCTCAATTCTTTCGCCTACTTTACAGCGCACTGAACTAAGCAGCAAAGCTCAACAACGTAGTTACATTGACCAAGGGCCAATTGATACCCTTATCAGCAGCGCCAGTATTTCCTAGGCCTGCACAGTTATACAATCCCACAGGGTTATTCTGCGTTGCTCTCAAATACTGGAGATCAATACATTGTTCTAAAGAGCAATTAGCGCAGCCTAGATTTTGCGATTGTTCATCTTAAATAAGGCTTTACTACTTACGTGTACCTGGTGAGGCTTTCAGCGCGATTCTTCCATCGGCCATAGCATTCCAAGTCTGTTGTTCAGTATCGGCGCACTCTCGCAGGTAGATATTCGCCATATCCTTCCATGCACTCTTTGCGCCGGCGTCCATACACAACTTTGTGTCGGCCAGTTGGATCTTTGTTTCATTGGCTTTGATGTACCATTGTTGCTCGGGCTTCGAGGTGAGTGTTTGGCTGCGCATGTTAGTGCGTTGTGTTCTAGAGTAAGGTTGAGAGGAAACCGACACAACAAGAGTACTTCCGTTCGTTCGGGATTTAGGCACGATGACAAATTTGGTGTCCTGTTTGGACGTGATATAGACTTTGCGATAGCCTTCGGGAACAGCAACCTGTGCAAAGGCAGAGGCGGCGAGGGCGAGAGTAGTGAGTGTGCTGAATAACATTTTAACCGTGAAGTCGTTGTGAACAAGGATCGAACATCAGTGATCGAGAAATGTGGGCACGGGAAGATTTATGGCTGTGGATTAGCGATCCTGTGATTGTTCAATTCTATGTCAATTAAGCTTTTACGTCCAAGCTTACACCTGCTTGGTTCGCAGAAATATCAATATGTGGGTGTTTGTGGGGCCAATTGGCATACTTTATTTGTTTTATTCTCCTAGCTGGGGCTCGTCGTAAGAATCCATGAGGAGCAATCTATAATTTTAACCGAGCAGACTCTAAGTTGTCGGTAGTTACTGGCCACTATATGAGTCCTGTACTGCCGATGCGCATAGAACCTCCATTTCAAGCTCTTTTGAAACTGTAATAATTAGTGTCAGGGAAACTAAGCGTCAGGTGCCTTTGGGCTCTAAGCTTGGCCACGGCCTGCCTTTTTCTCTGCGTGTCTTTTTTCCCCTTCTTCCTTCAATTTTGCATCATCCGCCCTATTAAGTTCAACCTGCGGAATCAAAAACCAGGTTGTAATGAAAGCTAGTGCATTCAAAGCCGCACTGATGATGAAGATGATCCTGAACCCTTTGACGTAGGCGGACCTCAGTTCAACACGTATGCTATCGGTGCGGTTGTCTCCATACTGATCACGGAAGCGCGCAGGTGAGTTGACCAGCAGCTGAATAGCTGCTTTAGAAAGCCCTTGCGGACGTAAGGTCTCACGGATTGCGTTGTTGATGATTGTGCCAGAGATGGCGAGCCCCAGGGTACCGCCAAGGTTGCGGATGAAGTTGCGAAACGATGTGACAATCGCCATCTGCTTTCGTTCGACACCTGCTTGCACGGCAATGAGCGATGGTTGTAAAGTGTTTCCTAAACCAAAGCCTGAAAGTAGCGCGAAGCCGATTTGCTTGCCAAGGGCTGGCTTGTCGAGAGTGGAGAAAAGGCCCATGCCGATTGCCCATACACCCCAACCAACCAGGAGACACTCTCTATATCTCCCAAACCGATGAATATAGAGGCCCGAGAGTGTACTGAATAGAGCTTCTTGGGGTTAGAATCTATAATTTGCAGCATGTGGGGTGACTTACTTTGAGTTAGGGTGATCGGCAAAAGTAGTGCGCCAGCCTTGATTGGCGAATAGCCGCATACTAATTGAGAGTACGCGGGAAGGTAGTATACCTGGACAAGAAACCCCCAACCATTGATGAACATGGTTATACTTGCTCCGTTAACAACTCTGATCTTAAAGATCCTCACTGGCGCTTGTCAGTCTCTGTCTCGGTATCTCGGAGTGAGAGAACTTCGTACTAGGTACAAGCGGTATTAGTGTGCCTTTCCATTGCCAAAGGACGAAACCTATGGAGACTACAATACCAATAACCAGAGTAGCAATGACGTGAACCGAGTTCCAGGCGTACTCTCCGCCAGCCCAGGTTAAGCCGAGCTGTGTCCCATTAGTTCTCCAAAGTGCAATCTGTTCAATGTACGTACCATGAGCACAGCTGATCCTGCTAGTGCAAGGAATGCTCCAAAGAAATCAATAGCTTTTATCTTCCTGATATAATTAGTAATGAAAGCATAAAAATGTATGCACTTACTTCTTCCAGTCTCCGTCCACCCTCCTCAAGGGCATAAAGAAGACGACGCAGGCAGTTGTAAAAACACCCAAAAAAAGGTTTAGACGGAAGATCCATCTCCTGTTCTTATGTAAGTAGTTATTGGGCATTGGATTACTTCAAGTCATACCACGAGTCACTCCCTTGTGATGCCAGTGCTGCTCCAATAGGAGGTCCAATGCCATGAGCAATAGCGACTACAGAACCCTAAATCATGATCAGTATGCACGAAACAACTAGAGCCAACGCACTCACAAGTATGCCTTGATATTTTCCTCTCTCACGCAATGGGACGATGTCACTGACGATCAACTGAGCCACTGTCATAACACCCCCACCCCCCACGCCAGTGAATGCACGGAAGATGATCAATTGGATGGAAGTCCTAGCAAGTGACGCCGCCAAGGAACCAAAGAAGAAAATGCCAATCCCGGTGATGAGGAGAATCTTGCGGGACCAAATATCTGAAAGTCGTCCATAGAGTAGCTGGAAAGATGTCGAGGTCAGGAAGTAAGCACCCGCTATCCAGGCACTTTCAGAACTGGCATTCAAATCCCTGCTGATAATTGTTAAAGCAGCAGCAAGTGTTGTTTGATCCATCAAGGCGAGGAGATCGACACTCGCGCATGCCAAGAAGATCTAGTCAAATCAATGTTTGGATACTACGAATTCCATTCCAACAAGGTGGCATACCGTGATGATGGCTTTGACCGGGACGTAGTTTGTTTGCTCATTGAAATCGGGTGGTGCATCTTTCGACTTCAAAGTAGGACCCGCGTCAGGTGAGGGCTGTTCCGTCGACGTTGTAGACGGACTGTTTAAGGGCTTGTTATCGGGCATGGTCGACAGATGAATTGAAGTTGACGTTTGTGTTTCAATAGCAATAAAGCGAATCAAAATATTCAAGAGGGAAGGAGAAGAGACTGAAGTGACACCACAGGGTAAAGGAAGAAGGGCCGAAACGGCATGTAAACCCGGACAGTGGAAAAGGCGTTATCCCGGTTGTATATTTCCAATCCGAAGATCTTGAGTACAATCAAGCATCTATGATGGGGCAAGCCATGAAGCCGGGGAGGGTTTGCAATACTAACACTAGTGAAAATTAGTGTGCATCAAGCACCGTGCAGCATATATACCTTGTCAACAAGGGGCACGCCAGCTCATGCTATCGTTCCCTTCTTTTGACACCCCTCAACGACTTTTTTTGCCGAAAGCATGCAAGTCGGCTTGAACATACTTTGTGGATACGCAAGGTTTTTCGCGGGTGTGCAGATCGAGCGGTAGATGCTCGAGGGATAGACCTGTATCATCATACAATGTTGAAATGTGCAAATAGAATACATAGAATACTCAATGCCTAGAGATTGGATCTTTGAACACGAAGCTTGAGCTTCCGATCAACCTTTGTTATCTAACCCTAAAATAGTATAGTGACAACTGGCACGTTGACTAGTGTCGATGCCACCCTAGACAACAATGTGCTCAATACCACGCGCACAATTCCATGACCCAATAATCCTTCCACGGAGACACAAGCGGTGCAATGTCCCTGTCATTAACGTTTGAGTACTTCTTGGCGATTGGTGAGAACCAGACCCACGAGCCACTTACGCACAGTCTTGAACATGGCTAATTTTTGCCTCAATTGGGAATTGAGACTGTATGGCAAGTTGGCTGTATCGGGCACGTCGGATGTGGCATGAGTGGTTCTCTGTAAAACGCTGTATCAAGATGAACCGAGGTTCACATAGGGAAATACATTTACCTTAAATCTACCTGGGTAGGTAACTAATGCTAGCTTGGCTGAATTGTATTGTCCTATAAAATACAACCCATGTTTCTAAATATCCGTGGAAACCACTGGATGTGCTCTAAACATGATACAAGCCCGTCTGCAAACCCTGCGGAGCGGCAACGGGTTCTTCCTGGCGCTAAAAGTGCGGCACTATGAGTACCGTAATAGACAGTTCCGCTAGGCTTAGTAACACGGGTGACAGGTAGGCAAACAGGCATATGATTTACTCTGTGAGCTATTTCTCGCTTTCGATGTTGACCGTCGTCATTTGAGCATTTAAAGGCAGCTGCACCCTAAGTTTAAGTTTCTAGTGTCAACAACCTTTTCAAAAGCTCCGACAACTTTAGAGTTTAGATGATGGCTTCCATCAATCCTCTCAATGTTTATTCTGGACCGGACGCAGTCCGCAAATACTTCGACCCTGAAACCCACCCATTACTGCCACTCATTGAAGTACCACAGACACTAAACCCATACCATGAAGATGGTGTTCGGATTTTCGCCAAGATGATGTCGATGCATCCGGCAAATAATGTCAAGATCATGCCAGGTAAGCGACATAATGTACTATCTGAACTCGCAATTAACCATCCATATAGCCATGAACATGCTGGAGAAGGGCGTTGTCCCTGGGACCACGAAAACCGTCGTCGAGTATTCGTCCGGATCCACGGTGATTTCGCTAGCATTGGCCTCGCGTGTTTACCATGGGATACATGATGTGCGAGCATTCTTGAGTAACAAGACCACAACAACAAAGCTCAGACTCATGCAATTCTTCGGGCTTGACGTGTAGGTTCACCGCTTGTTCATAAACGCTCCAGCTAAAAACAATTAGCACCCTGTTCGGAGGCCCATCGCAGCCCGAGCCGTTAGATGCGAGAGGTGGAATATATCGAGCACAACTTCTGGCACAAGAAGATAAACAATGCCTGAACGCTAATCAGTATGAGAACGATGGGGTACAAAACTTGCTCAAAAGGTCTCGAGTCAAACTAAAGCTAATCGCTTCCTAGAACTGGCAGTCACACGTCAAATGGACCGGCCCGCAAATCCACAAACAACTTCCTAATATCAACGTCTTGTGCGCGGGGATGGGTACGGCCGGCACTGTGACTGGCCTCGGACAATACTTTAAGCATGCTAAGCCTTCGGTGAAACGGCTGGGGTATGTAGCGCGGCAAGTTAGCTGCAGACAGAGCTAACAGCCTAATAGGGTTTGCACGAAGCAGGGTGACAGAGTTCCAGGGCCTAGATCGTTCGCACTTCTCGCTCCAGTCGAATTCCCTTGGCGTGACTCTGTAGACGCCATCGAAGAAGTAGGATCACAAGAGGCCTTCAGTGTCTCTCTACAGCTTTGTCGTGAAGGTTTGGTTGCCGGCCCTTCGTCGGGCTTTAATCTCCAAGGTATGTGAGCAATAAGAAATCTTGTATGCAAAGCTGATAACCAAAGGTCTGCTCAACTACATCGAAAAGCGAAAGGCGGCTGGCGATCTTTCCGAACTTGCAGGTGCTGACGGATTGGTGCGATGCGCCTTCATCTGCTGTGATCTGCCTTACCAGTATATTGATGAGTATTTTGACAAGGTGGACGGCAAGGAGTTCCACCCAATCAAAAATGAGGCAAGTACCTTGTTTCGCTTAAAAGCGTGTACTAACAAGTCGATAGAATCTTGCGGCTGTAGATCTATATCGATACGACGAGGCCTGGGAGCTGCAACCTACTGAAGCAATCACCCAGTATTCCAAAGATGACTCGGCATCGCGTAGTACTGTACTCATTGATCTACGAAAGCCTAACGATTTCATCGCAAACAACATACCAGGATCTTACAATCTACCTCTGCAGAGTCTGAACTCAACCACCCCTAGTCCATTCTTTGATGCTGCTGTCATGGAGCGCCAGTGGAAGGAGATTGATAGTATGCTTTCCCTGAACACGATCAACGCATACGATCTTTCAGACAGAAATGTCGGCGTCATATGCTACAATGGCGATACCGCTCGAGTCACTACGAGCATCCTTCGCGCAAAGGGCATAGCCGCCAGCAGCATCAAAGGCGGATTTGAAGCACTGGTCACGCAACTACCCCATTTAGAAACGAAAGGTTCAGGGTCATTTCAGCAGTGGTCGAAGGCATCCGAAACAGGGATTGAGAATGTCGCAGTAGATCCGCTATCAGCTAAAGCCGGGCCTGGTGAGGTTCTTGTGCACGCACCCTGAGACGTCCCACACTCGGCTTCCACCTATCAACCTTCCCTAGATTAAAAGCGATTCTTACGGCATCGAGCGATCTCGACACCACTCATCCTGCATTATGAATGGCGTCCCAGTATCCCATTCCACGATGACTTCGATTAGACTACATATCATTCAGGGGTTTTTTTTTTCATTTCCAGTGTGCAATTTGGTTTGCGAGAATGATGTCATTATCCCCAAAGTGCAAATTTAGCGACTAGGTGTGCAAAACCATCACTCCTGGCACACGGCGAATGTATACACGGTATCTCGAAAGTAAAATAAAGAATCCGAATTTTTTTCTTCGTCACCAATACTGACCATGATCCTGATTTTATAATGCAGTTCGGAGCAAACATAGGAAGTGCACTGTCAAATGCAACAATCTGCTAACATAGGGCGGCCGGACTTTGTATGCAAGCTCCGGATTTCTCGAAGAAGGCTTACGGGCTGAGAGTAGATATAAGAGGTCTTTAAATCCATTTTGAATATGCTTCGTTCAGGTTTTAACATTAAGCCTTTCTTTTCATCCTTGTCAAACACCGTCTACCATATCATTCAACACTGCTAGAGGGCTACTCACATTGCTATCACTATACGACCATGTCAGCAATTGCAAAGGAGATCGTCCTAATAACCGGTGGTATGAACTTGCCCTCATCCCAATAAAAGCGCTTACTCATCTTTTACAGCAAACAGCGGCATCGGCTTCGAAATCGCACGCCAGTTTCTTGCCAGAGGAACATACCATGTGCTCCTGACCGCGCGCTCTTTGCAAAGGGGCAACGACGCCATGCAAGACCTGAGGTCCCACAATCTTCCCGGAAGCATCGAGTTTCTTCACCTAGACGTCCAGTCCGACGAGCACATAGCCAATGCCGCGACCCACATCGAAAATCACCATGGCAAACTCGACATCTTGGTGAACAATGCGGCCGTCGCGTTGACTTCTGGCCGCACGGAGCGCGAGGTGTTGCAGGAATCGTTCGACATCAATGCAACGGGACCGTACCTGTTGACCAAGGCGCTCATCCCGCTGCTGCGCCTATCAACCAATCCGCGCATTGTTAACATTTCCTCTGGGGCAGGGTCGCTTGGCCGCCGCCTGTTGCCCGAGTCGCCAATGTACAAGATCCAGGCCGTGCCGTATCGCGCAAGCAAAACCGCATTCAACATGATTACCGCCTGTCTGCATGTCGAGCACGGTTTGGGCGTTGAGCAGGTTGATAGGGACAAAACTGAAAAGGAGAAGACTGTAGCAGATGGGGAAAAGAAGACGATCAAGGTTTTTGCATATGATCCCGGTTTTACGGTAAGCGGCCTGGGCAAATACAATAAAGTCGAGTATGGAGCGAGGAGTGCGGAGGACTCGGTGAAGAGCATCATGGAGGTTGTGGATGGGAAGAGGGATGGCGAGGTGGGCAAGTTTATTCACAACACTGGAGAGTATCCTTGGTAGATTTTTTAGGCATTCCCCGTCAACAATTGAATCCACAACATGAAAGTGTCATTGATATTGTGTGAGAGCTGTTGTGGTGTTGCAATGGACGAATGTATCGACGACGTTGGCGCAGGTGGGGCGTGACGAAGCTGGTGGGTTTGCGGGGCGTGGAGTTGGAGAGGTTTGCGAATCCGCGCGGTGTATTTGAGTTTGTTTGCCGTGATGCAGAGGGAGGATTTTTGAGGCGGTGGTGAAGGGGGGCGAGGGAGGTGGTTGCAGCGGGCAATCCGGCAGGGATTGTTGGGGAGTTTTATCTTGCGCATATGCAGGAGGGATAACAGGGAGAGGGCGGCCGGGGACATGGCGATTCTTAGGTTGGAGGAGGAGAATCTTGATGAGGTTGTGAAACGTGTTTGTTGAAGAGCCAAAAGAGCAGCAGTAGACGCATTTCACATAGGCTTTTTTCAATAGACTTATCTCCTACATATATATATATATATAGTCCTTACCCCCTTATCTCCACACCACACATCCTTTCCGCACCTACTTCACCTCCAGCCTCAACGCATCATACTGAACATACACACTCTCCGGCAACACGGCACTCTCCGGCGCCGTCGCATTCACTGGTAAACTCAGCACAACCTCATTCTCCCCAGTCCTCAACCGCGCAACCGGAAACACAAACCGATGCCCCGTGGTATAACACGTTGCCGCACTCCTCACCGCACAACTACTACTCTGCGTCCGCGGAATCACCCACGTCTCCACGCTCTCCCCATTCACAATGACGGTATACGGTAAATCTGCCCATTGCTTCCCGCCCGCATCGTCATTGTTCCCGGCGGATGTCTTGACGCCCGCGAACTGCACCGTCAACGTCGCCACGCTGCGATTCGCAATTTGGGAATCCGCCAAATCGAACGCAATGGTCCAGTTGCTCACGTTGGCGTAGTGCGGCTGTGAACGCAGTGAGTTCGCCTTGCCGCCGAAGACGCTCCAGTGCACGTAGTTGAGGTCGCGCAGCGGGGACTTGCCGACGACGTAGCGCACGCCTTTGGGGAAGTCGTTGACGAAGTCGTGGACGGCCCAGTAGAGGCGGTATTGGCGCGGGTGGAGTGGGTGCGTGAGGTCTTGTTCGTTGCCGTGGCGGAACTCGCCGCTGCTTTTGTCGGGCGTGCCGATGCGCCAGAGCTCGGTGCCTGCGGATTCGGCTGTCCATGTGGTGGTTATGGAGGCGAGTGAGCCGGCGGTGATGGAGATGTTGTCTTGCTCGTATTGGCCGAAGATGTTGTCGGCGTAGATGGTGAGGCGGTAGGTGCCGGCTTTGACGGAGGGGATCGTTACGCTCCCTGAGGCGTCAATGTCGGCCCAGTATTGGTATGCCTTACCATTCTTATTATTATCTTGGAAGTTGGCGCCGCTAAGGGATAGGACGGCGAGAGGGCGGGTTGCGCCTTTGGGGAGGGATACGGTGGCTTTGAATGTCCCGCGGCCAGACGAAGGGACCAGATTGGGTACATGGGACGCAATGCTATCGTAGAAGCGCGTCCAGTTCGTCGAAGCCATTTTGCCCGCATCACCCCTTAGATCCTGTAGGGACGTTCCTTTCGCGCCCTTATTAAAGTAGTAGAATTGCTTTCACGCAAGTCAGCAACACGTCCAGATCCAGACCGCACACCCAAAACACCTACCGGTCCAAACGTCCTATCAAACCCATTCACCATCTCCGGCACCCCATTCCCATGATGATTCGAGACCAGATAATTATATACGATGCCATCAACGGTAAGATCCGAATGCGTCGGCCCATTAAAATACGTGTCCTTGGTATTCATAACCAGCCACGCGCCATACGCCGTTCCATCACTCTTGCTCCCATCGCCATACATGCCATGCACCTTCTGGTCGCGCCACTCCTCAGAGAACATATATTTTGTAAAGTAGTCAGACATTTGCTGCACATACGGATCATTCCGCTTGCCGCCCACATACCACGACGCATCCTGCACAACCGGCGCACCAGCGGTATCCGGCAGCGGAGCAAACATGTCGTCGCTCGACGAAAGATGGGTCCACACGGACGCTGCGGGGCGAAACAGCTGGCGCAGCTCGCCCAGGTCGCCGCCGCTGGGCGTCTGCGCATTGCTGTACTTGACGCGGGCAAACACGTGCAGGCCGGATTCGCCGTCGCGCAGAAACCAGTATTGGGACAGCACTTTGCCCGTGTTCTGGTAGTCCTGGCTCATCATGGCGCCGGCGTAGGGCGTGCCGGCGCCATCGGTGCCCTTGAAGAGCTGGTAGGTTGCGCCCTTGCCTGGTGTCCAGAAGCCGCTGTCGACGCAGTGGCAGTCGAGGTAGGGACCGCGACCCGTGCCGAGCAGGTTCTGGCCATCGAGGGAAAGGCGGGATATAGAGCCGGAGGATTTGGATACGGAGAAGGAGAGCCGGTCGTTGGAGATGTTGATTGCGGTACTGTCCTCAGATGATTTTATGGCGGCGGATGTGAGGGACGCCCAGAGTGGGAGGGAGATGAGGGTGAGCAGCATGGCTGTGCGATTGTTCCGGTGTGGAACTCATGGCACAATGTCGTCGTCTTATATCTATCATCTTGTATGGCTGCTGGATAATTTAGTATTCGGTTTAAGTAAATCCCGATGCTGCGAGGATGGAGCTGTCACGAGTTGGAATGACATGCATGGAGCGCACGGTCCTACTTCATCGTTTCCTGTTAGAGTGGTAGTGTAGCATGATTGAATTCTCAAATGTTGCTTTGATCAACTATCATCAATCTCTATTCATTTCTCTCAAAATCGTTGCTAATACATACCTCACGCCTTGAAGAGCATTACTTCTTTTACATCGAATTACAATCAGCTGGGATGGAGCTGGGATACTAATTGAAACGCAGCTATAGTGCGGAGCTATAAATCCATAAACGGCTATTTTGTCAACGGGAGATCGACGTTATTCCGCCAATACATATACCCAGATGTCACTTGCGCTCTTTGGCACAAAGGCTGATTGGCACTAGGAAGCATTTCACGCCAAATATATTCTCGCACTTCCGACACCAAATTCCAAGACACCCTAAACTTTTTCTCATGCTATCCTACATATTTTGAATCTCTCAGACACCCTAGACACCATACGCCACTCTACACCCACTATCTCCCCTACTGCACATTCGCCCCCTTCCCCTCCCTCTTCCCAAGCCCCGCCCCAGACCCCTCCTTCGAAACCTCATCCGCATCCTCCCCCAATCTCTCCTCCCTCTCACTCTCCCTTTTCCTCTCCAACTCCCTAACTTTCTCCGCTGGACTATCCTCAATCAAATCGCTCTCCTCATTCAACCCACTCCACTTCGGCAACCCATCCGGCACATCCATGACGCGCTGCCCATAAAACATGTGACACCTAGGTTTAAAATACGCCTTATCCTCATCCGTCTTAAAATGCACAAGCGACGGGAACAAGAGAATCATGTTGCGCCCCTCGTCCATGATGGGACTGTGGCAAAAGGAGCAGCGCACCTTGCACGGTAGCTTGTGCTCGATGGACTTGGACGACGGGTCATACCACTCGAGGTCGTGGTGGCCGTTGGTGAAGTTGATGTCTTCCTTGTGGAAGATGGCGGCCCACTGGAAGGGCGCGGCGTGCTGCGTTTGGCAGGTTGTGCAGTGGCATAGTTTGCTGTCGAGGGGCTCGCGGCGGGAGAGCTGGTAGGTTACTTTGCCGCAGTGGCAGCTGGCGTCATATTTGGTGTCGAAGTCTTTCATGTCTTCATGCACGCGGTACGGCGGGCGTTGCTTCCATTCGGAGATTCCCGTCGTGGATTTGCCGCGGCTCTGGTCTTTGTCCATTTTGATGGCGTGGGAGAAGGCGAGCTGGGGGAGGGTGAAATGGGAAGCGAGGAGGCGGACGCGGGAAATTGTAGAAGAATTGGATAGCAGAGGCAGACGACGCAGCGCAATTGAGGTTGTGGACATGAAGCTGAGTAAGCGGAGGAGGTCGTGGATAGGTTTAGAGTGTGTTTATTTGCGGACATCATTGATAGTTATATGGTGAATACGCGATGATGAGCCTTGACGTCACCATGATTTCGTGCGCATCAACCTCGACTCTCCACGGGGGTCGATTTTCTACAAGCACCGATCACCTTCAAATATAGCGCCTGCGCTATTGCCACCGTCTGACTGTAGATGTGGGATCAGGGCGCGCCAATAATGCAGTGCTTTTGATGCCTCTCCCGGGTCATCATACTCGCTAGCGCCCTTGGACCATAACAACACTGCGGGCCGTTACCGCTCCAACCGTGATCCAATAGTCTTAACGATTGCAAATGGTTTGAAGCGACTTTTTGTGATATTCGCCCTGCATTGACCTCGTTGCAGTTGCTAGTAATATAATATAACACTCCTCCATCGCCACGCTCATGCCCCCTTCAGAGCCTTCTGTGCTTCTTTTGTTGTCAGACCAAACACATTGATCAGATAGTCGAGTCTATATTTCCGTTAGATGATAGCAAAATGACTACATGCGGTTCCAAACTTACTTGATGTCTCCCGCTATTCTCCGCCGCACAGCCTCGAATTCCACCTCAGCTTTATCTTTGACCGCATCTTGCCTCTTGGAATTGATCGTCTTGACGCGAATCTTGAACTTCCCACTCACGGGTCGGTGATCGGAAACCTTGATGCCATCGTGTCGTCGGTAATCCACCTGCTTGATCCTACCCAAGCCGCGGTAAAGCAAGCGATCACACCATGCCGGAGACCGCTGCTTATCTGATGTATCGTAGTTGTCAGTTCCAACGTCGTATTTGTAGGTTGGCGCGAAGTTGATGGGCGCTTCATTGAACGCACGAAGACGGAACCCAGGATTGCGCTTCCGTGATAGCAGTAATTGATCGCGATCCAGCAGCTTTGCAAGGTTGCCTTCTTTGACTGCTTGTATCACTGTGTTTCGAGGCATAGCGTCGATACGATAATTCAAGTCGCCGTTCAGGATACATATCTCGTGATCAAGAATCATCGACCCGTCACCTCCGCCGACGAAGAAATTCTCACAATCGGCCGGCGAGCGGTTCTTGGGCAGGGGTGCTTGTTCCATGATGGAAGCTGCATCGTTATTGCGATGCACTGTTTGTGTCTGGCCGGCTGCGAGATGGCAATTGATGAAACATAGTGAGGAGTCATCGATGAAGAAACGGACGACGAGTGCGCCCTTGTTGCCTACTCTTCCACTGAAGCCCAGCTTAATCTCAGCTGCGCAAATATCGCGGATGTTTGATCGCTCAGAAGCCTTGACAAAGACGCACGTGAAGAGGCCCACAAGATTTGCTGTGTGGAGTAGCACGTAGTTTTCGCGAGGGCTATATTCATCCAATATTCGCACGAGATGGTCTCTCCAGGCTCGATACTGATGTGACATGTGTTCATGCTCTGAATCTTCCTTGTGCTTTTTCTTCTTGAAGAAACTCTTCGCTGTGATCTTCTTGTTCTCCAGGTCCACTAGTTCTTGAAAGCCGAAAACAAGAATGTCCGGCGGGTCTTCTGGGTCGAGCAATTCTCGGTAGAAGTTGCGGTCTTGTTCATTACCTCTCATGGCGGTGGGCTTCGTTGCACCCGCGTTCCAAGTCATGACTCGCGCCGTAAGCTCTCGAAATTCGCAGTACTCTGAGTCGCGTTGCTGCGTCAAGTTTTCTGATAATGTCAATAATTGGCCATGCAATACATAATCATCACTTACCAAGCCAGTCGTTCTTCAGCATACCGTCCCACACACGCAACATCATGTCAGTACCTAGCGACGCCACTTGAAATCTATCCAGCTTCCAAATACTGGTACGGTCGGCCACTATATTGGCAATAGGCTTCTCATGCGCCTTCCAGTCTTTCAACACTTTCCACGGTGTGGATTTTGTGTCATAAACGTATATCATTCCCGTACTGTAACCGGCCCACAGGTAGTCACCAACGCCAACAAGTGAACTGATCTTGTACAAACTGACATTGACAATGCCTAGGCATTCGAAATCCTTCTTGGAATAGATTGTTACCTTGCCGTCAGTGTGGCCAAAGTATACCCGATCAGGTTGACTACTAACTATAGCGCCTGAAGTCACTTCCCCTACATTTGCTTGTGAGAGTGTGTCCTGCGTCATCTTTTGAAAGTAATTGCCGTCTCCAGTGCGCTTAAAAACTCGGATTTCCTTCGTAGACGCTATCCACAGCTGTGAGCCAGAAATGAGGGAGAAGGTATGGCCACGCGGTATACGGAACGTGAGAGGAGCTTGCCGTAGAGAAGGCGAGCCTGTGTCATCAGACGGCCAGATATGCAGCGTTCCATCGTCATCTACGGACCACATTTCTGATGCATATCTGAAGATTTTCACAATGGCACTCCGCGAGTGCGCGTTACTCTTAGTATAAACCACGCTCTGTGTTGGAATGTCGAGTTCATGCATATCGCCAGTGTTTGTGCCAAGCCATAATCTCTGTCCTTCATCTTCTACATCTTTCGCAGGCCTGAACGCTACCGCCGTAGCTTTGACCGTGTCGCCATGGCTCAGGTTCATCAGCAGCTTCCCAGTCAGAACATTCCACACATTCGTCACATATCCTGTTGTGCATATGTAATCTCCACAAATGGCAAATAATTTGGTATCGTAGCCCGTAGCAATCCCAGAAGTGTTGTTGGGAAATACAGGTGGACGTCGGTTGGCCTGTGAGGAGTCGGGGTAGTCAGTCAGAGCAAGTGCAGGCTGTTTTTCTGGGGCGTTGTCTGATTCATCAGAGTCATAATTGTAAGGCTGTGCTAGCGATGCGGGGGCCGGAGCTGGCTGCTTCATCTCCCCGGAGTTCCGTGGGGGGGGACGAGGGGGAGGTTCTAGGGAGGACTTGGCAGAACTAGGAAAATTGAAACCGCTCGAAGTCTGCACCCTCCGGGGTGGTGGCATGAACTTGCTGTTGGCCTCAGCAACAAGATTAGCTGGACGCCCCTGATCAAGAGATCTCCGGACTGGAAGGTCAGGCGGCGGCGCTCGTTGTAACTGCACACTCTTGCGCATATCGAAGTTGTCTTTCTCTCTCCGAACCGGTAGACTGGGACGGCGATCTGGCATATCACTTGGGGATAGCAATGGAGCTGGGATGGCTGGCTGCTGACTTGGTGTGGCTCGAGAAGTGGTTGGTGGAAGCACATCGGCCACGGAGTGGTGCACAGGAGGGGGTGGAAAATAGCCGTCTTTGGGGCCCATGTACTTTGGTTTTGACAGACCCGGTATTGGGGGAGGAGAGGGCTCGCCTTCACTGCTACTGGGAGGTGTACTAAATGGAGAAGGATGTTCAGGCTCAACCGAAGCTTCGGGAGCCAAAGTCGCGCGCGTGGCCTGATCACCTGAATGTGACTTGCCTGGCAGCTTAGGCTTGCCAGCTCGATTTATCGGTGGGGGTACTGGCGGCGCCGAGGCGGGAGATCGCTCCCCCTTGCGCGGATCAGTGGCGGGCGCAGGAGCCAAGTTGGACGGGAGCAGCGGCTTCGAGTCCAAGGAAGGAGTGGCATCGCGACTGGGCAGCTTGGAGGACCACCTGGCACCATCCGTAGACGAAGCCGAGGCCGAGGGCGAGTCCAGGGCGGCATGTGAGGCGGGTCGCGAGGGACGGGGCGAGTGGATCTGGCCCTCGACGGACTTGGGGGGTGATTTGGGCGACTGGACCATGACCCTGGGCGGCGAGTTGGATCTGGTGGGCGACCTTGGGGGGGAGAAGGCCATCATGGAGGTGGGTCTGGGCTTCGTGCTGGTCCATGGCAGGCGCATGGTGCTTGCCCGCGGGGTAACCGAGCCGGCGCCATTGAGGCTTGCCAGGCTAGGAGAGACTCTGTCTATGTGCTCGCGTGGTATGTCGAGGGAGATGCGCCCGTCCGACCTCCTGCCGTCCTCGGCGACGGCCAATCGATCGGCCGGGGCGGGCGAGCGCTGGCGTGGAGTGGCAGGCGCAGGCGGGGCAGCCTTGCTGGCACTGAGCATGTTCTCGAACCGGGCGCGGAGGTCAGAGACGGGCTTCTGCGTGCGACGGTCAGCATAGGCATATACAGACACGCGGATGCCGGGCAGTGCGTACAATGGACGAGCCGTCCATGCCCTCCTCTTTTGCGTTCTCCATTATGTATGGGGCCTCGGCGTCAGCCAGCACCACAGGGGATCCTATAGCGGCTCATCGACCTTTGGGCAGTTCTTCCCATTGAGCGCGGACGGTGGTGTGGTGGTGGTGGTGGTGGTGGTGGTGGCGGCGGTGGGCGGGCGGCGGTGGGCAGTCAGGCAGCGCGCAGCCACATGGGGACGGCCGCCCTGCTGCGTAGTCGGTGGTGGGGACGCGTATACGTGGACTGCTAAGAATGCTGTGCAGCAGGGAGCACAGGCAGTTGTTTGGGCCCGCACGTGAGCCCAAGGTTGTCTCTGCCTGCCTGTATGCCTCTCTGTTTCTCTGTGTGTCTGCAGAAGGGGACGTCAGTCGGCGGTGTCAGTCGGCGGTGTCGGTGCAGGCCGTGTAGGTGGTCGGCCGCTTGGGCCAAATCTCCTGCTGCCAAAGACCAGGCACCCGGCGAATAGCAGGGCGAGTCGTGCATACCTGCATAAGTACCCCGTCACCAGTCCAGTGCACACAACCCACCTGCATTGCTTCACCCGCCCCAGACACAGCCATGTGGTGAGCATCGTCGCCCGCACCCCGCCATCGCCCGCTGACCCAAAATGCCCCTCCCAGCAAGCACGTCCTCAACGCCCAGGTCTCCATCCGCTCGCCCTGCTGTGCGTCTGCCTCTGTTTCTGTTTCGCGTAGACCCGACGCTCATCAATGACGTCCAGGCAAGAAATGGTTCGACTGCGCTGAATGCCACCAAGAGCAGGCCAACCACCCGCTGATGCAAACCTTCGACATGACCTTCATCTGCAAAAAGTGCAAAAAGGCGTTTAGAAAGGACGCCCGCGAGTTCGAAGACGCGTATGTGTTTCGTTGGACAGCGGCACGAGCCACCGGCCGTGTTGTGGTACCCTACCTAGCTGCCTGTTGCTGAATGAGGGGTAGTGACGAGTACTGCCCGCACTGCGACAACCATTTTGTCCTGGACGCAAAGGTCCCCAAGGCCTCCATTCAGGTCGAGGGCGAGGATGCGCGCATCGACTCGAGGTCTGCACCACCACGTATACTACCTGTCCAGCGCTTATGCTTTGCAGAATGCTCAGGGACGACCGCGTGCAGCAAGACGCCGCGCGTTCCATTTTCGACGTCAAGGAAGCGCCTCACAAGCTGGGTTGAGCACGGGGAGGGCGAGAGAGGGAAGGAGCATAGACAAAATTCACCGCCAGGCCGGCCCAAACGCCGAGCCGAGCGACATCACAGTGAGCAGCAATGGCCTGCAGAACAGGGGAAGATGTGTGCTAGATATGCCATGTTTTGAGCGCTAGCTGTTCGTGTTGATGCCATCAGTCGTCATGTCCTCTGTCCCCTATCCTCTATCCTCTACACCCTAGGCACCTGATCCTGACCCTGCCTCGGGCGGCGTGGGGCGTGTTAGGATGGCGGCCGTGCCTGTGCCGGGTGTTCGTCCAGGTCTCCTGCTTGCTGCTTCTTCTTGCTTCTCTGTGTTGATATTCTCCACGTACTTCTCAATGTCCTCCACCGGCAGCATCTCTAGGGGCTTGCCAGGTGCCGTGATGGCGATTTCAATGTTCTTGGCACCCGTCTGCACCACCTCTAGCAGCGACTTGACCGTGAGCTTGATTGTCTCTTCCCGGTCCATGCCGTCCTTGTGGTTGCGCTCGAGGAACTCGCGGACCGTCTTGCTCGACCGACCAATGGCGTTTGCTTTCCTATAGCCAGTCAGTGCATTTCGGCACATGTTCCTTTCCGATCGTCTTACCATGCCGAGTAGATGCCAGAGGGCTCGGTCTGGTACAGGCGCGGGGTCTTGTCATTGGGGTCAAATCCAACAATCAGCGTGCTGATGCCAAACGGCCTGACACCACCACTCTGCGTGTACCTCTGCTGCACACCCGCAACGTACTTTGTGATGTACTCTATTGACACTGGGTCCTCGACGGTGAGACGATGTGATTGCGCTTCCAGGCGTGCCTTGTCCACAAGAATGCGGGCATCGGCGTTGAGTCCGGCGAAAGCGAGAGCGACGTGAGTATCAACAAGGCAGATCTTCGAGGGTGTAATTCGGGTATCCTGGAGTTTCATCGCAGATCGCTTTTCACAGCCCAGCACCACAATGTCCGCTCCTTTGACGCCGACAGCACAGGTTCCTACGATAGTTCAGCATGGCCAGAGAAAGGTTGCTGTGGGAGAGGGCACGCACCTCGCTTTACCGCCTCAAGGGCGTACTCGACCTGGAAGACGTGTCCATCGGGACTGAAGACTGCCCACAGGATTAGCTACTACCACAGCCAAATAGCCATGCTTGTACCTGAGAGAGCTCGATCGTAGCCGGACGCCATTTTAATTATGCAGTGAGAATATCAGAAGCTTGGCACAACCAGTCTTTGTATGATGGACGAATTCAAGAGGCCAGGAGCAGCGATATCAAGTAAGTGAAAGTCGTCAAGGCCCTAGTCGGAGCTCTCACAGCTGTCCGCGTCGTTGCTCCCGCCTAAACCGCCAAGACTGTGGCTCGAGCAACCCCTGTACGCCATCTTATGTCATCCCCATATCTTTCGATGGCGACATAATCCCCACACTCGCTCACTGTCTCTCATTGTCAATCATGGCGACTTCTGTACGTTTTGCTTCCTCCCTGCGAAGGATCGCACTGTCTTCTCGTGCCTCTTCGCGGTTTCAATGCCTGAGAACTCCCTCTCAGACACGATGGAACAGCAGTGCCCCCAAACCTACATCAGCAACTTCGGAGCCACATCAGCCAGATGCTGAAGGTGGAGTCAAGGGCAAAACAGCGCCCACCAAAACCATCAAGTTCACTTCCGAATCGTGTGTTGTCCTAACTTGATCTGCTACTAAAAAAATTAATGCCAAGCAGCTACCCGCAACTTCAAAGGGACAACAAGTTTGCAAAAATCACAGAGGAGCATGTTAAATTCTTTCAAGGCATCTTAGGCTCGGAGTCTTCCGTAATAGATGGGGTTTCAAAAGATGCATCTGAAGATATTGAGGCTTACAACAGCGATTGGATGCGCAAGTTCCGTGGCCATACCAAACTCGTACTGAAACCCAGCTCAACGGAACAAGTTAGCAAGATCCTGAAATACTGCAATGACAATATGCTTGCAATTGTGCCACAGGGCGGTAATACTGGCCTCGTTGGTGGTTCCGTGCCTGTCTTTGATGAGATTGTCATCAACTTGCAAAAGATGAACCAAATCCACTCCTTTGACGAAGTGTCCGGTATCTTAGTCGCGGACGCTGGTGTCATTCTTGAGAATGCCGACAACTATCTTGCTGAGAGAAACCATATATTCCCACTTGATCTTGGCGCAAAAGGGTCATGCCAGATTGGCGGCAATGTGTCGACGAATGCCGGAGGCTTGCGGCTACTTCGTTATGGAAGCTTCCATGGTAATGTGCTAGGAATCGAGGCTGTGCTCCCAGACGGAACTGTTTTGGACAACTTGTCCAAGCTTCGAAAGAATAACACCGGATACGATTTGAAGCAGCTATTCATTGGCGGCGAGGGCACAATCGGCATCATCACCAAGATTTCTGTTATATGTCCACGGAGATCACCTGCAATCAACGTCGCATACTTTGGTCTAGAAAGTTACGAACGTGTACAAGAGGCATTCCGTGAGGCGAAAGGCCAACTCTCTGAAATCCTGTCAGCTTTCGAGCTCATGGATGGCCGAACACAAAAGTTAGTCAACAGGGTGACTGGTAAGGCATTACCGTTGGAGGGTGACCACCCCTTTTACTGCCTGATCGAAACCAGCGGCTCCAACTCGGAACACGATGGAGAAAAGCTGGAGAAATTTCTAGAACACGTCCTTGAAACCAACGTCGTGCAAGACGGTATCCTTGCGCAAGATCAAACACAAATACAAGAACTGTGGTCCTGGAGAGAAGGTATCACCGAGTGCCTCGGTCACGATGGTGGTGTATACAAGTACGATCTTTCAATACCCATCAATGAGCTATACGACCTCGTCAACGAAACCCGCGATCGCCTCACAGATGCCGGCCTCGTCGGCGCCGACGACTCACACCCGGTAGTTGACGTCGTTGGATATGGCCACATGGGTGACAGCAACCTCCATCTCAACATCCCAGTGAGACGGTTCGACAAGACTGTCGAGAAGGCGCTTGAGCCTTGGGTCTACGAATGGGTTCAGAAGAGGAACGGAAGTATTAGTGCTGAGCACGGTCTTGGGGTGACGAAGAAGCCTTATGTTGGGTATAGCAAGAGCGAGACGATGATCAAGTTGATGAAGCAGATTAAGGAGTTGTATGATCCGGTGTGTATTGTGTCGCGTTTACTGGACATTGCTAATATGAATGCAGAATGGTATCATGAATCCGTACAAGTATATATAGAGAACGGTAATGTCATGTTGAATGTTCATCACATCGATGGGATTGCTTGTACGCGCCCTCCCACTTCGAATCTCTTATCAATAGATCTAAGTTGAGGAATAACTTATATTTTGGTTAGCGATTGCCGTAACAACTCGAAGCTCATGATTGTGGGGAAGGCGATTTACACATAGCGGTTCTAGAAACCCTGTCATCCCACTGGCCTTCTCAAAGCAAGTTAACTGCTCCTTCTAGCCAAACATGTGGAATGCAAAGTTGCATTGACGCCTACGCAAGACCTTAGGGATCTATCCA
This sequence comes from Ophiosphaerella narmari, assembly GCA_028456235.1. Classification (NCBI taxonomy): domain Eukaryota; kingdom Fungi; phylum Ascomycota; class Dothideomycetes; order Pleosporales; family Phaeosphaeriaceae; genus Ophiosphaerella; species Ophiosphaerella narmari. Next base: position 179,473 of record JALNQA010000025.1, on the reverse strand, counting down.
AGTATCTCCAATACACTACAGGGTGACAAATGTTATCATATAACCAAGCAAATTACATAGTGTATGGGGTATCTGACCCATCCGCGTGTTGTATCATCGCTTGACCCAAAACATGAAAAGTGACATTCGCACACTAGTTAGTCTTAAAGCCTTCTTGTGTTCCCGACGCAGATAGCCCCGAAGAAAGGGAGTGTGGGAGCGGCCGTCTCGATCAAGACGAGCGATCCCGGCCGATCAGTTGCCCCACCTGCACTTGCTCTCCGCAACATTTTGGTCCATTCCACATCACTGATTCCTACCTGCAATGACTTCGCGCCCTCCACCACCATCCTCCCTTATACCTTTCCCTGCATTTCGCGATGGAGAATATACGGATAACGGATAAGATCAATGCGCTGCCTGATGGTGCCAACTACTTCTCGCTAGAGTTCTTTCCGCCCAAGACGTCCATGGTTTGTTTGCCCCACCATGCCCGCGAGCAGTTGTTGATAGCGACATAGGGCTTTGCAAACCTCACCACCCGACTAGAGCGCATGTCGCGGGCTCTACGCCCGCTTTTTGTTACTGTCACGTGGGGCGCTGGCGGTTCGACTGCGACCAAGTCCCTTGAATTGGCAGAAATATGCCAGCGCCAACTGGGGCTTACAACATGTCTGCACTTGACATGCACAAATATGAACCGCACCCTCATCGACGATGCGCTGGAACAGGCAAAGGTGCTGGGAATACGCAATATCCTTGCTTTGCGCGGTGATGCGCCGCGCAGTGAGGAGTACAGGGAGGAGGGGCAGTCACCCGAACAGGATTCCAATAAGGACTTTACCTGGGCCATTGATTTAGTCAAGTACATCCGGAAACAGTATGGGGACTACTTTTGCATTGGCGTTGCTGCTTATCCCGAAGGCCATTCAGATGAGAGCCATCCAGAGCATCAGGACCCGACCTTCGACCTTCCGTTCCTCGTCGAGAAAACAAAGGCCGGCGCAGATTTCATAATGACGCAACTCTTCTTCGATGTGGAGGCGTACGACAAGTTTGAGAGGATGTTGCGCGAGCACAAGAGCGGTGTGTTCAAAACAATACCAATTATCCCAGGTTTGATGCCCATACAGTCGTACAAGATTCTACTACGAACAACAAAACTATCTCACGCTAGGCTACCGTCAGACATTCTGGCGCGGCTAGAAGCGGTCAAGAGCGATGATGAACTAGTGAAGCAAGTGGGAGTCAAGATCTTGGATGAAATGGTGGAGCATATCAAAGCGAGGCCAGATGTGGGAAGGAGAGGCTTTCACTTCTACACACTCAATCTCGAAAAAGCAGTATCCCATATCGTCGAAGATACCGGTTTGATACCACTAAAGCTCATGGACGATGACGACGAAGCTATCATTGTTGAAACCACTCCTGCCATCAATCTTGTGCCCCCACCGGACGGAGCAATAACTCACGAACGTCGTCGCCTCTCCTCAATTAACTCTGGCCCCCGTAACAGAGTGATAATATCATATCCATCCGCCACAAAATCCAGCAATCACTCATACGAAGCCTTGGAAGAAGAAGCCGGCATCCCCCGTGGACCCATCAACACACGTGCAAACACCCTCGCCATCTCCGAAGGCGAAGGTTCTCTCGGCCGCGAAGCAACCTGGGACGACTTCCCTAACGGCCGCTGGGGCGACGCACGCTCCCCCGCCTTTGGCGAGATAGACGGATACGGTCCAACCCTTCACGTCTCCACCCCTCAAGCCCTCAAGCTCTGGGGCCACCCCACCACCCCCTCCGACATATCCACCCTCTTCCAACACCACATCCAAGGCACCCTCCCCGCCCTCCCCTGGTCCGAACAGGGCCTCTCGCCTGAAACCTCAACCATCGCCCCGCACCTCCTCGCCCTCAACGCCAAAGGCTGGTGGACCGTCGCCTCCCAGCCCGCCGTCAACGGCCTCAAATCTACCCACCCGGTCTTCGGCTGGGGCCCCAAAAATGGCTTCGTCTTCCAAAAGCCATTTGTCGAGTTCTTCGTCCCCGCCGCTCAGTTCGCTGCCCTCAAGCCCCGTCTCGACGCCCACGAGCACGTTACCTACTTCGCGGGCAACGCCGCGGGCGACTTTGAGGCGAGAAATGAGCACAGCGTTAATCCCGTGACCTGGGGCACGTTTTCCGGCAAAGAAATTGTCACCCCGACGATTATTGAGGCGGTCAGTTTTCGCAGTTGGCTCGAGGAGGCGTTTAGTATTTGGCGAGAGTGGCAGCGTGTGTACCCTGTGAAGAGCGAGACTGCGAGGCTGTTGGGGGAGTTGAGGAAGGATGTTTGGCTTTGTAATGTTATTTGGGGAGATTATGTTGAGGGGGATGGGTTGTGGAGGTTTTTAGGCGAGGGCGTGTGATGGATTGGGTTGAGTTGAGGTCGGAGTTTATAACGTGTTGGAATAAGTGATGAGCTAGATGAACGGAATGTCATAGGATAATATATATATTGTTGTGTTAACGTAGTTCAATTCGTATGTATGGTATGACTTGAATTTTCGTAAGCGTGGTAGGCATGGTAGGCATGGAGGGCTGAATAACGAAAGCTGGGGGCCAAAAAGACGCCCTTTTACGGGTATGGTCATTCAAGAGTTTGGCGCATGTCAAGATTTGTTTCTATCAGTTGATTGATATTATAGTTCGCTTGCTCAATCATTTTCCCTCAGACTATAAATTATCTTTGGAGGCGTCCACTCTGAGACTCGCTTGTTCGTTCATATCTAGGGTGTTCAGAAGGCTAAAACGCTTCGCAGATGATTGGACCACGAAGCAGATAATATGCATGGCGTAGCGCGGGACCGCTTGAACGTCAGCCCCAGTTGCGGCCTTGTATTGTCACCATTGTCATTACACCTGAGCAACGATATGTTGTTCCAGTTACGCAACCGCGATGAACAACCACCAGAATGAAGCTGTACGTGTACAGCATCGCGTCACTGGCAACCCATGGAGTGCCTTTGAACCACATTGGTCCGTCGAGGGTTACAGAGATCCTCCAACGGATAGTCTCACCTTACAAGATGCATTGACGGCCTGGAAGCGGATGTTTGGCAAGTCTCAGGTTGCTCTCAACACCAAAGATCCTGTACCCTTCCAACAAGGCGCTTTTCTAGGAAGTGGCGGCCTTGGAGCCGTCTACGAAACTAAAATCGATGGTATCGCAGTAGCCTGGAAACGAACGTACAGTCGACGTCTCACCGAATGGCACCAAAACGAGGTCAAAATCCTAGGTCAAATGACCGAACAACGGCACCAGCATATCGTCAACTTAATCGGTTCTTATACTCACCGCCAAAGAAATGGATACGAACTCGCGATCTTGACATGGCCCGTCGCCAGGTGTGATCTCTCTGTTGTACTCCGCGAAATTGACCTGATTAATGAATGGAGGAGACGCGATGAGCCACTTGATGAACACGACTGGTCGACTACGCCTACAGAAGAGGAAAAGGCCGCGTACGACAATCTGCTCAAGCTTGAACAACTGGACCAAGAACGGCCACGAACATTCACGTGGCATCTTCGAGAAAAAGTGCGAAATGCAACATTAGAACGCCTAACGCAGTCAATTGGGTGCATTGCTGAGGCAGTAGCGTATCTCCATAAAAATAGCATCCGTCACAAGGACATCAAGCCCTCGCAGATATTATTATCGACTGGCGGACTCTGGTTGACTGACTTTGGATTTTCCAAGGACGTTTCACTGTTGACAAACAGTGAGACAAGCGGTGGCGACAAGATAACGCCTAGGTACCACGCTCCAGAGAGGGCCCAAATGGGGAAATGTGGACGGCCGGAGGATGTTTTTGCTTTGGGCTGCACATATCTCGAAATGGGCTACAGGATATATGGCGAGAACCCTGATGAATATTTGAACCCAAATGGTGTTCCACGGTGGTCATTTCACGAAAACCTTGATTCCGCCGATGCATGGCTATTGCCTTTCAAGAGAGGTGCCGGCGATTCGCGTTTGCTCGGACATTTGGTACAGCGGATGATTGCAAGAAATCCTCAGGATCGACCATCGATTGATGACATCTTGTTGCACCTATCAGTACAGCCCTTTGATTTTGATAGCGACAGTGTCTTTTTCGGACCCTGTTGTGAAAAAAACATCCATAAATCACACCCAATTGCAACCACTGACGACGACGAAGACATTGTGGAGCATAGATATCGTGAACAAAACGAAAATGGAGAACTTGGAAGCGAAGAATCTGAAGGCCCAGATTGGGAAAAGTTCTTCCCTGAGCCGGAGAAGAACTCGTTCATTATTCAAGAGTTTCTCAAGGCGGTCAGTCCGTCACAGGCAGCAAGGACCAATATTAAAGCAAGCGTTTTAGAAGATGTAGAAAATGAACAAAATGAGGATGGGGAGGGGAAAGAAGACAAGGGACAACGAAAAGAAGAAGACGAAATGGGCGACGACGATTTCGATCCAGGGTGGTACGATGCGGACTGGGAAGATGACAGTGGCCTGGATTCTTTCGCGTTGCAACGATATCTATCCTCGGACGTTTCATTGCCCACCTCAAGACGGCCTATGCGTAATAGAGCTATCGATGAGGGCCGTTCTATAGGCAGGACTATTTCAGATGCATCCGATGAACGGACAGACACGGATAAGGATGATATTGATGCTCCACTCAATCCCAAACTACCTCCTCACAGAAAGCCTCGGCCTGAGGTTCAACAAATGAGTTTGCACCAGGAATATAGAGGGACCAGGCTTCGAAGTCCTCCACCCCCGGGAGCACGTGATGATAGAGGAAGAAGTGCAGGCATATCAGCGCACCGCCAAAAAGACACAAATGATGGCACTGATGACTCAAATACCAAGATACCGAGTGAATCCATAAGGGGATCACGTATAAACCGTTGCTACGATCCAGGAATCCAGTGGCTGTTTGCAAACCACCAGCAAAGTCTCTCGGAGAGTCAGCATGACCTTTCGCCGCAAAAAGAGATCGCAGCTTCAAATCCAGCCAGCACGCAGGCGACATGGTACACTCCTCCTGTTCGTCGGCGGCATCCCACTACAGTGTACCCGCGCACGTCGATTGGGCTATATCCAAACACGCCGCCTGGACAATATCCGATCCAGCGAAACCCGTTTGCATCTTTTTCTCAACCAGGTGAACAACTTGCACAGCGGCCTCTTCAAGACCGCTTTGCCACAAACCAAATCTATAGTGTAAGTGCATCTCAAAGTACCCAAGTATCGAGACTTATTCTATTTGCAGCAGTCAAATGCATTCTCATCCCCACTGCCGCCGGTCGTGGGACGGCAATATCAGCTCCATAAACAGGAATCTACGGGTTCGCAGAGCAGAGCACACTGGTTACATGAGGGCACAAATAAAGTTACGGATAGACTAACTACTAACCCTACAGCCCCGGCATCTAGTACAACCAGGCCAATCAGACTGACACAAGAACAACGTGATGCTCGTGCTCGCAAACTCATCGACGCAAGAGGACGAGCTCTTGCTAGTCAAAGACAACGGCTCCCTTTACCAGATGAAAGTAGATCTGAGCGCGATGCTCTTCAAGTAATACGTGGTCATGAGCAAGGATGAGGCTAGGTTATCAACAGCCGTGCGTTCGGAGGTGAGCTTTCAAAGTCTCATCAGTTTACTATATGTTCAAGACGAACGAGTGAAACTAAACATCTGTTTCTCGGTGCCAAACTTGCTGGCACACTGGGCAGAATCGTGGACCAGAATAGGGAGACACGCTTTGGTTCTGGCCTATCTAGACCTGTCACGGCCTATAGACTACTATACAAGGAGTCCTTGTCAGAGTGGAAAGTAGTAAACCGGTTTGTTTTACACTGCTCGTCAGCTAAAATTGAGTGGACGAACATGAGAAGGATGGGCGAAAGCTCATGTCGGTCGGGGGGTGGGGCATGTTGGTCGTAATGTCAATCTGAGACTGTCCAAAGACCATTATGTCAGCTCCAGACATCAAGTCAATCGAGGGTGCAAGAACGCTTACTTTTCTGGCTACAAGGCCCTTTCCTCCACATCCAACTTCTCGAAGCTGCAAATGCTTCTAGCAAATCCTGTTCTATGAGCCCCTCGAAAAGCTGCTACTAAAACTATATTGAAACTGATGGCGTTGATTCGTTGCTCTCGTATACGCTTAGGCGAGAAGGTCGGCAACGTTCATAGGCATCTCATCAATCTGAGTAGAGTAGTAAACTAAATAGTGTAAGCTTTGCAACAGTGCTGAAGAAGAATTCACTTACGCTCAATGTCACGAAGAATGCGAACATCCTCCTGTGTCACGAAGTTGATAGCCACACCCTTGCGTCCGAATCGACCACTTCGGCCAATCCTGTGAATGTAATTCTCACGATTTGATGGCAAATCGTAGTTGATTACAAGCGATACCTGCTGTACGTCGATACCACGTGCCCAGACGTCTGTTGAGATAAGCACACGGGAGTTGGCCTGACGGAAATCTTGCATAATACTGTCGCGTTCCCTCTGTGGCATGTCGCCGTGCATTGACGATACTGTGAAGTTTGCTTCGCGCATCTTGTCTGTCAACCAATCAACTTTACGGCGAGTGTTGCAGAAAATAACCGCTTGTGTGATGGTGAGCGTGTCATAGAGATCGCATAGAGTATCAAACTTCCACTCCTCCTTCTCAATAGCAATGAAGTATTGTTTGAGGCCTTCGAGCGTCAATTCGTCACGCTTGACCAGGATGCGCACAGGATCTGTCATGAATTTAGTCGTCATCTCTAGGACGTCGTAAGGAAGAGTAGCAGAAACGACAACGACTTGTGTCGCAGGAGGTAGGTAGCGATACACGTCGTAGATCTGCTCACGGAACCCTCGATTAAGAAGTTCGTCGGCCTCGTCCAGAACCAGCATCTTGATGTTGCGCGTACGGAGATTGCGGCGGCGAATCATATCCGCAACACGCCCTGGTGTTCCGGATACCACGTGCTGGCCGTAATCGAGCTTTCGGATATCTTCGCCTACATTGGTGCCTCCGATGCAGGCATGGCATTGGACGTTCATGTAATCGCCAAGACCCATGATGACCGACTGGATCTGGGTAGCCAGTTCTCGGGTAGGCGAGAGAACAAGAGCTAAACATTGTTAGCGATGTTTTTGCTGTGTCAAATAGCGTTGTCGTACCTTGTGTCTCGCGCACTGCGGTATCGATAACCTGGAGGATGGAGATGGAGAAGGTCGCCGTCTTTCCCGTTCCGGATTGCGCCTGAGCAATGGTGTCACGACCCTTACAGACCTGTACGATTGCACGCGACTGCACTGCAGAAGGCGATTCATAGCCATAGGCGTAGATTCCTCGCAACAGGTTCTCCTTCAAGTGCATAGCCTCGAAGGTTGGCGCCACTGTGACCTCCTTGGAGGTGCTGAACTCCATCTTGTCGTCCGCATTTCGATCTATCCCGTCCGCCATGTTCTGTTTCAGGTGATGGTCGTTCTCCTAGGTTGAGATTAATATGGCGATGATGGTATTGAACAAGAAAGTTTGGAGCCCTCAGGCCAAGCTTTCGCGTCGGAGGAACTTCGGCAACGCTAATCGCCTTAGCGCGAATCATCAACTTATGTCACCGCGGGAACTCGACTTTAATGCGACAACATCACCGTCCAAGGTTTGTACACTGATCTGTCTCACAGGTGGCTGCAATGACTCTTTTGGACGAACAGCGTCAGATCCACGAGGACCTGGAGCGTCTCGAGGATGCTTGCGCCGACCGCCTTCTTGAAGATCCGTCGCACGTAAGTATTTGCGCCGCATCTCCTGTGTCCTGATGCTGATTGCAAGCTAGAATCGCGATCGCCTAGCACGTGATCATGACATTGCGCGTTTCCTCAGCCAGATAGAAGCTCAGTCGAGCCGCCTACTTAAAATCTACGAAGATGTCGACGGAGAGAAGGAGGAGGAAGTCCGCAACCTCACTCTCGGTGACCCGATGGAGTCGTTCATGAAGGAAATCGCTCAGATCAAAGACTTCCACCGCCGCTATCCCAACGAACCTGTGGAGAACCCGGAGAAATCATACAAGAAGCGGACACCAGAGGAACGTGCGCTCTCTGTCGCTGCCATTGATTCCATGTTCACTGGTGAGGAAGGCTTTGGTCGCTACTTTGACTTAACCACACTGCATGAGCAGTATTTGAACTTACCCGTTCATCAGCATGCGCGCCGCTTGACCTATCTGCAGTACCTCGACATCTTCGATGCTTTCTCCCCGCCGCAAAATAACATTCGTCGCGATCAGAAGCAGTCTGAGTCCTATTTTCAATACTTGAAGGCACTGCAAGACTACCTCGAGGGCTTCATGCGTCGAACCAAACCGCTCGAGAATCTCGACAAGCTCTTTGCAAACTTTGACAAAGAGTTTGACGAAACGTGGGCAAAGGACGAAGTTCCTGGCTGGGAGGCGAAGGAAGCAGTAACAAACTCAGCCAGTGGCGAAACAAAGGGGGAAGGAATTTGGTGCTCAGCGTGTCAGAAGGGCTTCGCCAAAGAGACGGTGTATGAGGCGCATCTGACAGGCAAGAAGCACAAAAAGGCAGTTCAAGAGGGTGGAGATGGTTCGTCTAGTAAAGCCAACGGCCCATCGTCTAGTATTCAGCGCTTCCAGGAACGCGCAGTGGCTGAGCGAGAGTTTCGGATAAAAAAGCTCGCAGCCGCTATGCAGACTGAACGAAGTGACACAAAGGTCAATGTTGAGCGAAAGCAAGGCATGACTGAGCGCGAGCGCCAACAAGAACTGGAACAATTGTACTCAGAGACGCCAGATGCCGCTGCAAAGGAAATCGAACCAGACTCAGAGGACGAGAACAAGATTTACAACCCTCTCAGGCTGCCCATTCAGTGGGACGGCAGACCTATTCCATATTGGCTGTACAAACTCCACGGTCTGGGTGTAGAGTATTCGTGTGAGATCTGCGGTAACTTTGTTTACATGGGCAGGCGCGCATTCGATAAGCACTTTACCGAGTCTCGTCATGTCTATGGTCTAAAGTGTCTTGGCATTGGCAACACTCGTGCAATGCGAGAGATCTCAAACATAAAGGAAGCTAAGGAGCTGTGGGCTAAATTGGAGAAAGAAAAGAAGAAAGCAAAGTCAGTAGCCGAGAATGTGGTTGAGATGGAGGATACTGAGGGCAACGTCATGCCCGAGAAGGTCTATAAGGACTTGGCAGCCGCAGGCATGCTCTGATGCGAGTATGCTAAGAGCCCAACTGCTGCATCTCGACTTTTTCCCACAACAAGCACGCTCCGACATAGCCTCTTCACATCCGCTATATTATCTTATAAGTGGATCAAACTGTTGATCTGCTCCACAATAAAGTCTGGAACAATCCAAGGTACGTGCAAAGAATGTCAATGCCGCCACATTGAACATGTTTTATCGTTCGTCTTGTTATGTCCATGGATTTCTTTTACTTTTATAATAAGTCAAATATAGGCACTACTGTATAATATCGGCGTTTGGGCTCACAAGGCAGCTCACATTTGGCCATGGGAGTTGACTTATTTAAAAGGGTTGAACAGTGGAGTTGTACAAGAATACCAGGCGCTGATACCCCATGGAGGGCACCTACCTAGTACTAGCATTTTGTATCCTTGGGAGCGAAACACATCCAGTACATAGCGGTGTCGCTCAAATCACAAAGCTTGCTCGATCTCCGACCGTTTTAACAAAGGCCTAAACATATATTTAAGATCTATCATGTTGACCACTGTTTAATTCCCTATCACTTTCGTCCTTGGGCTCCAAAGACCAAGCCTTACTGCACGTTTGTGATTAGCTGACGATTCACGTGACGCATCTCACAGTTGCACAGCTCCCTAATGTGCTTTATTCATTGACATAATCACCATGTAAATAGACTGTTATATCTGTCGGTGCCTCTAAAGGCATAGTTCTAGAGCTCATTATCTCGGTTGGATTGTGGTGCTAGGGAATTACGATGACTTGATTGGCCCATTGATGTTCGCAAAATCTCACACGCCTATAGAGACACCTACCCACCTCCACTCCATCACCAACGCAGCAAGCTCTGGGCCGGTGCACTGGCAGCCGTACTAAGATCGAAACGGAGGATTATGTAATTGCTTCTAGTCTTGTCCGAGCCCGGCCGTCGACAAATCGCTCGAAACACCAGGACGAACTGTCCACAGCTGCGCCCAGCGCTCAGCCCAGTTTACTAAGATACACAGAACGACTCGATTGGGTCGACCTCCACCTGTTGAAGTTTACATGCGTCAACGCGTACCACAGCAATATAGTAAATGCGCATCACCTTCAGCAAGCGAATGGTCTCGGCGCCGGATTTCCAAAGCGAGGCGCGCCAACGCAAGACGATATGCATATCTCAGCTCAGCTCAGCTCAGATCCGATTCAGCCACACGAGCATCGCACTTTTGACGCCAGGTCTCGCTATTGACGAGCTCTTGGTATGCGATTGATTGAAATAAAGACTGAATCGACTATATAAACTGTTTAATTTTGTACGATATTCATACAAAGACCCAACCATGGGCGCCGCCAAGGCGCCTTAACTCCCCATGGTGTAGTGGTTTAGCACGCCTGACTGTAATATCCAGAGCCTTCAGGAGCCCCATCGTTCGATTCGTGGTGGGGAGAACATGCCCGGTCTAATTTTTGCTCCTTCGTTTTGACAATGAGATGCTCCAGTCGCCGAGATTTTGCGGCTGGCTTGCCTTAGCTGAGGTGAGCTCCTCCTGTCTCGCTTAGGATGGCTTTACTTTTTGCAGATGTACCATCCTCGACAACAGAAATATGTTCGGAAAACCTGCTGTTACTTTCTTGCTATATAAATTTTTCGGAACATGTATCTTTCATACAAAATGAACACATCCTCCTTGTGGTGTAGTGGCAACACGTCTGACTGTAATGGAATCATTGAATTCAGAAACCCCCTGTTGTCAGTACTATCAAAGTTGCAAAGTTCGATTCACCTAACTAACAGTCAACAGCGATCCAGCGGCGAGGAGAATATCAGCTTAAACAGCCTTATTTTTGCTACTTTCGTTGAATGTTTGGACCTAAGGGTCTCGGCATGGTGGCTGACTGTCGATGAGCTAAGTGCAGGGCTGGACTCCAACCACCACTGCATCCAGCTCTCGCCAGATTAGCTTATTTTTTTGTCAACTTTAAGCACACATAGCGAATCCCGGAGAAGAAAGTGTATGATTTGCAGAAATGACTATATAATGTTTCTAAATTGCTGGATATTCAAGCAAAGACACAAACCAAGCACGCTACAAAGCGTGTCAACCCTCCTTGGTGTAGTGGCAGCACATCTGACTGTAATATAAAAAGCGTTCAGAAGACCCTCGTTCGATCCCTGGAGGAGGGAATTTGGAATTGTAATGTCTATATTTTTGCTATTTTTTTTTATGATATCTCGCTCATTGCTGAGAGCGAGGCGGCGTGGCGGTTGTGCTAATCAGCTGAACGCAGATCGGCACCTCAACACTCATCTTACTTGATATCTGCTTACGCAATTGGTTTGGCAACTTCGAAGTACTGTGAGCCTGGATTTTCTTGCTGTGTGTGAAATCAATAACGAAATCTTTGATCGTTGAACACATACGGCCAGTCTCTTGTCATATCAAACGCATTGCGCAGGACTTTTATCTCTGGTCCAACATGTCTACTATGTTTTATTGCTGCAGCACAATCAATTTATCCAATATTGGCTATACGTATTCGTCGTTGTATCTACAAACCGAAGACCAAATAGGGACGTTAAACCAAATACACACACACACACACACACACACATACATACATACATATATACATACATACAAACCGAAGAAGACGGCTTACAAAACTGCCAAGTCGAGCTCATCCATGGTACCTCGTGCGAGCGCGGTACACAGGCCGGTTGATTGGATGTATGGTGTGGTAGCCAGGCTGGACTGTGCTTCATTCTCCAGGTGGGCAAAACGTGGCACGTTTTACATGTGGCAGTGACTAACGTCAGACATCACTACGCCGCCGCGTTTTCCGTACTTAAGGAAAGCAAGCCTGCCCTCGGCTTCACTCTGCTTCTACTCACACTAGCAAGCGTCATCCCCTGGCTCGAGATGACTTGCATAAACAGTTACCCGCCTCCCCATGTGACCATGGAGAAGTTTCCGCTTGCGCCTTCCGTTTCCAGCCATCGCTTTACGGCCCGCCCCACAACACCAACCGGAAGAACACCGTGCCGCAACGCGCTCTCTGCGACACCAGACCGCGGTTACAGATTGTCGCTCAGGCCTCTCAGCAGGACACCGGCTATGGGAGCCCAGGATCGGACCTATTCGCAATTGGACCGCATCTCTATCGCACCATCTTATTAAATCGACCACGAATGACGCAGCTATGCCAGACTTCAGCGAACAAAGATCACCTCTGACATCCGACAATGTCCAAGCATGGGCACGCGCCAACTTTTCTGCGCCTTTCCGTGCGCTCCCAAGATTCGCAAGACTGAACTGGACTGGCCTCGAGGATTTCACCATGAGTAGAACCGTCTGGAGATCCTTGGGTCGTTCGCAGCACAAGCAGCTTCTCGTTATTGGTGGGTATGCGCCAGGTCCTGATATCGACGAAGAACCCACCGATCGTGTTGTCGCCCACGTCCATGCCCATGAAGCAGAGGTTAGCTTCTATCGCATCATCGAAAGCGAAGGCAGTCCCCAGTGCGAGTTACAGTCGGTAAATTCGACAGCCACAGTGGCATTCCATGCGCCGTTTTGCCACGTTGGGGAAGATACCGGGGGTTCTAAGGCCATCCACCGTGTCTCTGCCCTTATCTTATATTATTTCCTGGCTGCCGGACATGTTAAAGAGCTAGTGCGAAATAAGTCGGACCCGACCATGTTCACCAGGAATTTCAAAGACGCATGTGCCTGGATCGAAAACGATGGAGAACGCCCAAGCATGCCTCCATCACGCCGTTCATCCGGACTTATCCTGTCTCCACCTTTGTTCAATGGTGTTCCTGTGCGACCGAAGCGTTCGTCTACAATCTGTAGGTATCTGATGGTCGTAAAGAGGTAATTGGTCAGCTGACAGCAACCCCAGCATCTGTATCCCAGTCTAATACTGAAGAGCTGCCAGCTCCTCCGCTAACACGGTCTGCTACTGATAGCATTAGCGTCAGGATCAAGCGTGAACGGGACGAAGACACTATTCAGCGGCCAAAGAAACACCCACGCCGCACGCTCAGTGAGCAAATTGTAATTACGAAATTTCAAGATTCAATTCTCAGCCCAAAGAGCCCTGTGCCAAGAAGCCCAGCGCCCGAGCGTGTCAACAAAGCCTTAACCGACCGTATTCAAAGCCTCAAAGAAGCAAATGCAGACCTCAAGGAAAACTATGACTACTTAGCACAAGAAAAAGACGAGATACAACGACACATGGCCAAAGAAGCGCGTATGCACCGTTCCCTTAAGGAAGAAACCGAGCAGCTGAGAAAAGAGTTATCAACAACAATGGCCAGACTCTCAAAAATGGAGATTGAACTAAATTCTCTGAGGACAAAGGTGGAAAGATCCGAGAAACAATCGAATGATTAATGAATTGGTTATACCCCGGTCTACGACAAGGCAAAATGAGACGACTAAGCAAAAAGCTAGCGGGACGTTTAGTCCGAAGGTTTTTTTTTGCATTTACTTCTTTTCACTTTTTTGCGTAGGCGATTGATTGGTGGGTGGGACTCTATATGACGAAAGGCGTCAGGTGCATAGAGCGAGCATTCTGACATAATGGGACTAATGAGCACACGTTTATTTAGATTCATGAAGCGCGTTTTCAGCGAAAGAGGGTCATAATTGGATCGAAATGTTCATTTGCAATAACTTTGTTAAAGTTGTTAGTATGGAGATCGCAGTCGCTAAAACGCAGTGTTCCTAACTCAACAGCTTTTCTGAAAAGCTGCTTTAATTTTCGCCGTTAATTTTCGCCGATAATTTCGCCGATAAATTACTTGGTACCTCGTCCACAGGCGTTTGCGTACTAGTTCTAAGGGGGTATTGGTTGTTCGGGAATTGTAAATTATCATGCCTTGATGTTTATTGAGTCACACGCTAGGTGACGAAAGTTTGAGAATATTTTTAGAAGTACAATTAAACCCTATTAGAAAAATACAATCAATTTCAAGCCTTTCTTCCCTCCGGTGCAACTCTGTTCAGGTCCTTGCGAAAGTGTACTTGGGGGATATATGAAAATGGTAAAATACCAATTCATGAGCCTTCTATAAAATGATGAAAAGACGCTAGGTGGGATTAAAGATTTATTCAAAATACACCATTACAACCTCTGGGCGACGAGAAATGCTCCTCCTAAGCGTACAATGGACAGCAAGGCGGCTGTATTCTCATTGATGAACCGTCCACTTCCCACCCCTAGCCTTCTTAAACAAACCGTTCATTCCCCGTCTCATTTTCTCAGTACGATCAGGGCTCCCTTCTTTGGTCGTGGTACTGGTACTGGATTTGTCTATCTTCCCATTTGAAGCACTAAGTGGTTGTTGGCTACCTCCGAGTGGCCGGTTGTCGGGTAACTCAGCCAATTCATGACCCGGGGCATGAGGCTGGGTCCTTGGCCCCGGAGGCAGCGCGGGAGCTTGAGCGGCAGTCCACTCAACTTTAATCGACTCATCGCGACTTAGTTTCTGGTCATCGAACCAAAGCTCGAAACGTATGTCGGCGGGACCAATCAATACGCGCACCGCGTACTCAATGCGAAGGTAATGCTTCTTGAGGGACCAAAAGTTTTTGTTCTTTTCAACGAATTTCTTTTCATCGGCCGCTGAAAGATCGGAGCTGATGTCGCACAATATACGGGTGTCTACCTCAACGTTTAGTGTTCGTCTCTTATGGTTTGCAATGAGAATACCTACGTTCGTTTATCTGACTGGGCAACAATGCTGAGTCCAGACTACTCTCAACGATGCTGGTAGGAAATGCTCTTCTCGGATCCCCAGGGCTAAGCTTTTTGATAAATCGATGTATAATCGGTTCATCGACGCTGACAGGCTCGCCCTTTCTCACAAACCAAGCGATAGATTGTACGATGTACATCTTTCCATTCATCGGATCTCGGACGAGGCTTTTTCCTTCGTGCTCGGGGTTGTTTTTGTCATATGCAATTTTGCATAGGGTGCCATAAGAGGCACGACAACAACGCCATCCAAGTACTGAGCGCGAGGTTGTAATTTTGCAAATTCGATCGCTAACCAAGCCCTTGCACACAGCCAACTGTGGATCAGGGGCTATGCGGACGGATATTGATTGGGCGTTGGGGATTGTGGTTCCTGCGTAGTGTTTCCGCAGCTGCGATTGGACATATGCACTATTCCCTAGGCCGCCACTCAGCACCAGGTGGGAGACCTGCCCATTAGGGATCTTTTGGAAAAGTGACTGTAATTGCGTATCGATCAATCGGAAGAGTTTGCCGATCTGCTTGTCGAAAAGTCGCTGAAGATCTTCGCGCTCGAAAGTCATTTCCCCATTTCGAATACGTACTTCGGGATCACTATTGCTGTAAGTTTGAGGTACACGAGGAATGCCGATTGAGAACAGTGGCGTATCGTCGGGTGATCCTAACTCGCACTTCACAGCTTGGAAATCTCTGCTTTTCATCATTTCCCATGCAGCGTCCCCCAAATCAACCGGTAATGGATTTGTAGTTTCAGCCAGAGTCAATCGTTGCATAACCAGCTGCTCAAATTCAAAGTCAATCGCCGCTGATCCAATTGTTTCGCCGAATACCACATCTAGTTGCTGGAGGTTAATTGTTTGACTTCGAGTGCCTGTCACGCTCAGGACGCTCAAGTCTGTTGTTCCACCGCCTGCGTCGCATACCAGCAGAATGTCATTCTCGCGGAAAATACCTGGAGCCTCAGTGGATACATGGACAGCGGCCGCTTCAGCTTCTGTGAGTCCAATGACAAGACTATGGTATTGCTGCGAGCCGAATCCCGCCTGCTTGGCAATCCGTTTGAAGTTTTCGACGGTCGGCACTGGAGCCCATGTAGTGGGCACACTGAAGATGAATTCAATTCTTGCATCCTCCCAATTTACACCTGAAAGCTCGCCGCCAAGCTTGAACGAGAGATACTCGTACATCTTCTTCAGGTAGTCATTGTACCACTTTTCCACTTCTTGGATATTTTCTGGTGCACCCTCCGGGTCCTCTTGCTGCTTCAATCGTAACTTCTCGGGGTCTAGGCATGTTTTGAACCACTCTTTGTACTCCTTGTCTTCAGATGTGGTCTCTGCGATGGTCTCGGATAGGAAGCCCCATGATGATGGCTCAGACGAACCTGTGGGGTAGACCACAACAGTAGGCACCTAGATACCCTCGTCAATAACTGTCACATCCATGGATGACTCAAAAATAGACATCTAAAGGTTTCTATTTACCTTGTTTTCATTGGCTTGGAAGCGCCCAGGCCACTTTTGAACCCAACGGACAGTTTCATTACCAATAGAAAGATTCACATATGATACTCCAGTACCTAAGTCGGGTCAGCACAAACATTGATGGTGAACGCATTTGCACGTGATGTGTGATTAGTATGCTAAGCTAAATAGGTATTAGCGCGAAGCGGGCCGTGCCCTGAACTCCTAGCGCGATCGCTGTCAGGCTGGAACTTACATGTCATCCCAAAATCCACTCCTATCACCATGTGAGGTCTCTCGTTATATGCCATCGTTCTCACGTTCTGAATATCCTTCTTTTGCGTCCGTTTTGTTTCTATTAAGGGTCGGCAGGCTGAGTGGCTATAAGACACCGGGGGATGTGGGCATGCATCTCGTGTTACGGCCTTGCGGCACGGTGACACTAATGTGCAGCCATGTTTGCGAGCACCAATGTATTTTACCGCCCCCACATGATGTGAGCTAATAATACGCCCCGTTGTGGATCCTCTCATGTATGCCAAGATATTTTGTTTATTTTTTGGGGGCGGTAAAGGGCACGAACGACCAAGTTGCCTCAATAGGACTGCTCTTTTCATAGGATCACGGACGATTATGGTGTGTCAGAGAACTGTGTGCTTGGTACTCCTATGCATAGACGGAGTGAAAGACAGAGGTTGGGCGGTAATTGGTTGGTCTGCACGCCAGCGGGACGTTCTGCAGCTTTGCGGCGTTGGACAAACCTGTCAAGCCTTGTCAGTTACATTTGAGTGCAAAAGCTCTCTGTTCCCCAAGCTCTTTACTAGTCAAGATGTGAGGAGGCCCCATTCTTGCTTCGAGACACATTTCTTTCTGGATCTGCTCCGCCTTGTTGTCGCATATCAGTCTCCCGGCAACTCACATACCAGCCTACATCGCCTTGCCAATATTCAACCTAAACGTAGAGATGGCTGAAGTCCAAGTTGCTATCGCTCAAGTAAAACAGCTGAACGAAGGTGGCAAATTTATTGAACCACCAGTGATACACAACGTCACATTCTACAAAGTTTTGAACACCGCGACTGTTTTGCATTTTATATCTCCTGGATTGGCTACAACCGGATCAATAACTGTTTCGTCTTGGCTTCAAGAGAAATCGTTCTTTTTCTGGCATACTGGTGTGATCGCATGGGCAACGAAGAAAGACGGCACAGGGGAAGGCATTCCCGTGAAAGTTGAAGATACTGCTACTCTTGTTTTCACAGGAGTACCAGCTTGGCCATCAAATATAGCCGGGATTACTTCCAGTGCCCCGGACGCCGGTCCAACGGCAAGTGTTCGAAGTACACCATCAGCGTCTGTTCCTTTCCAAACGTCAGCAGCGAACTCAACTTCTCCGGCATCGAAGCCAAAAAATGGTGGCGTCTCAAGCGGTGCTGTAGCTGGCGTCGCAATAGGATGCCTCGCCGCTGGTGCATTGATTGCTGGTATCTTATTTTGGTTTTGCTGGGGTAGACGTAGAAAATCAAAGAGGCGAGATTACGAGGCCAGCAGTGCTACTCTGGTGCCTCAGGAGAAAGGCTTTACAGCAAATACGAGTTCACTTGGAGGCGGAAGCCCAGGTGCAGCACCTTTATCCGTTACGGTTCCCCTACCACTGGAGGATAATGCCATCAGTGGCGAGATCTCGAAAATCAGCAACTTAATCAAAAATCACGTCCAGAGTTACTATCATACCGGTCGCGTCAGCCCTGGCCTTTTGGACCTTGATGATATCCAGGCGATTGGTACGGACTTACCCATCTCAGTGGGGACCTTGAGCACCTTGCTTGGGAATTCTACGACAAGGGAGATCGCTTTGAGATTTTGTATCGCATGGGTCGTGTGTTCCCGGATACGGTTTGATGCTAACCCAAGAATAAGTCTACTTCCAGGAGAAATCGCTGAGTGTTCTAAGAAGATCGCTAGTGCGCAACATGGGTCTAGTAAGTCTGAATATATACTTGGATCTGCGTTCGCTAAGTCAAAATCAGAGCACACACTGTTGACACCGCAGTGGCGAGTGATGACTGCAGAGTTGCTCCAGTCGTCCTACACTCGTGATCCATTCAACGCGTCTGACAGCCGTAACGGCAGTATTCAAGCAGCTCTCGATGCTCTCGAAGGCATTTTACAACCGTATGCAGATTCACGAATGGATAATGGGCAACGGCGACGCAACTTGGAAGAGATTATCAAGAGAGCAGCCTTGTTTGCTTTCAGGCTTTTCTCGCAGCCTAGCGCATGGGATTTTGACTGGAAGGAAGAACAGGGTGTCAAATCTGGAGAGCTGTGCATCTTCCCTGCTCTGGTACAACTCTCAGATGAAGCCTTTCGGGTAATAAACCCACCACGGCCATTCAGCGAAGCTGTGGTACGTCGTCTCAGTGACTGAGACGAACTTTTTACCAAGCCGATTTCACCACCGCCGACAAATATTTTAATACATTAGGAAATGAAGAACTTACGGAACTTTTATTTCATATCCGGAGGAGAATGACTGCACAAATGAGGCCTGTGTTTGGCCTCCCACAACTAGATCGGACCTGTTTGATTGTGTGAGTTGACCGAATCATGCGCGATTATAAAGAAACAATTGGCTCTGGTCAAAACATCAGCCTTGTTGAACGCTGTCGCCCCCATGCGGGACAGCGTACGTGTTTCCAACCAGGTTAATGTGGCACAGGCGGAACACGGTCTTCCATAAATAGAGAGTTCTTGCCATATTATGTTGGGGCTTTCTATTGGTGTAATGAAATCTAGATCCGGCGCGTGCAGGGCAGTGCTCTGCGGCACAGCTGCATCCTGCCGAAAAGCATACCAGCAGCCTTGTCTAGCTCGGTCTCCCCTCTTTCTGCTGTGCCGTTTCATAAAGTCGTATGTACTCATCAATGTCTAAGCCACAGCCAAGCGTCGCTGTTTGAAAAAGCGCATCCCAGCCTCAGAGCCGTTTACATGTGAGGGAAGTGCGTCTGGCCCCCAAGTGATAATGCACCGCGTTACCCCTCGGAGCTCAATATCACCGATCCTATAGGCATGACATCTTGCTGGATCTGTTTCATTAACCATTTGCGCTTCTTATTCTACTCGGTCATAGAAGGCTGCACACCTTTCCCTCTCCGGCCTTTGGTCTACTTCTCTCTCAACCTGAGGCATGATGTTGCCCGCTGCTGGCCTCTTCCTTCCTGAAACTTTGCATCGCCGGATGGAGCCTTTGCCAAGTCAAACGGAGACCGATGGCACAAGGCTAAGATATTTCCATCGGAAACCCGGCCGGCCAAAAGATGAGGCCAGAGGCATGGAGACATCTACACCTTCCTTTACGAACGTGGATTCCAAACGAGATGCTCATGGCTTCTCCTCGCTCACGACCGCCTTTCAATTTGCAGACTATGTGTTATCATCAAGCAAAGTCTCATCTGAATCCCAATCTCTGGCTCTTCTGATTCGCCAAGTACAGCAAGGCGATATTGAGGCAGCGCGGCTATACCTATCACCAGCTGTCGTGAGCTTTTTGGAGGCATACCCTGAAAGAAAGGCATGGATCGGAACTGTACTCAATGATGTGCATTGCGCATTGAACGATATCGGTAGCTACATGGAAACATTCCGCGTCGTTGGAGATGACAGTGGCTCGATTGGACTGAAACGTAAATTTGAGTGGATCCCTGGTCACCAGAAGCGACTTTCGAATAAACAAAGGCAATTACTGGAATGTAACCAAAGCCTCACAGCGGCTATCAACACTATGCAGACCGTGGAGATGTGTAGCGTAAGAAACGATGCCGCGCAAGATCCAATATACGAGGCTCCTGTTCAACCCTGGATGAAAGCTGAGGATGGGCATGTGTTAAGAGGACCATATTCACGGCGAGAGTACAGAATGAGTCAGAAGAATATCTCTCTTTCCAGTACACATCTATCACAGGTTGAGGAAGACAGCATAGAGAGTAAGTATTGACTCGAACTCGTAAAGATTGGAAACCTAATGCGTTGGAAGCTCAATCTATCAATTCTATACTTGCAGAGCTTCCTGGAAGCACCCCGGAAGATCTTCAAGATCCAAATGATAGGACGCAATCTCATTCCCCGCAACCTTATAATTCACCTAGGCGGTCAACGCAGCATCGAAGATACGCTACGAATACCACTGATATTGAAGCAGCGGATGCTAAAGATGCTAGCGGCACATCGAATTCGAACTCACGATTGCCAGAGCTAGCGCAACTATGCCTTCAGCCTCCTGACAACCATACTATGGGGCTTCACAGCACCCGGGCATCGCTCGATAATAGTAGTCTTTTCGGTCGGCAGGGGAGTGATGGAGACTCTGATGCTCCGATTGTAAGACGTGGCACATCTATAGACTTTGCCCATCCTTTACCAACACTCGCCGAAAAGAGCATAGAACGTAACGATTCGACTACGTTAACAACTGCCGTTGTCGCAATTCCACAAGTAGCGAAACGCTACGAAGTGAACCCCATTTACATTCGCAAAGCTCCCGATAGGCACCGCTCACTGCCATCAGAACTCCCGCGTCTACAAAGCCAACCTTCCCTTGCACAGGATCTAGCGGATTGGATGATGCCTCAAAGTGCTCAGAGCGAGAGGCTTAAAACTGCGGAGTGGGACACTCCTTCTATTTCGCGGTCGCCCTTGAAGATTGTTATCTCACATCCGACAGTTTCTAGAACTCCCACCTGTGGGTCGCGGTCGATGACTGTTCCACTTGAAGAACATCTTGCGAAAGACGATGCCAGCGATACGGAGTATGCAGCTTCTATCCTAAGCATAACTAGCAGCGTCACCCGCAAACCCCTTCCCACCCGTTCAACAAGCCAAGCAGAAATTAACAGATCCATCGCAAAACCTACCGAAGACACGGCGCCACAGGATATTATAAGTGTCGAACACGGCTATGAGCAATCCGCAGATGAAGTTAGTACCAAGATATCATCCGAGGAGCTCATCGTTATCGATTCCACTATCAAATCAGAGCCTACATCGCATTTACCTTCTAGTATTGCGTGTACCGACGACCATGATACAGAGCTATCGCTGCTTCAACAGAACTTGCTTCGTCAGAATTACGTTGAAGTCCCCCAGAGATCGGTCCTACCTAGAAGAAGTGCAGAATTATGGTTCGGTACTGTAGAACAGCGCCCCAATGCTGACTTGACAAAACCTGAGGAGCAGGGCAAGAAGCCTGTGTTGGATGTGCCTTCTCCGCCTGTCACGCCGAAACCAAAGTCAGCACAAGCGAAGCGAAGAGCTGCGCATCAGAGGAGAATGCAGATTGCTTTTGGAGAGACCTGAGGAGTGGATAGGTAGATTTATAGTTGCAGGATTTAATGTAGAGATACAAGTCAAATTAATAGATGCTGTGGGATGGGCACATGTTTAGTGGTGCACACCTCGCTTCCGTCTAGGCAAATATTGCCGTCTTTTCCGTGCGGACGGAATTACTATGTACGGCTTGCGACTTCAATCTCGTAGATCTCTCTCACCTTCCAACCAAGTTTTCGGGAAGATACATGCGTAATCCTGGCGCGGCAAGTAGAAAAGGAAGCCAGGCCTACCTTTCACTAAACATAACCTGCTCTTCACCAGATATAGCCAAAAGTAACTCCTACCGTGAATTTACTCCGTTCTCTGGCAATTCTCTCTGATATGTTACTACGAAATGATGTCGGAACGAACACGAACTCGCCATCAGCAAAACTTCGCGGCAAATACAGCGGAAGCTGATGGTTATCCTACCCTGGGCAGCCATCCCGATAGTAACCAGGGCTCAACAATTCCATCTCGATTATTCTCCACCTCCAAGTCACCCTCCCTATCGGCCTTTAAAGAATTGACAACCGGATCATTTCCAATCAAGCACCCGCTCACCAGCGCCATCACATCCAATGTGTCTATCTACGAGCTGCCTGAGCATTCATTTTTAAACCCGTAACGTCGCTCTGCGCTTCAAGATGAATGGTACGAAATCTTGCTAAACGGTCCAGGCGTGTTTATGATAAAGTATCTCTACAAAGACCTTTCCTTAATCGACTGCATAAATGATGTCTACAATTCCATCATAACGAATGAAAAGAGGAGGCCAGGAAAGAAGGGTGACCATTTCGCAGGTTTGGGAGCGAATGATCGCATATGGAACTCATTTTCGAAACACTGTCTCTAGGACGCGGATTCCTTCTTGGAGTATTACTCCAATCCGTGGCTTCCTCTGATCTCGTCTGCATGGCTCGGTCCGCATCACCGTCTCACAGCACAGGTCAACATTGTGAAGCCTGGCGCAGCAGCGCAAATCTCTCACCGCGACTACCATATCGGATCCCAAGACAGTGATTCATGTGCTATGTTTCCCGAAGCGATGCAAGTTGCTTCGCAATTCCTTACACTACAAGGCGTTGTTGCACATTCAGATATGCCGTTGGAGAGTGGACCAACGAGACTGTTGCCGTTCAGCCAGAAATTTGAGGAAGGATACAATGGCGTATCGCCTTCCTGAATTCCAAGAATTCTTCTTAAAAAGCTACGTTTCTGTGCCGCTTCAAAAGGAGATGGGCTGTTCTTTAACCCAGAACTCTTCCATGCTGCCGGTCAAAATGTCTGTCGATATACGGCGCTCAGCAAACCTACTGCAAATACCATCAGCGCTTGGAAAGCCGATGGAGATGATTGATACATATCCCCTTATCGAGCTAACATGGAAAGGGCTGGTGGAGAAGTACGATGAACAAGGACTGAGTGAAGAAGTCGAGGCATTTGTGGGCAATGTTGCGGAAGGCTATCCTTTCCCAACAAACTTGGATAGAAGAATCCCAGAAAGTACGGGTATGGCGCCAGATAGCGAACAGATTTCGCTTCTAAAAGGACTTGAAGAAGGATGGACGAAAGAGGCAATACTACGTTGTTTGGTGGGAATGGAAGGGGGTGCGAAAGTATGAATTCAAGCTCATAGTATCGAAGGATCCAGCTCTTGCCAAAGCTTGGAATTTCTTGAGACTGAACAAGATTTGCTAAAAACTTTAATGGGTTACAAGTGCTATCATACATCATGATCTATCCAAAGCAGTTTAAGGCTGACAAGAACGGCACATTGTTTGGGCCGTTCAGATGACGGAGATAAACGGACTTAGACCACAGACACGACTCTACTGCCTACATTTATGGAAGACTTAGCCTAATTATATTTGTTCAGCAAATAAGATAGCTAAGGCATGGGTCCTATCTAAGGTATCCCGCTAGGATATTACATCTTATCGCTTAAATCCGGTGCGGGGGCTTCCAAAGATATGAAGCCACAGCATCACTCTGCTCAACTGCCTTCATTTAGCGCGCCACTCGGGTCCTCCAGATCGGTCAGAGTATAAGATGTAACCAACTTAAAAGGCTCGCTTAGCCACTATCTGGAACATATTTGTTCTCCTCTTTTTTTTTTTCCAATTCTGATTTCTAACCTCGTCAGCCATGCCAAACGTTCAGACAGTCCGCGCAGGCATCGCAGAACTTCCCAAAGGCCCCCCGCTTGTCGTCGCACTCGTCGGCGCCACGTCAGGCATAGGATCGTATGTAGCCAAGGCCCTTGCGAAAACATTCTCGAGTCACGGCTCCAAACTGCGCGTATATATCGTAGGCCGAAAGGCTGCCAACGCCGAAGCCCTGTTCGCATATGGTCGCAAAACCAGCCCCGGGTCAGATTGGAAATTTATCCAGACCCCGGACCTTTCATTGATTAGCAACGTAGATCGCGTATCTCAAGAAATCATCAAGCAGGAGACTGAGAGCCCATTCACTGGAGGGCCACCAAGATTAGACTTGCTGTACATGAGCCATGCTCTTTCCCCGCTCCAGGAGTCAAAACGTAGACCTCCACCATCTCGACAGTATTGCAGATATTGGGCTGACGATTTACAGGTACGGATGAAGGCATTGACTCGCAAATGTCCTGTCTCTATTACTCCCGCATGCGGCTCATCCTAAACCTCACGCCACTACTGCAGGCTGCTCCCAGCACCGCCAACGTCATCTCCATTTTCACGGGCAGTATCGAGGACACCATCAAGCCCGGCGATAACCCTATCGGAACTCCGTCGCCAGAAACATACGGCATAACAAGTGTACGCAGGAACGTAACGTTTATGAAAACTTTCTTCTTCGAAGAATTGGCAGAGAGGAATGCCGGCAAAATCAGCTTTATCCACATCTACCCAGGCCTTGTCGACGGCCCCGCATTCTACATTGAGGAAAATCCACTGTGGTTCCGAGTCTTGTGGCGGGTTTTGAAGCCCTTGGCTTGGCTGTATATGACTTCGCCGGAGGTTTGTGGTGAGGTCATGTTGTATCTCGCAACGCCGCGATATTGCGCCAAGGGAACCGCGGACTCGGTTGATCAAGACGGGGTCATTGGCGGCGTGTCGTTTAGCACACAGAGGGAGCTTGGAGGGGGTGCTTATGCTGTTGGTCAGAGGGGAGATGAAAGGAAAGATGTGAGCTATGTGAAGATTCGAAAGGATGATACGGCGAGGAAAGTGTGGGATCACACTCTTGAAATCCTGGCGGAAGCTGAGGCCTCCAAGTGAACTATCATTTATATCAAAAAAAAAAGAAGGGGTAGGCAGCTTTGATTGCTGATTTGAATTTCTCGCGTAGTGTACTCATTTTGGGCTTCAGAGAAAAGGGGGACGCTGAATTGAAAAGAGAAGGGATGATACTAACTAGTGGTTGCAAATAAATTGGTCTATATCTGTATTTAGGCCGCTTGAACCAACGAGTGTGTTCATATGTAGCGGCTCCCTGATCTAGTAATTGAGTAACAAGGGCAAAGTTGTCAAGGTTGACCATGTAACTTTTTCGGTAGCCACATTTCCCTGTATAAGCCCCTAAACTACTCTTGGTGTATCCAAATTAGCTCTACTCGCTAATTCGTCCGGAAAGTGCTAGATGGAAGTGTCGTGGGAGAGTCGGAGTGTTCGAAGGTGTGTACACACGTAGAGACATTGTTGATGGTAACCAGGACGTTCACATTCTTCTTTAGTGACATAATAGGTACTTTATTTAAGCTCAAGCCCGAGGAGTACAGAGCTCTTGAAAACCCTGGGACAAGGGCGCGTAGGGCCAAATAACAAAGATAGGCGGATGAGCAACACGCACCATCTTCAAAAGAATGTCGTTCATGATAGGATGAATACGTCACAATGCACACCTCACTAACATCTAACCGTATGTAGTTTGACTCATTGTATTCCTAGAAATGTGCCTATATCCAGGCAATTGGTCTCCAGAACCATCACTCATAATCCATAAAGCATTACTTGCCAAGCAAGATGGTCATACCCAAGCTCTCGCCTATCCAAAACCATTACTCTCGCCAATCCAATACATCCTAGTCTCCTTCTCGAACCTAACCATTCCTCAAACTACTCAACCGGCCGCCCATAGGGCTCGCAGCCCTAGACCTCGTCTTCGCAGGCTGCGGCGTCACGCTAGTAGCGCGAGTCCCAATACCCAATCTACCACCGCTCAGCTTAGCACGCTGCAGCTCGTCATCTTTGAGCGCCAAGGTGCGCTTCAACGTTGTGTTCTCCGCCTTCAAGTTACGCACTTGAATCTCGAGGTTCTTGTGCTGGCGATCGAGATGCATGGTCTTGAGCTTAGCCACCTGGCTTGAAGCTGTGTGGGAGAGTTTTGCGTTTAGGGCTTCAAGGTCGGTGATGGTGGCTTGCGAGGACGATGCGGCCTCCTCGAACATGCGGCGTTGGTCCTTTAGGAATTCGAGGGTTGACTCGCTGGTCTGCGCGTTTTTGATGGCGCGGGCCTTGTCTTCGTTGGCCTGGGCGAGATCTTTCTTCAGTTTAGTGATCTCGATGACCTTTGCATCTTCGGAAAGGAGATGTATGCTGCGCTGTTCGTCGAGCTGCTCATTTAAACTACGCATTTCTGTAGTGCGTGCATTCAAGCGCTCGCGGAGCGTATTGTTGTTCAGGGTAGCAGTCTCCAGTTTTTCTTCTGTAGTCTTTTGTTTGCCGAGCAGCAACCGATATTCCTGATTCAAGTCTTCATGTTTAGTTTGCTGTTTCTCCCACATAGCCTCGTGTTCGTGGAAGCGTGAGCGCATTGTCTCGAACGCTTCTGTAGCACGCGCTACCTGAGTCTTGAGTGCTGCAACATCGTCGGTGGCTATGCTGGGCATTGAGTCGCTGATGTGAGTGGCCCCGAACTCGTGGTTTGTGCTCGATGTTGAATTTGCTTGTGGTTGGGGCGTTAAGCGGATTCGCTTCACTGAATCGAGTTCATCAAGGTCGTGCGGACGCTTGATGCGTTCTGGCACAGGCGAAGTAGCTGGGATCTGTACTTGGGTCTGCGATATCTGCGATTGGAATTCGATGATGTCTTTGACACTGCCAATCGATACGAGCGGCCAATCAACCTTGTCACGTTTTCCTCTTGCTGTTAGAAATATGGCCACTTCCGAAGCAGCGAGAGACGCTCGTGGCGTATCTTCATGCATGGGCTTTCCAAGTTCACCGAGCATTTGAGCCAAGCTAGCAACAACCGTTTGTATACGTTCCCTTTTGTTCAAAGATGAGGATAGATAACGCTCAATGTGACCAACAGTTCTAGGTATGACTAGGTGAATGACGGGAACAAATTTAAGTTCGGGATTGGTGGCCCAATTCTTCTTTCGGATTTCCGTGGCATCTTGTACACCATCTAGACAGATTATCGTGTCCGCAGGCTGGATGATGGGAGTCGTGCTGCTTGGCAGGATAGTAATCGACAGATTATCTTCGACGACCACGTTTGCCTGGTCCGCCTGACGACCTTTTGTCGGCATATTATAGTTGATGCAATTGTGCTTGCAGAATACCTCGATAGAGTCAAAGAGCGTATCGTTATCGTCCTCGGTAACAAGTACGATATGCTTCTGCTCCTCTCGCAACGCGTAGAAAAGACAGTGTAAGAACCTGAACTTGATAGCATTCTCCATTCCAAACTCAGCGGTGAATTGAATTTGGGATGCTGAACTCATTGTAGATTCATCAAAGTCTGATACGGCCTCTGCAAAGAGTAAGTCGATGTGAGTCTCGATCGCCCTGAGTTTTGCGAGGACGTCCTCAATCTGGTTGAGAGGCTCAAAACCTTGAGGATTATTCTGGAAACGCTCAAGTAGCCCTTTGTTCTCCTTGATATAATCAGAGTACATGTCGCACTGTCGTCCTTCGATGAAGAGCGGAACAACGTACTCATCAACTGCCAAGTGAAGATCATCTTCAAGTAAGCTTGCGATGTCATCATCCCAACCATCGCTCATTTCTTCATCATCAGAGGAATCAACTGCTGGTGATACAACTGGCTCTGCTGCTGCAACTTCAGGCACGCTGGGAATCATTTCTATGGCGGACTTCATAAATTGTCCCGTACTCAAAACGCTGCTTGCTTCTTCGCGCGTCTCGTCTGCTAGTGCTTGACTGCCTTGTGGAAGTGTGATAGTTCGCAATGACGTTGATACTGGCGGAGCAGGCGAGCGATCAGGTACAGTAGATGGAGATCTCGTTCCTGTGGTAGCAGCCCCTACCGGTGATATGCCTGTGCTTAGTAATCGCTTCTCAGAGGTGGGTAGACTTGAGGATCCTGTCGCAGGCTTGGTCAGTCGTCGCCTCGGCGTAAACGGCGGATACGGATTCTCAGCCAACTTTTTGGCCATTGCCGCCTCTAGCTCGCGCTTATATCTGTCACCTGTTCCCTCTTCCTTCTCCATCTCTGGCACTGATGAGGAAGAAGTGGGCGTCTGCGGTCTGGGTGGTACAATCAATCCTAGAGATCCAAACGATTGGCTTGGAGGTGGACAAATGGGGGAGCCGTGCTTTCCCGAACCTAGTCGCCGGTTTGGTGTTTCCTGTGATGAGTCGTGCCGTGAATTTGGGCTTGAGGGCGCTGCACTTTCAGTGTGCGCTAGGATGTCCTGGGTTTCAATCGAAGGGTGAATGCTCTCAGTAGTGTCGTCCTGGGTGCTCAAGTCGTGAAGCGGCGCTACCAACTGCGCGTTTTGCTCGCGGGATGTGGTGGGCTGATCAGTTAAATGGGGTATTTGCGAGTCTGCAGCAAAATCACGGCGTTGGACAATGTTATCAACGCTGTGTGTTGGGTCAGTCGATTGCACGGTTGTGCAAAATTCAACTTCAGCCTGATGCGTGATTGTACCTGCAGGGTGCGGTGCTTGAGTGAATGGAGACGCTTGGCGGATGCCGGATACGCTAGCCGCTTCGGGAAAGACTTCAATTCCGTTTGTAACAGCCTGACTGGCTGAAGACTGTGCGGTAGAATAGTTTGAAGAGTCAATGAAGCCGTGTTGTATGTGACTTGACGACTGGGCTGCGTGTTGATGTTCCGAATGCTCGACTAGTCCTGTCTCGGCATCGGCTTGTTTGTTGACCAGTGGAAGATCGCTTGGTTCCGCAACCTTCCCCACGGGAACGTTGTCGGCTACGCAAGCTTTCTCTTCAGCTGCAGGGCTTTTGGTAGTAGCCAATGGCGTCTCTACACGATGCTCGGATTCGTGAATGCAAGGTACACCAGCCTCAGAACTCGACGGAACTTTGGCTGAGTCGTCGTTTGACGTGAGTTCGTCCTCACTATCGTGGCAGGAGCCGTTATTTCCAACCGGCGCAGGCGATTCCGGAACCAGGATGGGCTGCGGTAGGCCTGATCCAAGCCCTTGAGACTGAATTTGCGAGTCTCCAGCGTTGTCGTAAACTGTTTCTGGGATGGAGTTTGCGGGTGAAGGTGGGCACGGAAGAGCCGCCTGCGCTATTTCAATGACGCCCTACAAGTGTTGGTTAGCTATTGCTTCACATCTAAAATGATCGTCGCATAAACGAACCGAGTCTTGTGTAGCTCCACTGAGTGGATCACCTCCTGTAAAAGGAGGCTGGGTTGTGCCTGTTATTTGCTGTGTTGTAGAGATGTAGCTTGCCTCACCCGCTGAGCTTTGTGAATCTGGGACAACGCCCGACGAACGATAGTCGGGTATCGCGTCAGTAAACTGGGAGCTATTGAGCTGGGTGCTCTGCGAAGTTGGTGGCAAAGACTGTGAAGCCGCTAGTTGTGAGATACGATCGTATTCTTCTCGGTTGAAGCTGGAACCGCGAGGGTCGATCAGAACGCGCGCGTGTGAGGGTTCGTGTGAGATAGGATGCACCTCACCAAGCGAGGTGAGGTTGCTAGATGGGAGGTGTGGTGGTGTGTCTGCGCGCTGCCGGGGCGAGGACGCAGAATACAGCTCGTGGCTACCGTTCTGGTGTAACCTTTCTCTCCTCAAGGCGTCTTCGTAGTCTAGTCTTGCAATCTCCTCTCTCTCCAAATACAGTCTCTCGGCTTCGATTCTTTTACGCTCTTCTATTTCAGCCTCCTCCCGCTCCTCGTTCTCGCTCCTCCAGAGAAGAAGAAGTTCTTGATTGGGCGAGTTGCTTGGTTCCCACGTAGGTCGCCAGGGTTTGCCAGTAGTTGGGTCAATGCCTTCCCATTCAATTAGGTATTTGAGCTGGCCGCGCACAACCTTTTGCTTAAGAATTCGAACCGCTTTGAAATAAACGTCGCCCAAAGGCGGGTCTTCGTCGCCGGGTTCCGCGGTTCTGTGCCGTTTGCTCTCGTTGGTGCGTGTGGGACGGCGCTTTCGCTTTGACGGTGCCATTACACAGCGCGACGACCTGGGATAATAGAGAAGGATTCTGGACGAGCCATTGTCGGTGAGAACGTTCTTCAGTGTTGGCCGCGTGTGGTTGATCAAGTCTTGGTGCAACGCGCGGGACGACCCGAG
This sequence comes from Ophiosphaerella narmari, assembly GCA_028456235.1. Lineage (NCBI taxonomy): Eukaryota > Fungi > Ascomycota > Dothideomycetes > Pleosporales > Phaeosphaeriaceae > Ophiosphaerella > Ophiosphaerella narmari. The sequence goes on along the minus strand of JALNQA010000025.1, from coordinate 149,154 downwards.
AAGCTAACTTACTATGCAGCCAATAAAACGCGTACTAACGCGTTTACCTATAAAGTCGCCGAAATCGCAAGTCTAGAAGCTCCAAAGGTTGGAACGCGGTTCTGAGCGCACGAGTACAATTGTAAGATCGAGAAGCGGTGCAGAGTATGAATTTAGTGGTGATTGCTGGAGAGGAGGGTTTACGGTCATTGTAATAATCACCACGCATTGACTCGATGAGCCGTGAGTCAATTGAGAGTGAGTACCAATTGTCTGAATGAAGCAAGTTCCCATTGTCCCAATGATGTGAATTCCTGTTGCCTCAATCGAGCTAGTCGCTATTATCGAGCCCCATGAGAGTTGCTATTGTACAAAAGTGGGGCAAGCACTGATAACCAACAGCTTCACCGCCGAGGCACAGTGTTCGACTTGTCTTCGCAAGCTCTGGTCTCCGCCATTATAATACACGTCGTTGCACGAAACCACGCCCATGCCATCCCCGCGAAGCCACCTTACCTTCTCGGCAAAAAGCCATCACACTTCTCTCTTGACCCGAATCATGTTCCGCCTCGCTGGCCGCGATACTGACCACGGTATTGGCCACGGTGCTGACCACGACCACCATTGCCTCTGTACCCACGAGCTCGTCCACCACGATGGTTTGGACTCTGGCTCCAAGCCGTGTTAGGGCCTTGACCAGAACCGTTGCCACGTGAATTGCCAGTGAACTGATTGCCAGTAAAGTTATAGGGGTTGTTGGCCATTGCTGACGTGTTTATCGGTGCATGAGGAAACGATCCGCTGAAGCCAGGTGGAGGCGGAGGGACCACACCACCGGGAAATGCTCCAGGCTGGAAGGGTGGCGGGGGAGGAAACCCGGGAAACTGATGAGGGATCGATGACTGAGGCATCAAGGGTGGGACTGGCATGGAACCCTGTGGAGTAGGATACTGGCCGCTTCCAGGACCACCATGAGCAGTGGGGTTGTGCATGTCCGGACCCTTCCATTGGTTGCTTGAGCTAGACGAGGCTTGGTTGTGCTCTCTTTCATACTTGCGTCCGCCATGATCGCTTCGTCGATTGTTAGGCTCCGGTGATTTCCTGAAGCGAGAACCGCTGGATGACCGGGTATAATCTCTAGTCCGGTTGTCGTAACGGCTCTCGTAGACTTTTGACGAGCGATAAGGACTGCGGCTCCGATCACGTCTGGTTTGGTAAAGTTTTGATGTTTTGTGGAAGCGCGAACCACTAGAGGATCGATCACGACCTCTGGACCGGCTGTCGTAAGATGACGTGGACGAACGGCGACCACGGCTCTGGCTGCGTCTACCACGTCCACGGTCATACTCTGAGTCCGAAGAGTCCCAAGGTCGCGAAGAACGCGAGTGGCGGCGGTCTCTACGCTGCGGGGGTGATGGCGTCATGGCCTCAGCTTCCGCGCGAACCTTCCTCAATGCTTCAGGCATTCCGTGATCCGTCATATCTTCACAAAACTTGTTGGACCAACCATAGCGGTTGTAAGCCGAGGTTTTCTCACTTGTTTCTTTGTTCTTTTTGATGACCTGTCCCATGAAATCACGCATTAGCTTGTACTTGTCAGTCTCGCCCATCCGGTTGTTGAAATTCGGTTTGTATTTGAGGTCGATATTGTCGAAATAATTGTCGATTAAATTGCGCACATGAGGAGAAGCTAGCATGTGGTCATATTTGACAGCTCTCCTGTTGCGAAGATTGATGGGGCGATGGGGGTGCCTGACCATAGGTTCGAGCATGTAAGACGCCGGGAGGTTGTTCCACGCTGCGTGGCGATCGCCGTGGTACTCAGGGAGAAGGTAGTGCCTCTGGCGAACAGGCGTTCCACCTTGTGCCACAAGTAGAGCTGCATCTGCGTGATTTTGCAGGGCTTTGAAGTCTTGGGTGTTGATTGTCTTATTTACAGCCCAGAAGTTGATCATGGCACGCAATTTCTTTTCGCAAGGTGAATCTTGCTCGGAAATATACGAGGCGGCTAGCTTGACAAGTTCGGGGACATACAACATGATCGCTTTGCTGAAGACACCACGTCTGGCACTTGGTGTGCGTTCGTGAAACTTTTCAGTGTGAAGCACGTCGCTAATGATCAGCAGAGGCACAAACCGACGTCGCACTGCTGTGTTAGTTGCTGTGGCTAGCTCTGTGTCAGATCCCGCTGCTGATGGATCCACAATGATGGACTTGGAGACGGAGACCAGGTACTCGCCAAGGCTGGCTACCCGGTTCCTAGTGGGAGCAATGTGCATGACAATCCATTCTGTGCATTTCTACAATACTTGAATTAGACTGCTCTGGGAAACAGGGGTCAGAAGCTAATAATTAGATACCTGAACATTGGCTCGCGACGGCAGCGTGACGACTGCATCGACGTCTTCCATGAAGGCCGCACTCATGTGGACAGAGATTGGGTCTGCGCCGGTGTCATAATCTTTTGCTCTCAGGGCTTGCTTGAGCTTGAACTGGGCTATGGTTAGCACAGAGGCCGCGCGCCTTGACACGTCAGTGGTCGCCATGGCGGCGGCAACAGCAATGTCGATATGTCGTTGTTGAAGGCAAGAGATAGGGCAACGTGATGTTAGCTAAGTATTTGATCTCCAAAACCGTACGCGAGGCGCTAGTGCTAGCGCGCCTTCCTCTGTTCTGCGTCGCCCAAAACAGGTCAGTGCTCCAACCATGTCCAACGAGGCCATCGAGGACGAACTTACTTCAATCAATTCAATCTTCGAAGAGGGTACCCTGTCCCCCATCGACCAAGATGCCAACTCCTTTAGCTTGCGATTGCCATCGTTGTCGTCTATAACCCTGCGGATTGAGTTCCCAGCAGACTATCCTGACGCCCCGCCGTCGGTCTTGGGCACGCAGAGCGTTGGGCAAGATGTACCTAAAGGCATGGGCAACCATGTGGTTCAAGTAGTCAGAGACGTTCTCGCCCAGGTCTATCGCCCAGGCGAAGCTTGCATATATGACCTTCTCGAAGAAGTGCGAGAAGCCCTTGGAAGGGAGAAAGAACAGGGGGATTTGCAGCTGCATGATCAGGTAGAGGATCAGGGTGCAGGGGACAATATCAGCGATGCAAAACCAGACCCAGTCATCGATCTTGGCTTGGAGCCACCGTGGACTATCGCTCCGGCTCTCACAGAAAAGAAGTCGGTTTTCCTCGCACGTGTTGCTTTGGTAACTTCTCCTGCGCAGGCCAGGCAATATCTTGCCCATTTCTTGGCCACAGACAAGAAGGCTGCTCGCGCGACGCACAACATGACAGCATGGCGTATCAAAGGACCCAACGACACCAGCTACCAGGACTGCGATGATGATGGAGAAACAGCTGCCGGATCTCGCATGTTGCATCTCATGCAGCTAATGGATGTCTGGAATGTCATGGTAGTGGTTACAAGATGGTATGGGGGCATACTACTGGGGCCGGATCGCTTCCGTATTATCAATACTGCGGCTAGAGAGGCAATACTGCTTGGAGGGTTTGCAAAGGACGGTAAAGAAGGGGATACTAAGAAGAGAGGGAAGAAATAGGTAGATGTATGGATAATTTTCATATATCCACACTTCTTCCTTGACCTTGACTCCATTCCACAATCAATCAAGCAAACCCCGATGAAAAGCCTACAATACGTGCGAAGTAGCTAATGCCAGCTGGAGAAGCAAGATTCGTATTCTTCACATCAATTCATATCAGCATCACGAAAATTCGAACTAAGAATAACCTCGACTCCACGGTCTTTGCCCGCTCGGATTCCTAATTTCAAAAGCTTGCACACGAGCACGTATGATGCAATAGCTCGCTTTCCCCAGACGTCGCAGCCGGCTCCCGAACGCCAACAAGCGGCACAGACCGTTTACGCGACACGGTGTTGCCGACGAGCATGCAGGGTGGGCCACTAGCCTAACAGCAACTTAGCTTCGCACATGCCACGGTGTTGTGCGGTCACAATGTAAAGACAAATGGGTAGGTAATACCTAGCTGTGGCTGCAGTCGATTGATGTGTGGTGAGCTGACACGAGAGCTAACGTTAAGACAGGATCAAGATGGTGTGAGACGGCTCCTCATCTTGCGATGCCTAGATACCCAAGACCGTCAAAGACTAGTGCACTAGAGCACATACAGTATGGCGTCATGTAAGAAACCAAGCCAGAATGTGGGGTACCGGGCGCTCTTTGTCGTGAGCTTGAACGTGCGAAGGCCGCCCTAAGGCCACACAAGATGTGTCTTCGCATCTTGGATTGACATCAAAGACGCCTCGGCCACGAAATGATGGCTTAGTACCGGTGAGATGTACCGTTGGAGCGTGCGACAGGAGAGTGACGGCTAGTTACCGTACCGGTGAGTTCGTGCCATGGGTGGCCCGATATCGTAGGCCATGCCGCAGAGGTAAGGTTGCACCGCGTCAGACTCGACCCGCGGTGTGCTTCGTGCTTGGCCTCAGACATTTCCTAGTCGATAGCCAAGGCTAAAGTCACGAAAATTCAAGCGGCTGGAAGATGAACCGCGACCTCTCTATCGGCCATACAACAAATTTCTGAAAGGGCTAATGGCCTAGCTTCGGTGGAAAAGTTTGATTGAGGTCCTGGGTTTCGGGAGTGCGACTTGAAGCTTTGTTTCGCATTTGATTTCCCAACCATTTCACGCGACGCGCGTGCACATCCCCGTAAACAGCCCCAGAACACTCAGCACCCGATTCGATCGCCTTGTAAATAGAAGCACAGCATGCCAAGGGGCCTAGGATGCACGGACAAGGCAAAATAGTGAGCGCCGAGGCTTTCTCCACCTGGCGGCTTCAACGAGGCAACGGAAAGCAAGCCACTGATGATGCCGATCCTTTATGTATTGAGTAACTTTGTGATAACCCTAGTCGATAGTTAATATGTGATTGGTCGATGCTGACGTAGCGCGTGATGCGGAAGCCATGCACTGACAGCAAGGAGACTCAAGGAGACTCCAGGCTGGGGGTAAACTCTATGAGGAGCTCTCTGCCTTGTGCGACCAAGTGATTCCCTGTCTGTGGGCATTGTTGCCTGTCATACACCAGCTGGTCACTGCTCAAGCTCCCCCCGCATAGCTTATAAACAAGAATCCCCACCTGCCGTCGCTCTCCACAAAGGACGCGCTATTGGTTTCCACTCCCCAAACATGGCGGACAAGGACAACAAGGACACCAAGATCGAGTAAGCATTGCCTAGTTGCTGTGCTATCTTATACTTCATGACACTAACGAGCTAGTAGAGAAACAACTGACGCACCTGCTAAGGAATACAGTGATGCGCCTATTGTCGCACACAGCGATGCTCCCATTGTTGCACACAGTGATGCTCCCATTGTTGACGACCAAAAGCGAAGAGAGAGTATAGCTCAACTGACTGCTAATCTTGAGGGAGAGTATGTTGCTTTGTCGCTCGAGCAACTTCGCCACGCTAACATAGGTAGAATCCGTAATCCTTTGACTAGCATTCCTAAAGATCAGCTTCTTGCCGATGTTCGCAGCTTTGCTAAAGAAAATGGCCTAGAGGATGTCGAGCATCTCTTGGTGAAAGGAGCTGTTTTCGCACAATCTCCACATCTATTCGAGGAACTAGAGGAACTCGATGAGGCCGATCGTGTCGCCGTGCGCGAGGAGTTCACAAATCGTTTCAAGCTTCCCCGGACTCTATACTTCACCATCATTCTCAACTCAGTTGCGGCGGCCATTCAGGGATGGGATCAGACCGGCTCCAATGGTGCTAATTTGACCTTCGGCGCTGCTTTTGGTATCGCTGACTCTGGTCCTGAGTGCACGAACGCCGGGACTTGCGAGAAGCATGGTTGGATCATCGGTTTCGTCAACGCCTGTCCATACATCGCTATCGCCCTCTTCTGCGCTTGGATTTCCGGTAAGCCTTTGAAACAAACCCACCACCCTGTGCTTCCTTTTAATTTTATACAGACCCCGTCAACGATTTACTTGGCCGCAAATGGACAATCTTCGTCGCTGCTGTATTCTCGCTACTAGCGCCTATTGGTTCCGGTTTGACCCAGAAGTGGGGCCAGCTTGCTGCTTGTCGTATACTTCTAGGCATCGGCATGGGTTTGAAAGAAGTAACAGTGCCTGTCTTCTCCGCAGAGGTTGTGCCAGCCAGTGTGCGTGGCGGCTTGGTTATGAGTTGGCAAATTTGGACCGCATTCGGCATCTTCTTGGGTTTCGTTGCCAATCTTTGTGTGATGGTAAGTCTGGTGTACCAAGGCAAACTGCAGCAACTGACATATGCGATAGAATACTGGCAAAATCTCCTGGCGCCTGCAGCTCGGCTCGGCGTTCATCCCTGCTATACCTCTCGTCTTGGGAATTGCGTTCGTTCCGGAATCGCCCAGGTGGCTGATGAAGAAACGCAGGTACGCCAAAGCCTACAAATCCTTCCTGCGATTGCGAAACACGCCTTTCCAGGCGGCCCGCGACCTATACTATACCCATGCTCTTCTTATTCAGGAGGAGATTCTCGTCAAAGAGGCCGGACTAAATCCTAAGAGCAACTTCTTCACACGTTTCCTTGAGTTGTTTACTATCCCGCGTGTGCGACGTGCCACACTAGCTTCTTTCGTCGTCATGATTGGCCAACAGATGTGCGGTATAAACATCATCGCATTTTACTCCTCCACCATCTTCAAGGAGGGTGGTGCTTCCGAGAAATCGGCACTCATCGCTTCGTTCGGGTTCGGACTGGTCAACTTCCTATTCGCCTGGCCTGCTGTCTGGACTATCGATACCTTTGGCCGTCGTGGACTGTTGTTATTCACCTTCCCAAACATGTTCTGGAGTCTCCTAGTCGCAGGCATGTGCTACTACATTCCAAAAGACGACCCGGCACATTTGGGCCTTATAGCTTTCTTTGTATACTTGTTCGGTGCATTCTATTCTCCTGGAATGGGACCCGTACCCTTCACTTATTCCGCAGAAGTCTTCCCGTTGTCCCATCGTGAGGTGGGAATGTCTTGGGCGGTCGCGACGAATAACTTCTGGGCTGCTGTCCTGTCGCTTACACTTCCCCGTATGTTGAAAGTCATGAAGCCCCAGGGTGTCTTTGGCTTTTACTCCGGTCTTAATGTGGTTGCCATGATCATGATGTAAGTCTCTTGTACAACTCGATGGTACTTCCCTCGTTGACCAATTTGTAGCTTCCTCTGGCTTCCCGAAACCAAGCAGCGCACGCTTGAAGAGCTTGACTACATCTTCGCAGTACCTACGCGAACTCATATGAAGTATCAGCTCAGCCAGAACTTACCTTGGTGGTTCAAGACATACATTTTGCGTCGCAAAGGTCTGTCGAAGCCAGTTTTGTACAAATTGGGTAATCTCCCGCCAGCTCCATCTGTCACGGCACAGATAAGCTACGCCTGGAACACATATATCCTCCGAAAGAAGGGACTCACGCCGCCAGATGCGTACGTGAGGACCCAACCTGTTGGTGAGAAGCAGGTCTAGGCGATTGAGTTGTCTCACTTGCTTGGCAATTGCTGGGTCTACATAATGCGTGCCCACTGTGTCGCGCATTGCCAACTCTGAGTTTCGCAGAGCTTGGAAAGGGACCAAATGCAATGACCACGGATGACGACTTTGCTTTATACCCATAATCGCTGCATATAGTTAGCCATCGTAGTCTGTCCCTTCCTTAATCATACGTACTATCTTGTACCAAAACCCTTCTTGGCTACGAATGAGTGAGACCACTGGGCTCTTGATAAACTGAAAAAGTGGAAAATGACTCTCCCTGTGTCAATGCTAGATGCATACGACGAATAATATACTACTAAATACTTTAACCAGGAACCTTAGATCACTCTAATTATGCTTATACATACCTTAAAAATAGGTTCTGGGTAGCTCAAGTATCTTCTGGTTGTTATATCTCAAGTGGCCAACGCCCCACTTTTCCAGTCAACTGAGAGCTAGGGTGGTATTGAGGTTTGCGAAAAGGTGGTGTGGGGCGTGTAGATTTCTTTAAGAAGTGGCAAAGGAATGTCCTTTCCTAGTGCACATGCTCATGCGTCATGTCTATTTACTGAAGTCCGTTAGCTCATTCTAGCACAACCAAATAATTTACAACTAACTTTCGTGCTCCATTGCACAAGTAGTGCGTCGTCAAATTAGAGGGCTGATCTACGCCTATCGTCATCATCTCCACACCACCCTCCTAGCGTGCATACGCACACGTGTCTGAAAGCGGAACTACTGCAGGGCTCAGTTCGCCAATCGCGTCGACCGTGAATCGGGATCCCCAGGCTTCAAGAAAACCCTGCAAAACAACTTAGCGTTCCCATGATCAGCGATCACGCGACCATGTCCTTTGCTCTGTGATAGTGATGTCTCACTGACTGCATGATTACGCATAGCTACGGCACCTCATGTAAATCACGATTTGACTATTTGTATATAACGCGCCTAATATAGTGGATACTAGCTAGTATGCAGTCTCGGCCACCAAGGCTAGGAATGAGACCTGGGTCAAGAAATGCAAGGTCAACTAATTTTGGATTACCAATCTTGATCCTAGGATCTTATAGACAAGGTAGGAGGAATTCAAAGCTTCTAGTTATAACGTTCTATAATCTATAATCTAACGTATATATCTTGTGCCAATATTTAGGTAGTGATTCTTATACTTTTTTGGTTTGCAGACAGCTGGCTACGCCGGTCCACTAGCAGGTAGAACTCCTCGGATTTAGGGATGGGGGGCCGAATAACCAAGGTAGGGAGCCGAATAACGTGTAAAATAAATAGATAGAACCCGCTAACTATACCTATTAGCCTGTTGCTTTTTTTTTTTTTAAAAAAAAAAAGGCGCTGTTTGGGTACTTCACCCTAACAAGAGTTGTCTAAGTCGGTAGCCGGGGCTATTGAAGCCTTCCAGTTGCGAGACCCTCAGGGCGACAGACTCTATGAGCACACTAGGCATCCTCAACCTAATTGAAGCTATATGAAATGAAAGTCCGGCAAATAAGAGGGTCGACGGAAGCATCATGCCAGCCTCGTTCATCAACGAAGGTTAACATGTGTCGTAAAGCGCATATAAACCAGCCCACATTTCTTACAAAACTTAGCTAAAAGATGCTTCAGTAGCGTTGGATTAGATTATCGCGGAAGTATATTAATAGTCGGATCTTAATATATTGGGTGACTCAATTTGAGCCACTAGTGAAGCAATAAGCTCGTCCTCGCATGACAATGGTAGGCAACCATTAGATCCGTTTCTGCCGCCCGTACGCTATGAGTGGAAAAACATCAATGGTCCTCAACTCATGCCAAATATGAATATTCTCAGATTCAGTGCCCGCCCTGGGATTTTATTCGTTCGATAAGCGCTGGCACTCTCATACGTTTTTCTCGTACGTCTCGACCCCCTCGCGCATTTTCTTACATATCTGCTAGAAATAACACCCAAACAAAACGGTTCCCGCATGTTGGCGACATTGACGCCGAGCCTTTGTGCCGCTATCGCGGGGGCGGCTATCATCTCGTCCACTTAGGAGATTCTCTCAATAATGGCAGATGCAAGATTCTGCACATATTGGGTTGGAGCGGCCACTCGACTGTTTGGGCTGCATGAGATCAGAGGTCGCACATTTTGCTGCACATTAATGGATCCCGGGCTTACACGTTATTAGGACGCAAACGTATGTTGCCGTCGAAATCCCGATCTTAGACTAAAGTCATCAGAATAGAGGGTCCACAATTTTACGTGCTTTGGTAGCGGCTGATCAGGATCGGCTGGGTTATTGATATTTCAATGATAGCTCATGACTACTTCCAGCTTGACGGTCCAAATGAAACTCACAATTGCTTCGTACTAGAATTACTAGGGCGAAGTGTTGCTAACCTACTTGAGGAGCATTTCTGTCACGAAAGACTTCCTGGGAAACTTGCCAAAGAGATTGCAAACCAGACTCTGCTTTGCTTGAACTTTTTGCATGAATAGAAAATAGGACATTCTGGTGATTGATAGTGCCGCAGCTTTCGAGATACTCTACTAATCATTGTTAAATCTGCATACTCGTAATTTAGCTTTCACGATCCCTTCGATAAATGCTCTCCAAGAGGAGGATTTCCTTCAGAAGTTTGGGCAACCTAAAACAGGGCTTGTCAAAAGACACGATGGAAAGCCGCTGGAGTCTAACATCCCCAATACCTGGTGAAACCCAACTCTTTTCCGGCGGATCTTAAAGCCTCACCCAATTTAGTCAAAATCATCGACTTTAGCGAAGCTTTCTGGAGCTTCGGCAAACCTAAAGATTTCCATGTTCCAATTAGCGTTCGTGCCCCCCGAATTAGTATTCAAAGACGACGTGGATTATCACATGGACTTATGGAGTATGGACTGCATGGTGAGTTGAGATTTTGAGATTCCGAGAATCAGCCTAGCAGTCGCAAGTGAGTTGTTGGCCAAATGTGGAGACGACGGGCGAAGAATTGCCGGGTCGTTGGCAAGCACAATGACTGATCATGGATAAAACATCATGCAACTTGGGCTCACTTGAGGAATGGTTAGAGATGACGTACTTTGACCGAGGGAGGAGGGAGGACTTCGGCTGAGAAGATATATCTCGACTGAGTGCGCTTATTCGAAGGGTGATACGTTCTGAGCTTTCTACGAGGGCTGCTTAGCCAGTGCATTTCAATGATGTAGAGTTAGATTGAATTGAGTTGGGAGAAAGTACCGAACATGACGTGCCTTTCTCGCAACCAAATCGCAAGCCTACCTCGAATTAACACAGCTTGTTCGGGACAAGCCGCGCCCGCTACGTAGTAATTTGACCGAGCAAGTTGGGGGTTACGTTGATGGAACCTGCCTAGCTTTCCTTCTGTTTCTATGCTATGAAGAATGATTCAATCCACAAAAGAAATATAATCCTCAAAGTCAAGGGAAATATATGATATGTTGGACTAAATATATAAGAAGCCGTAAGAGATGTTCTTGGTGCGTTGTTGCCGACAGAAGCGTGGGAAGGGGAGGCCAGCCTTGTCGGACATTTGGACGGCCGAGCGTGCGCCATGCATTCCAGCCAGCCAGAGATCACAAGTCAGCCTCGGCACAACGGACCTGCATGCAACTAGCAACGGGCATCGCGCGTCGCATGTTATTGATATCAACGCTGTAATGGGCAGGAAGAAGAGGAAGGTGGGGTGACCATGACCAGCACTAGATTGATAAAAGGCCTGGGGAAGCGCCTGCATCGATTCAAGTTTGGATTTCCCCCAACCCAACATCTCCAGTCCACATATCCCCCGCATCTTTGGAATCCTCGGCCTCGCCTCTCACCACCAGCCCTGATCGCACCACAATACATCGTGAATACGATCAACCTCACCATACCGCCGCCATGCCCATCTTCGACCTGAAAAAGAACCTCGTCTTCGTACGCACCACCCCAGCCCTCATCACAACCACCCCCTTCTAACACACCACAGTACGGCGCATACCACCGCGACCCAACCAATATCGCAATCCACATAACCTGCGTGCCCATCCTCCTCGCCACTGGCTTCCTCTTCGTACGCCGTCCCCAGCTCTCCCTCTCCATCTCACACAGACACAGACACACGTACTAACTTGCTTTTCCCTCCCCCTCCAGGGCACCAACACCCCCACTCTCCCCATCCGAACCCCCGCCCTCCTCTCCCGCCTCAACCTCCCGCTCAACCTCGGCACTCTCGCCGCCCTGACCTACTCAACGCTCTACCTCGTGCTCTCGCCCAATTTCGCAGGCGCCAGCACCACGCCTTTCCTCCTGGGCTTCGCGTCGCTCGCCAACAAGCTGACGGGCGGGTACAACCGCGCGCGGGTCAACAGCATCGCGATCGCGGTGCACGTTGTGTGCTGGATTGCGCAGTTTGTCGGGCACGGCAAGTTCGAGGGCAGGAAGCCGGCGCTCGTGGATAACTTGGTGCAGGCGCTGTTTTTGGCGCCGTTGTTTGTGTGGTACGAGGTGTTGTTTAAGCTGGGGTTTTATAAGCGTGTGCAGAGGGAGATTGAGCTTGGGATTGAGGAGGAGGTGCAGAAGATGAAGAAAGGGGGGGAGTAAGGATGTAGAGGGAGTGGTGAAGGGAAGTGTGGGATGGAGCTGGTGGATGGTGTACATTGTAGATAGGGGTTGCGGTGGTGCAATGGATTGGTCTGTGTTGAAGACTGGACAGAGAGTTTCCTATCTACAGCGCTCGAGGTGTTAGCGTTTAGGCGAATAACGACAATTTACACAACAAGTGACTTTTAAGCATCTCAACCAGAATTCCATCGTCTACCCAAAAACGCCATCAAAAACCCACCCACCAACCCAAACCGTTTGCCCGCGCACCAACTACCCACCCTATTCCTCCTCCGACTCCTCCTCCCCATCACTTTCCTCCACCCTATACAAGAAAAACTGCACAAAAACCCCCGCATCCAATAGCAACGTCCCAAAACTCCCAATCAACCAACTCGCATTGACCGCCAAATACCTCCCATACAAGCTCCGCGCCTCGCCCGCGCAACACCCGCCCTCGCACCGCGGTTCATACACAACAATGCTCAGCACATACGTCAGATTGCCCAGACACGCAAACAAGAAAAACAGCATGCTGATGCCATCCGTAGACTTGCGGCGGTAGTTGAGCAGGAGCTGCGGCACGCGCGAGCCCAGGTACAAGACGGCGCAGACGTACCCGGAGAGTTGGCCGTACGGCGAGAAAGTAAGCGGGGTGGAGGTGCGGGGCGTAGAAGGGGGCGCGCGCGAAGCGCTGAGGTACCAGCCGAAGATGCCGGCAGCGATGACGAGGAGGATGGTGCTGAGGTTAAAGAGGATGGTTTGCGCCGTAGATTGCGGGTGGGGAGGGGGACTGGGCTGGGTTTGAGAGAGGGTTTGGTGTAAGGGGGTTACGGGGGAGAGGTGGGTGCCGTCGATGGATAGGTAGCGTTCGCGGAAGGAGGATTGGGAGTGGGAGGAGTGGCGTCTGTCGATGTCGGAGAGGCGGGGTGGGGTGGTGCCGTTGTAGGAGGTGGATTGGGGTGGGAGGAGGGGCGAGCTTTCGGATGAGGGTGTTTCGTTGCTTGTTGAGTCGTCATCCGGCTTTCTGAAGTCGTCGTGGAGGGTGAAGCCCTTGTACCAGAAGCATTGGAGCAATAGTACGATGTCCGCCAATGTGTAGTAGACGGCGAGAATGATCATGGTAGGTAGCACGCCTTGCAAGACCGCTCCAATGATGTTGAAAAAATCCCCAAGCAGCCATACTACGATGAAGACTACTGATAGGCCTTCAGCTGAGCTTCGTCTCCAGTTCTCGATAATTTGAGGTGAGAAGACAACTGGGCGCATGTTAGCGGTGGTACCTGACTATATCATGATTGTCACGCGAATCCTATGCCCCGATCCAGACGTCACACAAGCTGGCCATAGCACGTACCTATCCAACATGCAATACTGATAGATCCGAATATTTGACTGATAGCATCAATATCCAGGCGCAAGCCTTGCGACGGCGGAAACATGATTGTGGTGACGTAATACCCTTCAGGTCCTTCTCTTTTATGATCGAACGAAGCTCGGGTTATTCAGATAGTAGCTACAGAGAGCAATATTGCCTCCCTAGCCACAAAATAACGAAATATTGTTTGAGATTTTAAACTGTCTTTGTTGCGCAGCTAGTTCGCTGAAAGAAAGCCTGCCTGCACAACAGTTACAGCCCTCCGCTGAGGATGTGCCGACCAACAAAGCAATCGTAGAAACAATTTCGCTCAAGGGCGGATAGTGGATTCAATTCGTCTCCAAGATAGCGATTGATAGAAATGATTGCCCACTTGACATGTGGGACGATGACTGCACAGGTGAAAAGTTCCCACGGGTTTACATAATGCCGAGAAATCCGGGGTCAGGGTTCAATTGCCAGGAACCGGTTTGTTGAGCCGCACACGAGGTGCGTGCACGACACAAAAGCTTGATGCTGATAGCATTGGCCCTGGGCAAACCAACACGCAATTCCCTTTTAGACCTCCCTACCTATCCAAGCTAATCGCCTACAGGTTATTATCAGTCTTGAACTTATCCCAAGCCTCGTTCAATGTCGCAAACACCGCCGCACTAATCATCCTCTGCTCTACAGTCGCCGCTTGTGAAATCTACCATCAAATTAGCCCCTATCCGCATCAAATTTAGAAACCAACATACCTTATCGGGATGTACTTTAGCGATGGCCTTCATGTACACAATCTTGACCTTATTTGGCATCACGAGATCTCCCATGTTGACTTTGTTCCACCCTGCCTCTGGCCAAAGCACCTTGTCCAAGGAGCCTAGCAGCGCGCGTAGATTGTCAGATTTGGTTCCTTTCCACGAGACGAGTTTGGCGTCAACCTGGTCAGTGAGTGCGAATTTCTCGTCGTCTGCCTTTTCTGCTGCCGCATTTGCGGCTTTCATGCGCTTGACGGCTTCAGAGTCTTTGGCAGGTACACCACCAAGATCTGAGAGTGCGGATGGCTTTGGGACGGGAGGTTTACGAGCTGGTGGTGCGCGCTGCGCAGCTGGTGCTTTATTTCCCCCAGCTGCGGCTTTCTCACACCGGTTTCGACCTGAGATACTGATTGCCCCGCCGACGCCGTTTTGCACAGCTTCTTTCCAGACTATGTGTGCATCACTCCATTTTTCCATGTTTTCGAGTGCTTCCGCTTTCCGCATGAGGGCTTTTCCGTAGAATTCTTTCATATCTTTCTCGCCTTCCATGCTACCAGTGACAATCTTTTCACCCTCCCCCCGTGACGCACCAATGATGGCCAAGGCCGCATCTGCATCAACAATGGCAGCCTTGGGGTCACCGACCTTAATGTTTGTAACAGCGCGGTTACAAAGCACAATAATAGTGACAGGATGCGACTGCGGAAGAGGACTGAGCGCAGTTGAGTATGCAGTGTGAGCAGCCGTATAATCGCCCCGCTTGAAAGCCTCGGAGCCTTTTTGGCGTGCAGCTGCTGAGGAGCTGAGCGCAGACGAAGAAACGGGCGGTATCTGCCGAGGAGGTGCCTTTGGCCTGGGTGGAGAAGGTGTTCTTGCGGGTGTTCTTGCTTTGGGGGCCGATGTCGCCTGCAAGAATGGGTTGTTAGATTGTGCAGGCGTTGCTTGTCGTGAGGACTGGGGAGGGGGTGCAGACTCGGATGAAAACAGATCTGGCTGTGGTTGTGGAGTGGTCTTTTTCCGGCGGGCAGGGCTGACGTATGCTTGTGCGCTCTGCTCTTCCACCTCTTGTCGAGTCAGTCGTGTTGCTGGTCGCTTGTCAAGACTGGACGGTTGTTGCCGCCGGGCCGGAGACTGAGATGCCATGCGATCTGGGTAGCCATCGCGCCCCCCTTCTTGCTCTCGTCTTTGGCGCATAGGTAGAGGGTCTGCATGATGTTGCGCCTCATTCGAACGAGACGACCTTGAGGGACGCCCTCCACCTTCCAGCATCATCGCCTCGTTAGTTGCACTGGCGTCACCTCTTTGTTTTCTAGCCTGTTGGGGGGCGGCGTCCGCAGCTTGTGCGTCCCGCATCCATTTGGGTACATTTGGATCACCGTCTTGTTGGAAATCGGCTACTGCCTTTTGCACCTGCTTTCGTCCCGTTTTCCACAGTGAGTTTGCAGACTTGAAAATGCTAGTCCCTATGTCGGAGGCCAATTGAGTAACATCCTTTTCTTGGCCCCCTTCCTCTTGCCTGCGCTGACCGGATCGACTTCGCGTCTCTTCGCCTTTCATCCAAGCGGGTATAGACTCGGTCTCGCGCGCTTTTCTTGCCCCCGATCTACTGTCATTCCGCCTGGGTCGGACCTCAAATTGATCATGACTATGTCTCGACCGCTCCTGGCTACGTGCTTGGGTTTTCTGTTTCGCCTCGGCATGTGCCTGATTCAGCAGCCATCCCACTGCTAATTGTACGTCTAGGCCAGAGTCTGTAGTCGCAAGCGCGATGGCGGATTTTTCGGCCGGGAAGCCCATGTCTACTAACTCAGCAACCGCTTTGTCATGGGCACTCATAGGCCCTGGCGACGGTTTTTGTGACCTTCTTGGCTTCTCATCAACTTGTTGGGCTGGCTCTTGTTTGGCCTCAAATTCAGAGACTGGCTTTCCCAGCAAGCCAAGTATATCATCGTCTCCATTGTTCGCTTGCGATGGTTGGACAGATGGCGCGGGCTTCTGTGCCATCTGTTTGAGGCCAAACATGTCATCGTCGTCATCGTCAATAAACGCGTTCTGGGTGGAAGGCTGCGGGAGGGGTGTGTGATGCCGCGATACATTTGTGCTGAGGGCGGGGGTGCTGCGGCCGCTGCCGTGCGACGCGGGGGGGAAGTGACTTGATGCATCGACAGGCGCTGCCGAGTGAAAGGCTGCGAGGAGGTCGTCTTCGGCGGGTGGTGTTTGGACAGGGCACTTCGAGGAAGTGTCCAAGCCCGCGAATGGCTTGTTTATTGCACGTGATAGGCCCTGACTGCCGGAGAGGTTCGTGGAGGGGCGGATGGCTCCGAAAGAGGAACTGGGTTCTGGAGTGCTCTTTCCACTCCCCAACATGTCCCAATGCTTCGAATCGGCACCCCCGAAGGTCGAGTCATATTGTTTCCTCTGCTCAGCTGCCTGTCTGAGCTTCTCCTCCTGTATCTGCTTCTGGCGCTCTTGCAGCGAGAGATTACTGGTGGGCGCTTTCCCGCTGTTGAGGGACACGAGGCCGGCGAAGCTATCGCTGGCAGGGGTTGCAGGCTTGGAGGGTGGTTTGAAGGCAGAAGCCACAGCAGGGCTCGCTCGAAGCCCGGACTGCTGGGCAGAGAGGCCAGCGAGAGGCGTGGAGCGTCCAGAGAGTTGCGGTGTGGGGCTCTGGCGGAAGGGAGGAAAGGCGGCGGCAGTGGTAGATGGCTTTTTGGTGGTCTGCGACCAGTCAAGGCCAGCTAGATCGTCCATTGTAAGTGTAGCGGGTCGAGGAGCGATATTATCTCTCCAGCGCGGTCAAGTCATGATTTCAAGATGGCCAGCTGTAGCCGTGGTGGCGCAAGCATGCATGTCGCTCGCACTGGCTTATGCGCCACATGCACCGCCACAAACCACACGTGCACTGTCACGTGTATGACACCAAACCAGGTGAAACAATAATAATGATAGTTTGTACTCTACCTATCCTGATTTCTAGTAATAACAATGCTACCCAGGACAAACTGCAGGCGTCGTCTTGGGCAACAAGAGCCTGGCCGGTGGCCACAAGCCTAGGTTCCACCGTTTCTGTGCTACGTTTTGGCGCATGGCTAACAGGTCGCTAAAGCCAGTCCAGGTCGACATTGGCCAAATTGTGTCTCGCTACTCGCCGCGAACACACGAGGTGCCAACGGGCTAATGTTAGCGATGGCAGGGAGCGACAGGCAGCAGGCTGGTGCCAAAAGTTTATGTTGGCGTGGTCATTGAGTTAAGATATGGTCAGTGTTCGCTGGCTCGATCCACAACCACGACAGCGGAGTTGGAGCACGGCCTGGCGTGGGCGGACTGTACCGAAAGTTGACCCCTGAGAAGGCTGGTATCATGGCAATGGCAGGAGGTGGTGAGTAGTGACTCGGACCGAAAGACATGAATCGAGCTAGCATGGGCTCTGGCCTCACATAAGACGGGACTGCCGACCCGCAGACCCGCGGCCCATTGCGATGGATCAGTTGTTGGATAGTTGTGCACGTCTAGCTGGTTGTGGAGAAGTGCCGATAAGCCCAGGGAGGATATTGGCGGTTAACCGGATTAAGGTGCTGGAGCGAGCCGCGAGGGCAGTCGGTGGCAGGGCAAGAATGGAAGGACGAAAGAACGCACAGCAGACGGAGATGCAAGACGGACCATGATGCTGATACAAGAGATGGCAGATGTCTCGCTGCCAATGCTCAGCCTGTCAAGCGAGACCCTGCAGCAGCGGCACAGGGAGTGTCGAGGATGCATGCAGAATGATGATGCAGATGGGCGGCCGGTGCAGCTCGCTTGGTTGCGTCGTGTGTTACTGTAGCAGGCAGGGCGGGGCAGGGACCATGGTCGTGGAGTGTTATTGCCTGCTGCAAGTCAATTTGGTGCGGGACAGGGAAAGGAACGCCTGGCGCTGTTTCCCCAATCGCCAATCCCCGCGGTCGCGCCTGCACTCGAGGGCAGCAGACTCCTTCCCCTCCAGCCCGTGCCAGAGAAGCAGACAGCGCGTGATGGCCGAATACCGCGGTGCAGCAACGTCAAACGCCAACACCCACTGCGAGTGATCCACGCCTCAGTCCCACGTACGCACATGCAATGGAATCTGTACGGTGCGGTATCGAGTGCTAGGCATGCACGCCCCTGCACGGGCGGCGCTTTGTCCAGGCATGTTCAGGTAACGCGAACCGTGAGCCCGCGCTAGTGCTCGGGCTCGTTCTTGTCCTGTGCATCATTCATCTTCTTTGAACGTGCTTTACTTCCCAGTCCTCCACGCTGCAAGTGCCACAGACAACCGCCCTTCACTCCTTCCGCCTGCACTCCCCATTGCTACCATGAGGCTTTTTGGCAGAAAGGGCTCCAAGCCCGTTGTCTCGCCCAGCGGCAGCCAGCCAAACTCGTCCAATGGCTCTTTGCGGTCCCCTGGCCCCACTCCCAACGGCTCCAGGCCGACGAGCTTCCCAGATGTCCCTCTCCCCAAGGCTCCCGACCCAGCACTCGACCCCGCCGGCTACCTGCGCAGCATCCATGCCGTGCGCGAGCGCTCTAGGCTAGTGCTAGAAAAAGCGAAAAAGAACCAGCTCAAGCATTTTACGGTTGACATGAGCAAGTTCCACGACGTCGCCAGTTTTGTAGTCTCCATCATCAAGGTGAGTCGGTCGATTTTACTCATGTCGCCACCGCTGCAGGGCTGATTGCAGACAGCGAGACTATGCGCCTGACTATGCTGCCATCCCCCCGCACGGCCGCTGGCAGCATTTTGATGTTGGTGGCCGCCCTCGAATCGACCAGCTGATGGCTTCGTGGCCCTCGACCGTCGACAACCTGGAACGTACCCGCCGTCTGCTCGATCTCTTCCTTGTCTCAGTTCTCCTCGATGCTGGCGCTGGCACCAAATGGCAGTACAAAAGCAAAGAGTCTGGCCGCATCTATCGCCGCAGCGAGGGTCTTGCCGTCGCCAGTCTTGAAATGTTCAAGGCTGGTGCCTTCAGCAGCGACCCAAAAGAGCCATGTCAGGTTGACAGTGCTGGCCTGAAGAAATTGGACGTTACCATTATGTCACGAGGCCTACAAGTCACTGATGCGAACCCACTCGATGGCCTAGAGGGACGCACCAAGCTTCTACAGAGACTCGCCGAAGCACTACAGAACCAGGAGGTCTTTGGGCTGGAGGCGCGGCCGGGAAATATGCTCGGTAAATGAATATTTCACACCTCACACTGCACGTGCTGACTCGAGCAGACTTCCTGCTTTCACACCCAACTACCCAGGCTTCGTCGGTTCCCATCATTCCGCTGCCTACGCTCTGGAACACTCTAATGGACAGCTTGACGCCAATCTGGCCAGCATCCAGGACGCAAATCGACGGCTTCCCGATTGGCGACGCCTGGCCATGCTCTGTCATGCCGTCGCATCCTACGCACCCCTGGGAGAACATTGTGCCCTTTCACAAACTGACACAGTGGCTGACCTACTCGCTCATGGTGCCCATGACCAAGCTACTACATGTACACTTTGCTGGCGCCGAACTGTTGACGGGTCTACCAGAGTATCGGAACGGTGGACTGTTCATCGATACAGGCCTCCTAACTTTAAAGCCAGAAGACCAGAAACGCGGCCTTGCTCAGTACCAGCGCAATGCACAAGTCAAGGGGCAACCTAGCATGGAAGTCGTACCGATGTTCCCCGCGGAAGACGATGTAATTGTCGAGTGGCGCGCAGTTACGGTGGGCCTATTGGACGATCTACTTGTAGAAGTCAACAATCTCTTGGGCCTGAGCGGCTCTGACAAATTGAATTTAGCGCAGATGCTCGAGGCAGGGAGCTGGAAGGTGAGCCGAACCACTTGTCAGACTACGCGAACATGCAGCTAACAAAGTTTAAATAGGGAGGTCGAGAAATCGCAGAAGTATCCCGGCCCAATACCAAGGAGCCACCAATTATGATTTTGTCGGATGGAACAGTTTTCTAAGATACCCTAACCCTAGCTTCTCGTTGCAGCCTTACCTTTCGCTTTCAACTATTTGCACGGCCAGCGAATAGACATTTTATGATGCACGATCTCGACGGTCGATGTTTGCGGGACGCTTCTTGTTCATATTGCCCCGCCTTGGAGCTGTTTTGATATTTTCTGAGCGTGTTTGGTAGTGGGGAAGTAATAATGAGGGAGGATATGGAGGGGCTTGGCGAGATAGCAGTGCGTGGAATGCATAAAGTTATCCACTTTATGAATCAAGGAGAATCGGTAGATTGAGAGAGTCGAGACGCGGGTGCGGGAGCCCCTCCCTTGTGTGTAGAGTACAGTAGTCGGACCGCGTGAATCAGCACGTGTGAGGATACGAGTCAAAGCTCCCAATCACAAGGGCGCTTTGATTGTGCCGTTCAACGTCCATCTCCAATCTACCATTACACGGCTGCTAATTTGCGCAGCGCCGTCAAACCCTGCTGCACTTGACACACGATTACCGTGCATCTTTTTTTTTTGTTGACCCGGCTCGTGAGAAGGAGGAGGGCTTACGTGTCTATTCACAAGTCACCAGGAAGCGGGTGCCGCGGGCCGCGTATACACAAGAATCAAGATGAACACGACGACCAAGCGCCAGAAGCAGCGCAAGGTGTTGCTGATGGGCAAGAGCGGGGCGGGCAAGTCGTCGATGAGGAGCATCGTCTTCAGCAACTATGTGGCCAAAGACGTGCGGCGGCTGGGCGCGACCATTGACGTCGAGCACAGCAACATCAAGTTCATGGGCAACCTGATGCTGAACCTGTGGGACTGCGGCGGGTACGGCCGACTGCGCTGCGCAGTGCAATGATTGCAGGCTGACAGGCGCAGCCAGGACGGCTTTGTTGAAAACTACCTCACCCAGTCGCGCAACCACGTCTTCGGCTCCGTCGCCGTCCTCATCTTCGTCTTCGACATCGAGTCGCGCGAGTTCCCGGCCGACGTCGTCTCCTACTCCAACATCATCCGCGCCCTGCATGAATGCAGCCCCGCCGCCAAGGTCTTCTGCCTCATCCACAAGATTGACCTCGTCCAGGCGCGCTTGCGCCAGTCCATGTTTGATGAGCGCGCCGACTACATCAGGGAGGCCTCGGAGAGCTTCAAGGACACGGTCGAGTTCTTCGCTACCAGCATCTGGGACCAGAGCCTGTACAAGGCATGGACCAAGATCATCTACTACCTCATCCCCAACGCAGGCACCATCGAAGCCCTCCTGGAACAACTCGCCGAAGTCATCGATGCAAGGGAACTGATCCTCTACGAACGAACAACCTGCCTCACCGTCGCACACGTGACCCGACGAACTGAAGAACCCAACCCCTTCACTGACCGCTTCGAACGCATATCGAGCATCCTCAAGACCCACAAACAAAGCATGGCGTACGTCCCTCCCCACCCCCACCCCCACCCCCCTTCTCTCACCCATCCACTCACTCACGCCACAATAGCCGCCACACCAACATCCCTGCCGGCAGCGCCAACTTCGCCGAAATGCAAATCAAGACTGGCCGCTTCATGTTCTTCATCACCCGCCTGACCGAAAACACAAACCTGGCCGTCGCCATCCCGCCCTCAGAACAAGTCTTCAACGCCGCACGCGTCAACATCTTCCAGGCTCGGCCCAGATTTGCCGAGCTAGACATCGCATCGAAGCCGCGGCCGCCCATCCAACAAGCGTTCGCTGGCTCGGCGGATACGTCAGATTCGGCAGAGAGGGATAAAGGGAAGGTGAGGGAGGTAAGCGCGTGGTGAGGGGCTAATCCGGATGGACGCGGAATATGAAGTGGTGCGGGGATGGGGAAGGAGCAAGGCTCGTGAGGGCAGGCACGGCATAGAGCCATCCCCCCCGCTAAAGCCCGCATTTCCCCTGGCAGCGGTACCCCGAGCTAGAGTCCTACGCAAGGGACAAATGTTCTTTTTCCCGCAGCCTGCCAGCGGAATAGCCTTGTGTGGCAAAACGTACTGTTGCTAGGCATAGCAAGGAGGATTGGGCGGGGGCAGAAGAACGCCGCGTGTAACGATATCGGTCGAACGAATAAATACGAAGTTTACGTTGATTACTACTCGTGCTCAAAGACACAATTCATGCGTTTACGCAACCTGCATTTCCCCAGGTTAGGATCAGACGTGTGCTCGAAGCGAGGAGAGCTGCACATTGCGTGAAGATGTATCTAACGGTGTGTGACCCACCAGTCTTGACAGCCTACCTAAACCGCCGTACCAACATCCTATTTCTACTCCCGCGCTATCTCAACGGAGCGCTCTATTACGCCGCGTGAGATACATATTTGGCCTAATGCTCGATTACCATTAGTTTCGCTGTGTGGTCACAATAAGTGTTGATTGTTCCTAGTAATTTCACAGATTGTAAATTTTGTACTTGAGTTTTTTAGGAGATATATCTGGGGGCAATTAGTGTGGGGCTGATGCTTCAAGGCGAAGTACCTTTGGTAGCATCGCTATGGAATGCAGAGAGTGCGTATGTTTGCTTATATTTGCTGAGAGGGACGTGTTTACGTACGATGGTCAAAGGAATAGGATTGTATGCGGCCGAATAGCTCGTTCCTTTTCAAGTAATGCTAGGTGAGTGATGCGGGACGAGTAATGGCTGGGGGTCTTCCAAGGTTGTTTTTGTTCTTGACCGTATGGAAAACTACGGCACTAATTGGCGTTGGAGGCAGTACTTGGACGAATTTGGAGCACATTTATCTCTTGTCTTTGTAAAAGGTATATGGTGTAAATGAAATCTGGTGTGACTTGGCTTTTGATTCTCTTACTTGATTGATCGTCAAAGGAAGGTGATAATGTCATACTGCTACTCTTTCCATGCGTCCTTGTAGAAGGCTCAATGCACCGTGGAGCCGGTAATTTGGAAGGTGTGTATATTGCTTGTTGGATAGCTTACATATGTGACCAACTAGTTTCATCAATGTGAGTTTTTGTCGAGGTCTGAAAACTGAATTGACATTGCTGGTTGGCTAAGACCCCGAGGATGGATGGAGATATAAGGAGATAAAATTGCTAATCTACACCAAACAGTCTCTGGTAAGTTGCTCGCCTTGCACTCCAATTCATTCTATAAAGCTGACGGACAGTGCAACTGCAAGAGGTATCATGCCACCAATCGGCATGAATGGAAGGAGCAATTGGATCTCGGTCGCATTGTCATGGCGATAAGAACGCCGTGCTCGAATGAATCGAACGTACTCTCTAAATCGACGCAGGTCTTCGGGATCCAGTCTAGGTGTAACACACCTATCTGCCGGAACACGATTCACGGGGCAGGAGACGCCCGCCCGCGAGAATTGACGGGTGTACATCACCGAATCCCAAACTTCCTGATGAGTCGACTCAGGGAGATAATCCATGACACGCTCAAGGAGAGAGGTTGGCATAAACATGTACTCATCCATAGCGCTTATCATAAAAACCCAGTCCTCTTCCGCGTCTGTGTTGATTGACTCACCGATCGCCGGAGCGGTATCGTTGCGCACAGTTGAAGCAGTTTCGGCACCACGGGAATTAGTTCTCGCCGCTCGCCGGGCGCGGCGCGAGTTTCGGGTGGGATATGGATTCCATCTAGTATTTGTGATGTTCTGACCCAAAGGAGGCCGGTTACGTTCCTGCTGCGCGCGAGGACGAGGACGAGGACGAGGACGATTTAAGTCCCCATTATATGGCTCACCCTGTTGAGTAATGGGCTGGCCCCTAGGGTCTACTAAGACTTCTAATGGCCGGAACTGGACGTGGACACGCTCCACATCACGATGCTCAGCCTCTGGGGCCAGGCTCAGCCACCTAGGTACGCCCAAAATTCGGCCGTTCCGCACCGGAGTGTAGAGTATCCGTGAGGCGTCAGGATACTGTTGTCTTATTAGAATTATCAAGAGGCGCTCTTCCTCGTCGGTCGGCGCGTCCCGACCTTGCACTAGAATTTCTCTGGCATCCGGATCGAGAAACAGTAACCATTTAAACATGTCTGGCAGCCACTCTGTACGGCATAGAGGGCAAACCTTTTTTCGGCTGGGATCATTGACGAGAAACTGTAAAAGACAATTATAGCCGATGACATGCTCACAAGGAGTGAGATTCTTGATCTGCACAGATGTATGCGTGTCTGTATTCTCGCAGCAGATGGGACATACAGAGTCAGCATGCTTTGAGCCATGACCGTCCGCAACGAGTTCAGTATGTTCATGCATGAACTTCATACATTGTTCACGGCGTTCTTGGTATTCTTCAGCTGTCAATTGCGGTCTGTGAATTGGAGAACTTGGGGGGGCAAACTCAAGTGGGGGAGGAGTCGCCGTACGATCGGGAGGAATTGGCGGAGAAGGCGGCGGAGTACCCAGAGCGCCGAGAAAGGGCGACGTCAGCTCGCTAGCTAGATCTCGAAGGAAGCTAATACCACGCTGAATCCGGAAGCCCCAACCGGAAATGGATCCATCATACTCTTCATTGCTGCTGTTTCCTGGGACAGACATTGTAAAGGTTCCAACATGGAACCAGGGGGGCTTTGAGTATGTTGAAGAGTTATCAGCAAACAATGCGGAGCTGGACTGGAGCTGATGGGACCTGATAAGAGCAGGGAGAGCTGGGGAAATTTAAGTGGTAGTTTTTTCTAGTAACTTGGATCAAACTTTCCCCTATGGCTAACATAGTGACTACTCAACAAAAGAAGGCCACGTGATAGGCTGACCACATTTTTCACTAGTGAATCATGTACCAAAGGGGTGGTTAAATAAGATCAAAGCGTGCCTGTTAACCTTGTACTATATACATTACATGAAGAAGTAAATGCAAGCGTGAGTTATACAGTTTCATTTCTGAAGTGTAAAGCTTGAGTACATAGCAAATAAGAGTCGTATCACAGCTATGAGGTCTACTCAATCATTATACATAAACGTTATAAGGCCTAGTTGCTACAAGGAGGTTTAGGAAGCGCTGATCCAGAGATGAAGTGAGAGAGTTGCATTGTAATCAATGGCCGGAGAATTCTCTGCTCTCTTGGTATTCACCCCGATGGCTTTTTATATACCCTAAACGAACCACCAGGAATCCGCTTCACTCCAGCCGTATCGGCCCACAGCTGGCCGTAATTGTCTGTGGTCTGATAGCTTTCTGAGGGAGTAGCCTCTCGACTTCTTTGAAATTAACTGTGGCACGAATGTATATTACAGAAATAAAAATATTGTACTTCTAACACGCCGAAGTTGATTTTGAAAGCGGCGAAGTTTAGTAGTGCCTAATCCACTCACATTGCGACATAATGAGAGAATGTCGACGTGGGATTATGGTATCGAGAGTGGATACTATGTGCTCTACTCTTTTAACCGGTAGATGGACTCTTGATGCTAGAAATAGAATTGAACCTTGGAGGATGACGGGAAGGTTAGAGAGGAGACATGTGAAGGTGGTGGAAATAGCTAATACTCATGATAGCGAGTACGTACAGTGTTTTTTGTTGAGAAATGTATGAATTATACAATTGATAAACTTAAAGTGCGGTGGATGGACGGAATTAACTGTCTTTATAAGCCTGGAGCCGTTCGTGCATACTCTTAGTACAAAAATGCGAATTGGCTGACCCGTTTACCACCTAATAGTCAGCCAGCATTGACTATTGATTGTTCCTTAGTGTGCCATAGAGTTATACTCTTACACGCAGAGATTATAAGTGGGGGGTTCTTTGCAAACTAGGGGGGCTATATAAGTTCATAATGATATGTGATAAGGAGCTAACTAAAGTATAATAAATTAGGTCTATATCGATGAGTAAAAAGTCTTAGCATAAGGATAATCCCATTTGCTGAGGGATTGAAGGGCAATGATACATAGGCAGCAAATCTGGCATTGACACAGATGACTAGAGAGGAGACGTCTAGATTTGATAGTCAAACCATGGCTTGAGCGAACGAGATACGAAGAAATCGGAGAGAGTAAATCTCTGGCATTATTGATGTCAACTTTCTGACCCGAAGGATGATTACTACCGAGATGTGATGATTGTATAGTGAAATACCTGACACACTGTCCTATGCCCTGATGTGTAACGACTTCAAGGAAGTAGGCACCATTGCCTCAGTTATGAAACTGTGTCATTGCCATTGTATAAAGTGGCGCATACCAAACAGAAGTCGTGTTAGTAAAACGTAATTCGACGTTGCCTTATAGGCGAATAGTTCTGTTTTCATAGTCTTATTTTTAGCGCTGATCGAAGAGAAACAACCGAAACCGCCGTTAGCATGAGATATGTGTCATCACAGTGCCGTGAAACTTACTACTATATATGTAGTTTGGCGAGAATATGAAGTGATACCTTGCGAAAATTGACTCTGTCCTGCACCAATGGAGATGCTCGGAAGGTATTGATTCGGTCCGTTCACTACTATCGACACTCAATTTTGTGTATACTCTCATATCGCCTTTACAAGGAATTGCTTGCGGTAATGGTACTATTAGGGAGAAGATGGTACGGTCAGGATGATACCAGTGGAATAAGGCATGGTCTGGCAGGCAAAGCGACGTTGATATGCTAAATGGAAACAAAGCAGAAATAACAAGAGGTAGAATAACTTAGCGCGGAGCGCTAAATGTTGGCTGACAGGAATGATGAATATAATCGATGGTAGCTTGAAAACTTTCATCTATAAACTTTATAAATGTAGCGCTATAATGTGCTTTACGATGGCAAGATGCTGCTGTGTAGACCGGATGCTAATTTGAGGGTGCTTGGGAGTAAATGACAGGCTAAACCAGCATCAAGGTCGCGATGAGCATCTCGTTCAGGGGAGAGGGGGTCTCTGAGCTAATTATCGAGGCATGTTTCGGCATCAGCCGATTAATGAGGCTCTCCCAAAGTATGTTCCAGATCGCCAACGTTAGTTCATATCTCGGGTAGGGCTAGTCTGCGAAAGTAAAGTTTCTTTGAATCGCCTTGCGTGTCGGCGCAAGGAAGCACCGTGCATCATGATTCGTGGAATCAGGATACTTCTCACACGCAAACAACTTTGGAGAGTCCTCCGCGGCAGTCCCTTGACTCAACGGGCTCCATTCTTTCAATGTTGTTGGGATGTAGCATGTGCATCAACAAACCGATAAAGTGGTTGTTATGTAGGTTCCATATGGATTTCGGTCTCATGACATTGGCATGCAAGACCCACACTGTCCGAAGCCCAACTTTGCAATTGATACCTAGTTAGTACGGACCACTAGGTAGATGCATTTCTGAAATGTGGCAAATCTTGCTATCATCAAACGAGTGCGGCACATTAGAAAATTGTGGCGTTAGAATTCGTCGACCGAGCTCGAGGCCAGTGACATTCCGGCAAACAAAGCAACCGGCACATGAAGACGCCATGCTGTTCACAGCAGTAAGCCCGGCCACAGTAGCTTAGGTATTAAAGCCGTTTCAGTTCGAAGGCACCTTATCCATGCGGGGTATCGCGGCATTCAAACCGAAGGCAAAGTAACTCCGTGAACTAGACGCGCCTACTTGGCGGTGACATTCCGTAAAGCAGCGTCAGGAATTGGCGATGCTGTTGAGAACAGCATTGGGCGATATCTGCCACGTGCAGTACATTGGACAAGTGCCATGTATTTTAGTGGTACGATTTTAGCTGTTGGTATTCCTAGCATGTGAAATCATTTGTAATGGAGATATCCCTGCACCTGCGCCGTAACGGTGCTTAGGTATTATCTAATTAATGTAGATGATAGCTCTCTGTTAAAAACATTTGCACTTTGATCTTTGATACAATTCTAGGGTAGAAGTTTTATGAAAAACGATTGATCCGTGCTGCACATAGTCCTG
The DNA here is from genome assembly GCA_028456235.1 of Ophiosphaerella narmari. Classification (NCBI taxonomy): domain Eukaryota; kingdom Fungi; phylum Ascomycota; class Dothideomycetes; order Pleosporales; family Phaeosphaeriaceae; genus Ophiosphaerella; species Ophiosphaerella narmari. Next base: position 121,149 of record JALNQA010000025.1, on the reverse strand, counting down.
AAATCACGATGTCGTCAACGGTTCAACTTCAAATCGGAGACGGTAGTGAAGCACCCTAGTATGGCTATCCGTTGCGCATAATAGTCCGATAGTGGCTCTCACCCCGGTTTGCAGCAGGAACATTACTTGATTGAGAAGCGGCCCGATGCGGATATGAATGCGGGAAAGAGAAGTTATAGACGTACCTGCAGCTGAGTCACCAACAGAAAACCAACGGAAAACCAACACAGCCGGCGTGTTTTGCGCTATCATCTGAGTAGACCAAGGCCCGGATTTGTTCCGAGCGGTCAATATGCTAGAGATAGATTGAGACACATTGAGGCCCTTGTTGACCTATACCTCATCTAGTCTCAAGAACGCGCACCCGACCAATGGGTACCTCCGACTTACAAGGCGTTGCAGGCACATCATCCGTATACGAATGCACGCTCAAGCTTCGGCAATCATGCCGTAAGTGTGTAGAGTAAGCGAGAAGACCAGGGATTTCAGGGTGTGCCTCAAACACACCGTTGAAGACCCTAGCCATCTCCTCTAGTCCGGCTTCGATTAAGATCTTTAACTTACCCCTAGCGAACCAGGTCTGTGGGCCGCGATCGCTGAGGCTCATATACCCTTGAACACAAGTAAGCGAGTTGCAATGTTCAAAGGGTGGATGTGATGGTTGTAGATGACGACCCGTCCTCAAGACTAAAAAAACGACAGATGTCATTGCGCCTAGAGTTGCGCATTGTTCTGATGCCGTCCTGGTCCGGTCTGTGGAGGCGTCTGTTTAGCCGGATATGAGCTCATGTCGTACACAGTGACAAAAAAGGATTTCTCGAGAGTTGACTGTTTGAAATCGTTGACAGGGACACCCACATATAACTAATGTGGAAGGTGTATCGTTTGCAGACTGAAAGTCTGGGCCAAGCGTAGCAGAGTTGTCTACTGAGTTTCCTTTCCTGGGATGCTCAACGGACATTTGACGCAAAATGCACGTCATTGAGGGCTTTGGAATATTCCATTGTTAATCAATTTGGTCATGATATTGTAAACTTTGATTGATGCCCCGGGATCTGCAGCTAGGGTATGTATCGAATTGAGACGATACTGAATTAGCGAAAAGGATGTAGATAAGCTGTAAGGCAAGAGCACCGTGTAGATGAGTGAAATATGCAAGTGAGATGTGTCTGGTAGATACTGGAGAAGTGGATTGCCTAGAGCCAGAGAGAGGGTAATGCTCGGCGATTTCTAGATACAGGTTCCAAGATAGGCTAGCGGGAGTTGCCCCCCTCCCCCGCCTTCCCAACTAGGAATTCATAACAAAAAATTTCCAGACGGCCAACACCTGAACATTAGACCAGAGCCCGGCTGCTCACGATGGCGACTTTGGACGAAGATGCAATAGACGAGATTCTCTACCTGTCACGTGCGAATGAAGCTGCCGAACTAGCCTCATATCTCTCTGAGCTGTCAGCTCAAACGAAGCGACCCAGCGTTGAGCTTGTAGCTGTGGCTATTGATCCCGTCACGAAGAATGGTGCGCTGCATTATGCAGCAGCAAATGGACATACTGGTATGCCCTTCAACCGGCTCTCTTGTCTAGTCTAGCGCTGACTGAAGTGACAGATATCATCAAGTTACTCATATCTGAAAGGGGCGAGAAGGCAGCACCAGAGCTCATCAATGCCGTAAATGAAGCTGGAAACACTCCACTCCATTGGGCAGCCTTGAATGGACACCTTGAAAGTGTAAAGCTTCTCATCCAATTCGGGGCTGACGTCACCATCATCAATCGGGCGGGCCACGATGCAGTGTTCGAAGCAGAGATAAACGACAAAAAGGAAGTGGTAGATTGGTTGCTCGGAGCCGTGGAAGAGCTGGAGAATGGCATTGGTCAACCTGGCGAAGGGTCTGAGCATATCGACGAGGACATGGATAACACAGATAAGAGTGTCTCGCAAGCGAGCACAGCCTCAGTGGAAGATGTTAGGAAGCAAATGGCAGATATGAAGACCAGGGATGGTTCTTCCCAGGATGGCTGAATCAGCTTGGTGGCTTGGCTGCAATCAGGAATATATTGCTGACATTCGTCTGCCCTACCGCGGCTCATATCACTACCAATAGCAACTGGCTGGCGGCAAGGTTCCCACGTGGTGGGAATCCACCTCGTGGGGTGAGGTGGGATAATAGCAGCACGGGATTGCAACGCGGTACTCGTACATTGAGTTGATAATGGGCAAGTACGGAGGATTGTATTCGCATGGTTCATACGTTCATACCCATGAGTATTGGGGCTTAGTCATGAGCCGCAGGGTTACGACCTGGGGTAACAAGCCTTTCCATAGATGGCGTATAAAGCTCGAAATGACATAGCCTAAGCTCTGATTTACTTAAGTGCTATCCAAAGAAAAGATCCATGTCCACGCCGCCTTTGCTATTCATTCAGAGCAGTGATCCAAAGGCACAAATTAGTTCCTACCGCTAACGCCAAAGATGCCTGGTATATGCGCCTGGACCTAGTAGACTGCTGGTGGCTACTTTGTATTAGTAGATGCAGAGATGTGTCTTGCTGTTTCTTTCCCTTACCACCCGCTGGGAATCAGTCCAAGAGCCAAGCGCGACGCTTCTGCTCCTTCTTCTCGTGGCGTTTCTGCTTGTACTCCTTGAGTTGCTTCTTCGTCAGGGTCTTGCCGCGGCGCTCGGCTTTGAGGCTGCGGCCATCGTGGCTATTGGCAGCTGCGTCCACGTCAAAAAAGGCGTTCATCTGCCTCTTGCTCTTATTCTCGTCGTTATGCATCTCAGGTCCTGCTTCAGCTTGCTGGAACTTGCCCGTGAAGCGGTTGAAGTGAGCCTGGACCCCGTAGTTCTGAGCACTGGGGATTGGCAGGCTAGTACCAGCTGTTCCGGCAGCGGCCTGCTCCTCCTTCTCCTGCTCCTCTAAGGCCTCGCGAGCATAGTCAGCGTTGGGGTCGTAGCTGCCATGGATTGCTGGGTTGTAGCCGCCCCACATGCGTTTGGGTGGAGGGCTAGTGCCAGGCGCGCCCGAGCTTGTGGTGTTGGTAGCACTGGCACTGCTGGCGGGGTTCCTGAATTAATCACATATTAGGCCGGGTTGGGGCAAAAGAAATCAAAGAAGTCAGCAAACCTGTCGTACGGATTATAACTAGTAGTGGTGGCCGCAGGAACGCGCGGATTCTGCCACTGGATAACTCCGGTAATGCTGTTGCGGAAGTACCAATTTTGCGCGGCTGCATCCCAGAGAGGAACCCAGCCATCGTCGTCCTGGCTTGGAAGGGGCTCGTCAGGCAGCGGCGGCGCATCCTCGTCAGGCAGTGGCGGATTTGCAGCTTCAGTGGAGTCCTTGTTCATGTCGGGGGTCGCTGCTGCTCCCTTAGGCTGGCCCTTCTCGTGGCCGGCAGTGCCCTGCTCCGCGTCATTGCGGCTGGCAGTCATGTCTGTATGCAATTCAACTGTTCTATTGATATGCGTTAGTGCTGGTGCGCTAGCAAGAATGGCTGTCGTGCTGGCGGCGCGGTGGCTTTTGGTTGCAAGATTGCGATGTTGTGAGGCCTTCATGCGCGCATTGAAGTGGTTGGGGAGAACATGCGCTAATGGCTTGGCGGTATCACCTGACCGGCATTCACTTCGGGGCAACACCCAGACCACCGAGGCTACGCTCTCGCCTCGCTTCAGTCTACGTCGATCTGCGGCGTGCCTGCATCTCGGCCCATCCATTTTCATTTGCCGGAGTTCGTGTGCTTGATTCTGCTCGGCTCCTGCGACGGGCAGCAATCATCGCAAGCGTCACGACATATTACCACATGTCGGAAGGGTGTATGCGCTCTGGTGTAACTTACCGCAAGCACACCTCGCATAGACGTCTTCAATTACGCGTGCTGACCCTGCAACGGTACGCTATCGCCGATTCAGCCATGGCGAAACCAGAAGAAGGCTTCTAATCACATACGCTGTCTCTTAACCAAGCCTCTTATATGCCCCAGCAACGCATGACCTTGGAGCTGCATGCGCGGGAAACCGACAGCAAGGCCCGGGAGACCTTTGGCGCAAGCCCCATGCAAGCAAAGAAGCAGCGTCAACTTAGGGGAGCCGGGACGCTTGGAGGATCCGCCAGGCGCATCGAGATGGGTCAGCCGCTCAACGGCTGTAAACTTCATTCCGATCGGACCTGGTGCCGCTTTAGTGGGGAAGCATGTGTCGTGAGCAATCTTCGTTCGTCCTGCTGCGTTCGGCACTCAGCTAATGCCCTTTTCTGTCCTCTCTTCTCCTGCGTTGAGAGGATACGGTTTGCTGGCGACCAGGGCCGGCAGCCGGCGCCTCTACTTAGACTACTTTTTGGTCGCATTGTTGCTGTTTATTTGCTCTTGCGGATCAGCATGAAGCATCGTCTGCGCTTGCCGGAATGGCTGAGGACAGACCACACTGCGTTCCATTAGCTGCATCAAGCCCTTTGCCAAAGTCAATCTATGTGGAGCTTATTGGCTAGAGAGGCAGGAGGCTTGGTGAACCCGATGCCAGGTCTGGAGAATTAGTTTCGGCAAAATACAAGGACAAGGACAAGGACAGACACAGTTCACTGCATCCCGTCGCCTCTCCCTCGTCCGCATGATCGGCGCCAGTCATGAACATATAGCTGTGGTTGGTCAGATGGGCGGGGAACGGCCGCCTGTTAGATCTGGGGGCTGAAGTGGCATCTCATAATTGCTCACGTACCATTCAATCGCCGTATTTCAAAGGGACGGCTACTGCAGTGTCCTGCATCAATCTGCATCTCGCAGCAGGCCAAACACGCTACGCAACACCTCGCGCAGCTTGCAGAAGGTTTGTCTCTGCCGCGCTGCACCTACTCGATATCGCACCAATATTGCCTGTCCGGTTCACTGACCACCCTGGGCACGTTCCAGGATTCCCGGGTCTCAAACAGCGAAAGCTCCACGACCATGTTCCTGGCAGTCTGTCACTTCTTCACACTACTGGGACAATAGGACAGATACGTTTTGTGAACGCCGTCCTTCTACCCTGAGGCCTTCAAACTCCCAGGGACTGCCCCGGCTCTGCCGCAGCACGGTGCCCTTTACTCTGATCGCTTCCTACCCGGTATTATTATATTTATTGCTATTATCTTCCACCATCTACCCACAGCCAGTTGAAGCTGGGTTTGTTGCCTGTCCAGCGACTCTTTGCACACAGAGTGCCGTCTGCGCTGCACACACCAGTCCTGTGCATGTAAGTTCATTCCCGTAACGCCCCCTACATACGTTCTTACATGCCCTGTTGCCCCTCGGCTACGGTCCAGCATTTCCCGGAAGTGCGGTGGAAACTTGTCAGACGTCAGCCCTGCACGGACTGTTGATTCTCTGGCTTTTTTCCAGAACCTTGCCGTCTGCAATACCTCGCAGCGGGTATTCCATTGCAGGCCAGACGCACGCAAGTGCACTCTGTTCTCTGGTCACCTCTTCGCCTTCTTCAAGTATCTCCTTGAGCCCGATAATTTGAATGCGAGCTCATGACCTGGCTGCCTTAGTGACAATTCTAGAAAGGTGCCTGAATCTCAACGTATCCTGGCTACATCTGTCCCTCGTTCTTAGTCCTCCATGTGGTCGGTCAACCAATGTACCGTGGAAGCTGTCCCACTCCAAGCGGCGAACGTCAAGACTCACCCACTTCCACCACCATGTTCGTCAACATGAGTCGCCCACCTAGCATCCCGTCACACCCGGGGCCTCCACAATCTTACAATTTGTATTCAGCAACTCATGCCATAACTTCTCGGCCCGAGATTCTCGCTCCAGGCCAACATATTCGCCCAAGGAACCCTAGTGGAAGTCAAAGTAATGCGCAACAGCTACCAAGTCTTCGCACCCTCCTGGAACCTGAATTACTTGACAAAAAGCCGTCTGATCCACCGTCCCGACCAGGCAATGCCCAGCATGCACACGGCATGTCTGGTCGCTACGAATCTGACAGCCCAACCTTGAAGAGACGGCATGACTTCGATGGGTACACCTACGCTTATTCCGAGCACAATGCTATCGCTTCTCAAACACCATACGCTCATCGCCAACCTCTTCCTAGCGCAACCGCCGATACCCAATCCGTGGCTTCCTCAACACCAGGCTCAGCCTTCAGCGTCAATCATGGAGAGCTTCAACGACGTAGCAGCTTCGCCCAACCATCATACTATGATCAGATGAGCAAAGGCTTTCGACCACAATCCACGCCCTCTGACCCGACCCCAGCACTCACTAATCAGGCAAGCCAGGAAGATCTCGGAGATGCCAACAGACCCATCAGGCGACGCATTGACGGTTCTTCACGTGCTCCAGTTCGATCATCACGATGCTTAGGGCAGCGCGAAATAGCCGGCGAAGGGCTATGCTATATCTATGAGGATGGCACATATTGTCGAGCTATTATAGATGGCGAACCTGTCAACCCATCATGGGGTATCACAAAAGCCGGGAAACCACGCAAGCGGCTTGCTCAGGCATGCCTTACCTGTCGTGAGAAAAAGATCAAATGCGAACCAGGTTACCCGAAATGCCATCAGTGCGCAAAATCGCAGCGAGTTTGCAGAGGGTATGTCCTTGCCAAGTCTCTAATGTGTTTTCCCCCTCATACGATGGAGCCCCGTGCATTGACTTAGTTGATTCGTCTTATGATTTTGCGGATTGTATCACTTAATGACAAATACTGACCAATAGCAGTGGCCTCAACCAAGCTGGCATTAGCAATGCATCTGGTGAGACATCACCGTCTAGTTCCGCGCCGGTGTTTAAGAACTCGCCGTCAGAAGTCGTCAGCTCCGCAGCTGGTCCCGACAGAATCAGAGCTCCCGGAGAGCTGCGAGAACATTCGACACAAGCTGAATGCTGGAGCACTGGCATCCCATACAAAACTCGAAAGTTTCGATCCACCCCCATGGTATCTTCAAGAGGTATGTCCGTACAATCGCTAGATTCAGACTGGAGCGGTTCTGGGAATGACCAGGGCATGGATGATCACAGGCGAGGTTCATACCAAGACCAGTTCGCTATCCAATGGGAAGAGGATCCATATGAAACAGACCCCAGCCTTACTATGCATCTTCTGGACCTGTACTTCCTCCATGCTGGACGTGCAACGTACGGTATGTTTCCTCGCAGGCCATTTATTGCGTGGGTAAAATCAGGCCATGAGAAGAATCAGGATCACTTAATGCTGTTGTATACCGTTTTAGCATTGGGTTCACTATTTTCCGCGGATCCAGAGAAACGCATCTTAGGGAAGCGATTTGCAGCTGTTGCTTCATACGCCGCAGAAAAGCGCTTTGGAAAATTCACTCTGCAGTTATGTCAAGCGAGACTGATGCTTGCTTTGTATCTCTTTGCGAAGGGAAAGTCTCAAGAAGCTTGGGATTTCTGTGGAGCTGGTCTGCGAGCAATCAGTGCGCTGAAGCTCAACACTGAGGAAGGCATAAAGGAGCTGGCAGACAGTATACCGGATCTGGACTTTGGCTTCGACCGCTGGACTTACGAAGAATGTTGCCGCCGCACCTTCTGGTCTGGGCTGCTGATGGATGTAAGTTACGATGCGGCAAAGGCAACGACATCCCCTGACTTAAAGCAACAACAGCGATACAATGGCTTCTTTGGTGGTACCCTTTTTGTCATCAGTATGGAAGACACCTACGTCCGACTCCCATGTCCGGATGATATGTATGAGGCATCAACACCTTGTGATGCTCCCTTCTTCGACGAGGAAATATTTAACGCGCAGAATTCTCCCCAGCCTCGCTTCGGACTTATGGCATATCTATGCTTGATCTCGGCACTTTGGGGGGACGTCCTGACTTTCACGGGAAGAGCCGCTCGAAGACCCGCGAGTGGATATGAACGGCATTATGAAGCTTTTTACATTAAAACCTACGAAAAGCTCGATACTTGGCACACAATGCTGCCACCTAATCTAAAATACAGCCCACAAAATCTAGACAATAGTATAACGGAGGGCTATGCGGGCACATTCATGTCTCTTCATGCTCTTTACCACGCGGCAATCATTCGACTCAATCGACATGTCCGTATGAACGCGATGCCGGCTGATAAGATTCGCCGTAATGTTGAACAATCGTTCCGACATGCGTCCAATTTCCTATCAATGGCACATTCGTTGGCTTCGGCGAATCGCCAACAACGACTTCCTCCAAGTACCACGGACGAATTCCTATTCTCGACTCCTTTCCCTGGATACGCTCTCATGCTTTCTATTGATGTGCTTACATCGGCCGGCACTTACCCAACGTTACCCAATCTCATAGAAACTGTCAGCACTGCAATGTCCTGCATTGAAGAACTAGCAGCTTTCTGGGCCTCGGCGCGATCACAACACAGGGCAGTATCAAATCGTTTGAAGCAACTCACCGAGATGGCTATGCTTGAAGGGCAAGGTGTGAGAAACGGTAGCCACGGACAATTCTGGAGGGTCAGCGACAGCCTTGAATCGGCTTTCGGCAATGACGACACGGTATACAGGATGGAGGATCAGATGTTGTTTGATGTTGTCACACAGCTTACAAGCCAGTAATGTCTCAAATCGATGACCCCGTGATCCACGCAATGCTATCAACAAATCCAAAAAGTCACCAGTGCCTCACTATTTTCACACTACGGATGTTTTCTCCTGCTACTGGTGTTTAGGCTATCTTTCCTCAAATCGCATGGCGCGTACATATTAGGGGACGTGCAATCAAAAACTTATGCACAACGTTTCCACTATAGTGGTCGGAGAATTCCTAAGGCTACCTCAACGCACTCGATGCTTCAGGTTCACCTAGGAGCACCCAACAATGCAGTGGATTGAAGTAGACGATATTGCATATTAAACTTATCGCTGCAAAGAATTCGCATCAGCAGGACTCAAATACAAAATTTTGCTGCTCCGCGAGGCGCAGGAGTATTCTGGTGGGCTGCGTAATGTATTAAATTCTCGTGTAAATTTACTCTCTGTTCGTTGGACAAGGCGTTGGGATTCTATTAAAGTGGTGACGACGGAGTACCATGGGGCGTTTTTTTTTTTGCTTCGTTGACGACCAAACTTATCTATGCTCCTATGACGGAACAAATCGTTTCAATTTGGTCTTGATGTCTGTTAAAGAGGTCGAGAAATGCGAGATTACACCAGAGCACAATGAGTGCCTCATCGTACAAGAAATGCTCAGACAGCGCCACGATTGCTTCGGCAAGCCCGCACAGACTTGAAACTCTCTCCCCAATCCAGCAATCCTATTAAATGGTCACCTGATCAACGAAGGAGATCCAGCAACTTAAATAGCATGACTGAGCTCTAGCCTATGAACCATGCCAACCTGAGGTGTGGTACAACCCGACATCCACGCTCTCCATGTGCGTGGTGCCATGCAACAAAACGGTCACCGGGGTTCGGGTTAGCAGCACAAGGGAGACGGAACGACGTCGCACAAAAATTAAGGACGGGTATCTAAAGGCAACTAAACCGTGGCATACGATAATCACCATGCCGATCCTGTGCAGCAAAGAGTTTGCGCTACAATACGAAGTAGCCATGCACTTGTGGCAAATGTGACAGTATCATCCCTCGATCGCCAGCGGTCGCTGCACAATATTCAGATTTCCGACAACGTATACTCAATTATACACGATTTCTAAAAGCCGATTTGTTTTGAATTCCATGTGCTTACCATGTTCACAAAGGGTAGGTCTTGCGGCGATCTGAGCAAAGCTACTGCGCGTGCTTCAGCCTCAGTCGCCGATCGCTGACCAAGTAACAATGAGGCCAAGCCGTATGCAGGCGGATCACCACACTATCCAATACAATCACCCCTCAGTCAGACGTCCTGCAGACGGGAAAAGAAAACATGACAGCTGTTCGGCAGACGTTGAGCTCACTTGGCTAGACAGTGCAAGGCATCCTAGGCTGAGGACCGTGGGAACTCAAGCCATTGTCAGGCCAGATGTCGTGCAGCATCCACCCGGCTCTTAGTGCGTTCAGCCGGACGCGTATGCAAAGCCATGGCTGACAAGGCGCTCTAAACTTTATCCAACTTTGTGATTTGCCAACACACCCGATAGCTTAGTAGTACCCGAAGGGCGTGTCTGGTTAGAATGCTTCACATGTGCGATTAGTAGGACCTTTTTGACTGCAAGGTTTAATGGCTTTACATGTGCGCGTAAGTTCGCCTGCGACAGCATCAAGACAAATGGTTGTATCCTCCCCCCTCTTTGATGTGCAGACTGCATTGACTCGTCATACCACCAAGCGTCTCTAATGGCGCTCAATCAATGAAAACACACTAATCGGATGAGCTGCCGAGCGGCAGTCAAGAGATTTGTGCTAATGAGTAGTTTGATCTTCCATGGCTCGCATGTGCGTTGGTGCTGATACTAGTGTGCCTGAAAATGGTATAGTTCATAATCGATCGGCACGAATGTCAATAGAAGCCAATGAACAGTAGCTGCTGTGTATATCGAATGATACACATGTGAAGTGTAAGGGCCACGACTAGACCTTGCGTGGAAAGCGTTGAGATATTTAGCATTAGCCGAATACCTTGATTTATCCCTTTCACAATGTATATGGCTCCGCAACCTGTTCAGCTTAAATCAATGTACGTATCTCGCATTCAGGATGATTTCCGTCACTGCGCGGAGGAATGCTCAGGATAGGAAACGGGCCACTTCCAGCAAAGGGGATTGATAGTGATGACATGTCTCTAGGCTTAGAACATTGTTCGTCCCAGCTCCTAACCAGAATACAATATGCTTACTTATGCCTAAATCTATTTTGAGACTTCGATACTTGTTACGTAGCATTCTTCTTTCTGACACCAGACATATCAATACCTCGTTCCTTCATGTTAGCCAACGCTGCCTTGCCCACATCAACAGTGTCATCTCCATCAAAGAATTTAGCAATTTCTTCCATGGGTGTGTATCTAGCCGTCGGTCAGATAGGTCTTCCATTACGCGAAAATGAAAGACACACGTTGCCCCCACAATGCAGAAGTAAACAACAACAACCTCGAAGGCTAGGAAAACGCAGTAGAAGAAGTAATACTTCCATTTCAATGCATCCAAAATGAGCTCGTTCACAAATTGATTGAAGAACAAAGCAGCCGTGACACAGAAATTGAGCCATACAAAGCCCTTTGCACGCAGCCCATAGGGAAGAATATCCGTTGTATAACCAGCCATGATGCCAGATCTGATATCATAGAAGAAAATCGAGACATAAAGCCCCGTCCAAGACCGTTCTAGGGCTGAATGGGTCGACGGCCTAGCTTGTCAATAAAAAGGGTGAACGGAAAGTTCTCGCAGAGTGCGAGCGTCTTCATACTTCTATTGATACCAAGCTACGTCTGAGCATCAGTCATGCCGACGTTGTCCATGACATACCCGAGGTAGTATGATATCAGATCATTTCCACTCCATTGACTAAAGAAACCAATTGCGGTAATAATTATGATCCTCTTGCGATTGCCTTTAGTTTTGAGGAAGTCGCTCCATCCGGTCTGTCCGACTCGCTTATCAAATTCGATGGCGGCTTTGGCTTCGGCATACTCGAACTCGTTTGTTCTCCGTGCCAGTGGGAGAAAATATGGAGGACTTCCTTATGGCGATCTTTGTTGCGGCGGCGATTCAGGCATGAAGTAGGTGAAGCCGAGTATTATCAACGAGCTTGACAAGACCAGCAAGAAACGTAAAAAAAAAAAGGGCTGATCTAATACTCACCAAATAGCTTGTAGTAAGCTAGGGAGACGCCATTACCAGTCGCTCTATACCTTGTTAATGTCCTACTCTTCCTTAACAAAGCAGACGTAGTTAGACCACCTTTATTTGAAGCCTTCCAAAAGTTACCTAGCTAGCGATGAACGCGCCCGAACGGTAACTTGCCCCCGAGAGTGTTACTAAAACAGCACGGTCTTAAGGATGAGCGATCTCAACAATTAGCAGGGGAGCAGAGGAAAGCACGATAGTGTCTCCAAATCCAAGCACAAACCTGGCGGCAATAAACATGGCAATATTCTGTGCCCCAGTCTGGACCCCTACAACGAGCAGCATAGTGGCGCAACCAATCGCCCTACCAATCTTTCTTCCCCTCCAATCAATTAATTAGGGCGTGAATATCGATCCAACCAGCGACCCGAGCGACATTGAACTATTGAAGAAACCAAGTAAGGCACCACGGGTGCTCCCCGAAGTAATTCTGCTAGTAGCTCAATGGCTGAAGATCGTTGACCACGGATCCATCGAACCCGTTTGCGGTGTTTGTTAAAATAAGGATAACAATATAGAAGTAAGGCATGCGTAGATTGGGTCGTTTCCACTATGCAATGCGTTCGAAAACACGACCAGCGAAGAATAAGTGCCCTTTCGGCGGTTTGACAGGTAGCACGTTCTGAGTGGCCGAAGGTGGGCGGAAACTGATCGTCATGATGCAGTACTATTGCTGCTGTTGAGAAGAGAGGTGGAGTATGTACAACACCGAACCAAGGTACTGGTATATGTTCTAATATTTATACTATCGATATTGGTGACCTTAGGAGGTGGTGCAGTATGTGCATTAGCGCCTACAGGTGATTGGACTGTCGTGTGAAGTTGTCCCAGACAACCGTTATGCGTTCCCAAGGGCATGGCTCCAGAAAAGCCAAGCTGGTTGAATTGTTTATATCTACCTGTATTCTTCCGCAGCACATCCCGCATTGTGGCGACAGATCCCTCGTCCGGCGTATCGCTAGTTGGCTTAGGTATCTGCAGTTGTTCCCGGGTGTGATAGCGGGAAAGGAACAGTGCCTCCATGGGGCAAACAGCCTAAACACTGCAGTTATCATGAGAATGGGGTTTATGGTCTCTTGGTTAGTCCCACCATGCAACGCTAATGTCTACCCGAGGCAAGATCTCATTGAATAGTTAACCTAGTGCAAAGGCACGCGAGCAAGCCCTTGGTGTCTTCCACGAATTGAAGCTAAAGACTACGAGTACCAAGACATTCCTTCTCAGTGGCCAATCGACTCTGGCTAATTTCAACGTGTACCCCGCTGCTGTTTGCCCTTTGGGTCTGTTGTATGCATATCCAAAGCACGGATAGAATATGTGGAAAATCTTGGAATTTTTTTACTAAGAAGTTGTGCTGTTATTATACTGCACGTTTAAGAGATGATTCTGGAGGTCGGCACATCTATATACGAGATTGCTGGATGATTGACGCGCTATGGCGCTAGTGTAACCCACCTCGGCAGTTCCAAGGCCGCCCTCGCAACATGATGCTCAGACGATGCAGAAAATAAACGGCTTACCAGCACGAGAATCGGATAAAGATGAAGCGCCAATTCATGTTAACTTGTACTCGCAGTTGTGGCATCATCCGCTTTCCACTCAACACAGTACTAAAAATCAAATGCCATCCACTAAAACATCCTCAAAGTTTACATGTACTTTGCCTCGCACGTTACTGTCTTTTACAGCACATACTCCGACCACAGGACCCGCAGAGTCCTTATCACTCAATACCATAGTATCTATCTACCTCAGCCAATGTCCGCATGCATTTACCGTCTACTGCATACGAAATTTTGTAATCCAACTCCGCATGTTGTATTAAGAGCTTCGGTCGCTGAATTTTGCCACCCGCCTCCTCCTTTATTGTTCGATCAACTCCCTTTGCCTAATTGGAAACATGAAACTTGACATTATGTGATGATGATGATGATGATGATGCGTAATATATACGAAAAAAACTGGTGTTCGTCTTTGTAAATAGCTAAGCCGGCAACGAAGCTTGAATCAGCTAAGTTGAAGACATCGAGAAGTGTAACGCTGCTGGCTCCTTACAGGTGTCGTTGACGTCTGCCGACGAAGGAAGGCGATCTTTCGGCACAAAAGAGATTGTGTATCGATGCAGTAAGGGTAATGCCTCTCCCCGAGTTCTTGTAGCGAGAGAGCTCTGGGTCGTAAATATACAACATATCGGCACTGGAGCGGCGGTGAGTCTCGCATGCTCGCTGACATTTCCAACCCCTTCTAGCTGCATTTTGGCTCGATCGAATTTCAGCCAGCCATCTCCACCCCACTTGCCTCGGATTAGGAATGTTCCTCTTCTTAGACCATAAAGTCCTGTTGCGCCTAGCCGTCTACCAGACAGGCGCCCTATCATTGCCCATCCAGGCCCTCAAACACCTCATAGTGTCCAGTACATTGCACATGTTCATCCACGTCAGCTGCAGCGAGTATTGCTTTTTTTTTTGGAGATGGTTCATACAGGCCTCATATAGTCTTACTCCGTGCCATTGCCACGGTATGACCTTCATGAGTGCCACCTTCAGCCACCACCAGATAGTAAAATGAGTTTGCCGAAGTAGATTTGTGGGCCCTCGGGGTAGACCCCTCCTGTTCCGTTCCACAATTCTTTCTCCCTCCAGTTTTGACGTCAATCTCGAACAACATGGTCCTAATCTTCGGGTCAGGAGGCTTGGAATCGACTAGATACACTTTCCCTCCTGTATCAGAGAAAAGGCTCGAGTCGATACCATAAAAGGCGAGGTACACAGGGTCGCTCCAGTTATTGGGGTAAACATCAGCATAAGCATCGGTGTAAACATGGATGGTAAATATGATAAAACTCTGCAAGTCAAATTGTGATCAAACTGGTAGAGCGATTCGCGACATTTGTGCAAGCTGTGTAGAATGTGCCATTGCGATGACGAACTATTAGCGCATAAAGGCCACCCGACGTGGCAAAGTGGCTGCTGACTTACCTATAGATCAACGTACTAGATCTGGCAAGGCTGAGTTATTCTAATCAATTGATAGTATTACCTACTCTTAATCAGGGCAATGCAAAGTAAATATATATGTACGGGAACATACCAATTTGTTTCCGGTGACCTAGGTCCCGAGAAGCGGATACCGGCAAGCTGGGAAATAAGTGGAATGTCGAGTTGACAAGGAAATATTTGCCACTGACTAGGGCAAGAGATGGATCAAGCGCAAACCCCGGAATAGTGGGATTGACTGTAGGATGAATATTCATCTTGAGGTGGCCATAGCAGAGTTGGAGACGAAGATGTAGGCAGCTTAGTGTAGCTTTGGACTTCTTGGAAAACACTGCCCACCCACCTAGAGACCAGGTAAATGAGATGACGTGCGAAGGGGTACTGTAGCTAACCGGCAGCCACACAAGACGAATCTTTATTTTAGCAATACAATATCGGCTTCCTTTACAAAAAGGGAGGTGAATTTTACATCCTTATATAGTAATGAAAGGGCATTTCCCTGATACTCCCACGTACCTGTTCATGTTCGTTTACAGTCATATCATACTAGTTGTGATATTTTTGAGACTGAGGTTAAGCCAATCAACTTTAGTTTCTCATGCCTCTTGGTCTGGACTTTTGGTATGACATGTTACAATTTACTGCTGTTATTCCATCAATTCATATTTATACAGGGCTAGTATTAGCGAGTCAGTTAAGTATTATGCACATTAGAGGGCACATAAACGTAAGTGTCTCAAGAGCTCAAGATTAGATGCGTTGTCACCGCGATTTGAAGTTCGCTACGGAAGCTATTTGTTGTCGATCCAAATTCCCCAGCGTACGTGACATCCATCACCCAACAGATAAACAACTGTCCCCTGTAGTTGCTCCATTTGTGCTCTTAACACTTCTTCTTTTCAGGGCAAGCAGTCAGGCATCCTTTAAACTCTCACGTTAGCGGATTGCGATAAAATTTGGCTCAGAATCTTACCAAGAACACAGCCAACAGCACCTGATCCACCATGACCACCACAGTTCTGGTAGCAAATATCGCGAGACTCACAGCCATCGGAATCGCAGCAGGGGCTCAACTTATTCTTGCGACATTTCTCGGTGCCGCGCTTGGATAGCTGGATATTAGATTCATAGGCACTACGGGCCAAAATGTTGTTGTAAGCAGTGGTAAATGCAGGGTCGCGGGCCATGATTTGAACAGCGTCGGCAGCAGTATCTAGAGGAAAGGTTAGTGAAGTTAAGGTGAAGGGTGATACTTGTGGATCCAATGGATATAGCACCAGGGAGATTTCATACTGGTGTTCGGAAGAGCAAAGACCGCTGTGGTCGAAGCGAAAAGAATGGCGATGGAAAACTTCATGGTGTTTGCGATGATTTGGGCTCTAAACTCCTATGTATTGGTAGATATAGTAAAAAGGTTTGGGTCTCTTAAGATGTAGTGAAGATATTTTGATGTTGACGTTTGTTCAAACTGGAAATGAAGCTACTTATATATTCCTACAACCACGCACTAGTTTTCATACCTGAATGCAACCTTTCCCTCGTGATGTGTTTACGTATACGTTTCATTAATATGATTCGATGCTTGTGTGATCCTACAGCTGCATTCGAACCTGCTGTTGAGACATACGATGACTAGTCTAGGGTTCGGGTTCGGGTATCTCGCCTCGGGAGGCAATATCGACTGTGCTCTCTGAACGGTTAATGGGTTGTAGCCAAGTAATATTGAATTCAGAAGTTTCATTGCTGCCTAATACATAAAACATACTTTAGGTATGAATTAACGTTTTCGCCGAAGCGACATGTCTCAACATATAAAAACCATCGAATGGCGCTCCATGTTGTAATTATAATCTGTAGCGATTTGAAATTATAATGAATGTATACTACAAGCCTCAAAAGTGATAAATAGATGGAGATATTGTCAGTAGCGAGGACAGACAAGAGGGAAGCCCTCCGCACAAGAGACTTCTGAATACTGCCTTGGATTTGATTTGAACCCCAGTTTTCGTGTTTCAATACTGTGAAGCTAGCAGGTATTATTCTTGGATCTTGGTAAGGTTTGATGCTAATTAATTGCTGGCGTAAGCTCTAGTTCAAAAGGTAAGCACGAGCACTGTGCAAGTCAGCTCCCACCAACCGTGTAAGCATTGTAGCCGTATAAGAGTGCCAAGGCAAACCCACTTACTTGAAACAGTGGCTCTGTAAGCAAAAGGTTATGATTCCTTAATTGGTCAGCGTAGTTGCTCGAGAGTTCTAGGCAAGTGTCAATATAAATGTAATGAGTTTTTCGAAAATCGGTGTTCAGTGATAATCGGTCGCTACAATGGTGTGGAGCTATTTTTTCGATACATTTCTTCTTCTATGCATATCTTTTACGGTTTTTTGGCGTACTAGGGCGACCCGTCGATGCGAGGTATGTATGAACCGAACCCCTAGAGCCTTAGGAAGCCCAGTGAACAGACTTTAGATGGTACGTTAGACACAAATCACACGACCTTAAGCTTATATCGAGTCTTGGTAGGTACAGTTACTGATACGTCTTTTTTTAATCTTCCTATCAATCAACGTCGGCCGGACGTCGGGTCATCGCGTGCAAGGCCTCCTACAGAATATGTGACAAACTCGCCAATAGATGCGTACATTTCCTCCAAAACATTGTCTCATCTAGTTCGGATTGGCTTTTCCCGATTAATAGCAGCTTTCGACCCCACGTCGTATTGAGTTCTCAAATATATTAAAGTGGACAAACACAGTGCTCTAAGGCCGCGATGTGTTTTCGGCGTATGTATAATGCTCTACACCCAATAATCAATTTTGATTGATTATTGCTGTTGGTTTGTTAGCGTAGTGGTGTAGAGCTGCGTTCTTACAAAAGCCTACGTATCTTCCATACAAGACACGTTTGTCCTTGACCATTTGAGTTTTTTTAGTTGCTCTTTTACAGCAGTTGGTTTTCGCTGTTGCTGCTTGTTGTCACTATTGAATGCTGATTTACGTACTATTCGTTTTACCTGTGAACTCGGATTGATGTGTCACCCCCTTCACACCCCGCCCCCTTCAAAAGCATCCACAATCATGCATATTCACCAACATATCTCCTCCACTCCTTCATAAGCATCATATCTATGAGTCACATATAACACCATCTTTGAAATGTGCACCACTGAACTATACACCACCATGAACTCAGATCTCGACCGCCAAGCCCAAGTCCACGACTACGAACAAAAAACCTCTATAAGAAAATTGCAGAACCCGTCGGAACACATCGAACGAGAAACCAAACCTGTTGCGCCAGAAGTCGAAGAGGGTGAAAGCACGGACATCGAAGATGAGTACGAAGAAAACGACTTAGCCCGAGAAGGAAGAAGAAATGAGCATCAAGGTGGAAACCGATCCCCTCTTCCTCATGCCACTGAATCACCGAATGTTGGGAATACAAGATAGTGGAAAGTTTGGCCACACCTAACACATAGCCAGAGTCATTGAACGAAAGCACAACCACATATGCCATGTATCACACACCTTATTGGTTTGAACGAAGCAAGATAGCACCAATATGTGCATAATCCAATTAATTAGATTTCTCCTACTATGTAGACTTGACATTGAATTCCCCAACTTTGTCCCCTGGGTCCGTCTAGTAGCACCGAAACGCCTTGCTTGCTTATTTTGGTACACATCAAATGTTTGTACATGGGGTGATGGAGTGAATAATTCATTCATTCCGAATACATTTATCCACGGTAAGTGATGTGGTTTGTTGCATTTCATATCCGTTGCATTTCGTAGGGTTTGGGCTCGGGGGAGCATCATGTAATTTGTAGTGGGTGATATGAGGGCACTAATTTCGTTTGTGCGGACGGCGAGGACTGGGCCACTGATCTTTATGTTCGATGGGTTCCATCGACTTGAAGGGTTTGTTACTGTTGAGACATGTTTTCATTCATGATGCATCAGGCCCGGGTTTTTCAGTTGCATCAACGGCCGTCTCCTGTGTCCCCTCGCTCTTACGCTCTTCGACTGAATTTCCTTCAGGTTGCGCGACTTGCTTGCTGACGACTAGTCCAATCAGATATGCGCCTACATTTCCAGCACCATCGATTGATCCGAGTCTAGCGTCGAAGAGTTTCGATTCGCGGAGGAGTCTGTTTACATGTTAATTGAATTATCTTTTGCTGACACTCGAGTAGATTTACCTGGCTTTGCCTGCCGGTGTCTTCACTGTCGCCTCTTGGATGACTCTTCCGACTTGCTCGCGGTAGCTCTCGAGTACCGGTGCCATGATCATTCTAACCTGTATCTCGCTCAGGTATTTGCTAATAACCTTGTGCATAGTCACAGTGTCCCTGGTCAGGCTCTCCATGCTGCTACTGACGTCTTTGTTCGCCTCGGCCTCGCTGTCCCATTCAACCTTCTTCAAGCTGCGCATATACACTGTTGCTCTACCGGAGAGGATATCCGTAAGCTTGTCATGGATAGAAACTTGCTGGTCTTGTAGCAGGCGCTTTACATTGTCGAATTCGCCAATGGCAGCTTTGTTTGTTACGTTTGCAATGCGGCGGCGCGCGCATTCGCGTATGTAAGGCAGAATAGCGATGATGAAGGATAGCGTCTGCGAAGCAATGGCAAGATGTTTCGTATTAATGTTTTTAAGACCCGCTGAGTGCATTGCACCAGCGCCAAGGATGAGTTGACAAAGTCGCGAATTGAAGAGTTTGATGTACTCGCAGAGCGCCGCAGAGACTTCGGACGTCATACTCGGTATCGCAGATAGCAAAATCTCAAACCGCTCAACACCGCAGAGTACAACAGCTGATGAAGTCGAAATAGTGTACTTTTCCCCGTCAACAATGGCCGGCGTCGTACTTCTGGCCTTCTCTTTGGGCTTATCCTCCGAAAATCCATTTGCAATCGCCGGCGTGCCATTGGTGCTGGACTCTTTGATTTCCCGCAAAATGTCGCCCGAGTCCCACCAGCTGGGTGGATCGCTATCCATAGCCTTTAGAATGCGCGCGAGCACTTCTGTATCTTCCGCATCAAAGTCTCTGGGTTCCCAACGATCCGAGTCCATCGCCTTTGTGAGCTCCTGCTTTTCAAAGTCACCAAACTTGGATACGAAGTCCGTGATATGGTTATTTACGACGCTTTTTAACGCTGCTCCGGAGCGACCGGACACCGCTTCGCATTCATCGGCGAACAAACGGCACAGGTTGAAATACCTCAAGAACCGCTCTAGAGGTAGATTTGCAGTAGCGTCAGAACGTACTTTTAGCAGTTTTGTGATTTGAGTGTGAGCCGCATCTACAGCCTGGCCGAGTAAACTGGACATATCCAAAGCTTGCATCAGCTCCAGTTGTAAATCATTGGAGGCTTGTGCTGGTGGACCATTACCAATATAGTCATCAGTGACATTGTGCAAATATGGACTTCTTAGTGGAGACCGAAGCCCTCCTGCTGATGGAGGAGGTGTAGTGGCACCGCTGGTTACATCAAGAAGGACTTTGACTTGTGTGCTGAGGCGACGAATAACTTCTCCAACGTCTGTAAAGATGTTGATGAAGAACTCCTCTGCATCAACAGGATCCATGGCGCGTAAATTCCGTGCTAAGATTGTATTCTTGTCTTGCTGACTATGACCTCGCCCACTTCTTGTTGATACCGATGTCATGGATTCTGCATCATCATCTGTTGAGCTAGGAAGATATTTACGTATGATGGCTTTCATCTCTTTCATGATGGCCTCTCGGAAAGTGGCGCTGGCTTGATTCGTGAATCGTGCTCCACCGAGGCCATAGAGACTGGCTCGCAGCTCTGAGCGGAGCCTCTCGCTTGTGCCCAAGTAAGCTGGCAAAGTAGACTTTGCCCGTTGATGGCTACCGCGACCCTTTTGTGATGCCGCTATCCACCTCTCGAGGGTGCTTCCGCTAGGTACGTTCTTGACATGCTCTCGTAGGTCTTTGAGCAGCGTCTCCACGAAGCGAGCTTCAAAGCCTCGCCCGACACGGAACTTGAGTTCGTTGATGCCATCGAATACGCCCTCCATAGCTCTGAGGCCGCGGAGGTCGATAGCTTCTGGGGGTAACCGCGTGTCTAACCAGGAGGTTGCTGCTGTGTCTGTGGTGTCGAGTGCGCCAGTTATCAGTCTCTCAACCACGTCTAATCGGGTCATTGCCACCTCTAGCTCGCCCTTGTTGACTATCTCATCACAATGTGACAGTCCTAGAATCACGGCCTGGAGTTGGTCGACTGAATCAGCCAACCTGCGCAAGTTCCCTCGCCGCCTCTTCATCTCGACGACTTTTAAGCCTCCAATAGCCATTTCCTCGTCTAATCGCTTGAGGTCTTCCCTCAGTCCCTTTATCCTTGCGACCGACTCCGAGGCTTCTGACTGGAGTTCTCGAAGGGAGCCTAGAGCAGCAAAAAAAGATGTCGAGGCCGAGGAAATGGCTGATATCAGATGAACCTCGACGGTGTCCATGTACCACGAAAGCTTTTCTTGCAGAATGGCATTGGTCGCCAATGCCTTCCTGCCTGTGGTTTGCGGGGCATCCAGGGAGCCATTGGTAAAGTCAACGTCCCCAGTCTTGGCCTGCAGCGGCCGCACGACCTCGGAGCGTTCGCTGACAACATCAAAGGTCCGTGGGTTTTCGAGGTGGAAGTTTTCGTCAAAGTAGACAGCGGGTATGGTGGACAGTGGGGTGGCGGCAGGTAACGCGCGCTTAGATCCGCTCGTGCGCCGCTTCGCTTTGGGCGGCGAAGTGTGTGCATTGCGCTCCAGACTCTCTGCTCGGTCGCTCGTCCTAGATGCTTTGCGCAGCGGCTGCCCCGTCTCGGCCTCGGCCTCGGCCTTTGCGCGCTGGAAGGCGTCATATAGGTTGCCGACCTGCTGCAGGTAGGGGTTGAAGGCAGATGGCTCGACGTGGGCGATGTTGGTGAGGGTGACTGGGGGGATGTCCTTGACTGAGGGCGGTCGGTGGCCAGAGGAAGCTTGGGCCGCCGTGTATGGGAGCATGCCCGTCCTCACGATCGGCGGCTGCAGGAGGGTTGCGATGGCTATGCGCGAATTAGTGGCATAGTCCATGGGCAGCTGAAGCTACAAGGGGCGCACCGTTCTGACTCTGTTCTCTCACAGCGCCCATGCCCGTCTTGAAGCCGCTGTCGAGCACGCCGCCCACCGAGTGTATCGAGCTGGCCGTGGAGCCGCGGCGGGGTTGGTAGCGGCCGCCGGTAGAGCTGGGCCGGTTGGCCCAGTCATGCTGTATGGGGAAAGGATACTGGCCCTGTGGGGGAGCAGGCGACAGGATGTCCAGGCTCTCTGTGGACCGCCGAGAAGATCTGGGCGAAGACATGGCGCCAAGGCATGAGACGTAGGCTGTTATGCGGCGATCATCCAGCGCTTATCGCATTGTGTGTCGTTCTGGGCGATGTTGGCTGTTCTGGCTATTCTGGCTGCGTTCGGAGGTGATGCACCAAGTCCGCACCACTAGAGCTCCAGCGTTAGTGACGATGCAGGGGCCACCTGGGACAGGGATCACGCCTCGCAAGCGCGACGCGACAATCACACAAACGTCTTGCCATCGTATACCTCGCTTTTCTCTATCTTCCCTATCCACAATACCCCCATCTGCATCACATGAGATACCGCTCTGTTCAACGCGGCAGCGCAATTCTATCCTTGATACAAACACTAACAAGTCAGAAAGGATGGTATAAGTTTGGGAAGAATAGGATAGCAAGGAAATACTTGAATTGACTAGTGGAATTGAAATCTATTGTTTTTAATCTATTGTTGCTTACCGGTTCCTCGTGAAACATAGAATAGGGTTAGTGTTGACAATTTGTGGTGAAGGAACGCTGGCTTGAAGTGGTGAGTGGAATTTTGCTTGGTGCGTGCTAGGCCACCCACATATCAAGGTCTAAAGTCTGCTCTGACATGCATTAGGTACAATTTGGGCCGTACCGCAACATACGACTAGGTTTGGAAAGGTCTCTGCTTATTTTTTTTACTCTGAGATGGGGCTCGACTGACAGCACAGCCTGCAAGGCCATAATGGCAATCAGAGAGACCAATTATAGTAGAATCACTTCGTGTGTCTTCTCAGGTCAGCCAGCCGAGCTACTGTACTTGCTAGACTTCGATCTCGGGACATACCACCATAACTAGCACATACAACCAGAAGCGAGTTTACCAATTACTCATCTATCGGGCCGATAAAATGCAATTGAACATTGTCCTCGTATGGCTGATGCCGAGGCCTTTAATCAAGCATGGTCATTTTGTGCTACATGGGTTTAGACTTTGGGTGACAGAGCACCAAAACATCAGTATATCTCCAAGAATACCTAACCCTCTTCGTATATATCTTATAACATAGATTCGGCAAAGCCAATTCCCCTGTAAAAGTAAAAAAAAAAAAATTGATAAAGTATTATACAATTATTGCGTTGTAAAGATCTACCTCTGCGTAAATCTCTAGACCCTCGTCGCCCAAGACATGGAGCAATAAGCATTTAGCCTTCGCGGCCATGGGCGTTGGGCCTTCTGCAGCTTTGTGTCACCCGCCGGAACGAGTTTACGAGGCAGTAAAGTAGATACGATATCACAATATATAAACCCCGTTTTCTCACCCAAGAAAGACACTGCACTCCCAAGATTCCATCCTACCATCCTCAAGCCTAGAGAGCATCTACACAAAACCCGGGTCAATTCTCATCACTCGTCGATCGAAATGAAGTTCTTCATCACCGTCCCTATTATCGCTATGCTTGCTACCGGTGCCGTTGCCGATAATTGCAAGAAGGTAAGGGATCACACTCCCACTCTACCTATATACCAGCCAAGCCATCTCTGATACAAACCAGGGCCTAAACTATTGCGGTCACACGCTTTTGAGAAAAGGCCAGTTTACACCAACCACACTTCCCCCGCACTGAGCTAGTAACTGACTATGCACTACAGGCGACTACCGTGAGCAGATTGACCAGGCTCTAGCTGTTGCGGGACACTCGAGTTGGAATGGCGATAATGTCTTGTTTAGTTGCCTCGGCGGGTCTAGCGGTTCTATCAAGTTTATTAAGGGCTGCAGCGGCGGTTGCAAGGACAATGGCGACAACAGGAGCGATACTTGCCGATAAGTGCAGGACTAGAAGAGTTGTCAAGTCAGTCTAGGGTATGAGTTTGGAAGGCCCTGCCCCTAATGGCGAGTGGCAAGGCCCCCGGTCATGGTTCTGAAGGCTGAGATAGGAGGAATAAGGAGCTGGTAGTGGCGATAGTGGCGGTAGCGGTATTGTTTATTTAAAGCTCTCTGCTTCTTTTAGGCAAAATCCGAAGAGATTTCTAAGATTGTTTGCTCAACCAAGCACCGTAAACTTAGAACTTGCGGTGCCCACAATATTATAGCTTTCGATCCAGTCCATGCTACTATTTGCACATTAGCTATGTCCAACCGTAAGAAAACAACAACTATACAGAGCTTCCTCAATACAAGTATATGTTTTGACGTCCTTGATACTTTATCTTCTTGACGTAAGTGTTGTATTCTTCATTATTATAAACGCATGGTCGATTTCGAAATTGTATAGTTATGTGTAAGTGATAATATATAAGTTAAGTTGCTCAAAATTAGTGTATTATATTCTAGGTTTTTTAATACGAACTTTGCACTAGTTATCGGAGTACTTGATTCAAGGTGCTCATCTTCTTGAGTTGAACCACTTCTTGTAGTCACGAAGGTCATGCCTCACTAAGCGTGGCGGCCTTCTCGCCAAGGATTCCTATCGGTATCTTATCTCAAGCAGTGAGCGCCCACTTCACACCCTCCCATCCCTTCCTTCTCATCAGTTTCGCCTTCACATCCCTCACTGGTTTCGTGACCACCAGTGGAAACTGCTTGTCATTTCTCGCCGGGTTCCATTGCACCTTCTCTGATCCCTCAACAGGCATCATATCAAACCCAAGAGCTAGAACAGCCGCGAGGCTTGTGATTTCCATCTGCGCGAAATGGCGTCCCGGGCAGCGACTGACGCCGCCACCGAAGCCACGAAAAGCAGCTGGATGAACTTGGTTACTCTTGGTATCTGTTACACTACCGTCGGCATTGGTTTTGTTTCCGTTTGCATTGTGGAAGAAGCGGCGAGGATTGAAAGATGATGCGTCGGGTCCCCAGATCTCAGTGTCAGAATGCAAGACGCCGCCAGCGATCTGGACTACACTACCTTTGCGAAGGAGGTATGTGTCTACGAGAATCGTGTCTTCAAGCACGACGCGCGCCGATGTCATTGGCGCAATGAGTCGTATCGTTTCTCGGCAGGTCGAGTTGAGCAGTGGACAGGTGTCTCTCAACTTCGAGAATGAAATGGAGCAGGGGGCTTCAAAAGCATTGGTATAAACCTCATCTCGGATTTCTGCGAGTAGATCCGGACGACTGAAAATGTTGTTCACAACCCAAAAGGATGTTATGCTTGCATTGCTGTTGAAACCAAAACTCATCCCCATTTCTAAACGGGCATGTTCGGATGGGGAAATGCCTTCCTCTTCATGCATCCTTTTTCTCTCTTGCAGGAATGGGAGTGACTGACTGTCGTGGCCGTTTTCTGCATATTCAATGAAACCCTTTACGCAGGCTTCCATCCCATTATATGCCTTTCTAGCAAAAATCTTGGGGAGAATATTGACTGCGTATCCCACAACGCCGTCATCCCATTCCCAATATTTGTCAAGCAATTCGGGATGTACCGCAAATGGGTTTTGCGGTCCATAGAAGTTGTTCATGGAGGCCGCTGTGACCTCTTTTATAATTTCATGGTATAAATTCATCTCTTCGCCGTCTTTGATAGTGTTGACATAACCGCTCAAGTGGTTCAACTGGGTTTGCGTGATGTCTGAGATCCTATGCGCTGCCAAGGGTGGATTTATCATGTCGTGAGCTCGGTTAATCATGCGTCTCCGCCCCTCCTCCTTTGCCGTAGGGTCTTGTATGATATGTTTGCTCTCGGCGTTGCAACCGACGAGGCGAGTGCTCACTTGAACCAACAACTCATCGAAGTCTAGGGTGGAAGCAGCACGTTGGACAGCTACAGCAAGCGCCGGCGAGGTGACGACGTAGGTTCGCCCATTGAGCATCGGGAGGGTAAATATTGGGAGCTTGCATTTCTCGCTATGTGTATCATGAGCTTCGCACATCAATGGCGTAGTACGTCCTCACCTGACTCTCTTGAGATACAGCGGTCCTTCGGTAAGCATACTAATCAGGTGTCCAAAGAAAGGAATTCGGGGGTAAACCACAAGGGGTTCTCGCGAGTCGACGTTGATGTGTAGGAGACCAGATATATAAATTGCTGCTGCAATTGCTAGTGCAGCAGCCCCTAGAGCCGTGGTGGAAATAGCCATCTTGAAATGCGTCTGCTCAGCGGCTCGAAGCACGAGACTCGAAAAGGGTGGCCCAGGGCCTTGTACAACTGTTGTAACACAAGGTCCGACTTGCGATAAAGCGCTCTAGTCTCGCGACATCAGATCGTTATTGGCTTCCAGGGCGTTCTCCTTGATCAGATTATCATTCATCTGGGGCGCAAGCAACCTCCATTGTCTCATTGCAGGAATCGCAATCCGTGGGTTGCCTTGATTGTCGTAACTGAAAGCGATTTGCGACCAACGCCAGCCGTGCAGCACGGGCCGAATAGCCTTTTTGGATTGGCCGGAACGCTGCGGGTTCCTAGCTCACACCGACATCCCTGACATTTGATATGTACCAGTAAACAGATATAAGAAGCATATTACCGTTACCGTTGTCATTTGCTTCCTTTTCAGGCTTACTTCGTTTGTTGTAAATCGAGATGCTCTCGTTCACTCTTCCTTTGGCCGCTTTGTTCACCGGCTCCTTCGCTTCATACTCAGATGCACTGCAAAACATCTTGATGAACACGGACAGGTCTGACAAGTACCACTATCCAACCGATTTTACACGCGACATTATTCCGAAGCCGTTTCACAGTCACAATGACTACTGGCGCGATGTTCCATTCTACTCGGGGCTGTCGTACGGCGCAATTTCAACCGAGGCTGATGTTTGGTTGATCAATGGAACCTTATATGTAAGACTGAACATTCGTTAGCTTTCCTACCTTGTAGCCGCTGTGAACGTACTTTGTGGCATATCATCACTACCCCCCAGCTCTTTTTGATTTCGTGCTTCACATATGCAGTCACGTGACTCAACGTCCACTCTCCCAAACTAGATAGGGCCCACGCCTCTAACATGTCACAGGTCGGCCATGAGCCCAGCGCACTCATTAACACTCGAACTCTCTCGTCATTATACATTGAACCCATATTATCCACATTGCATCGCCTGAATCCCCATACTCGCTTTACTCAAGAAGGCGAACAGAATGGCGTCTTCGATACCTCATCAGGCCAGACGCTATACTTTTTCATCGATCTCAAAACCGCCGCAGATGAGACTTGGCCCGCTGTTCTCGCAGCCCTAGAACCGCTTCGCCAGGGAAAATGGCTGACGACCTTTGATGGGAAGGACCGATTCAATCGTCCCATCACCGTAATTGGGACTGGAAATACGCAACTTTCAGACGTTAGAAATTACCTACCACGGGACATGTTTTTCGATGCTCCGCTGTCTCAATTAAATGCTTCGCCGTATACCAACTTGACGGCGAACGAGAGCCCTATCGCCAGTACAGATTTTGCAGCAAGCTTTGGAAATGTACGAAAACGGGAAATGAATGATACGCAATTAAAAACTCTACGGGAGCAGGTTGGTCTTGCGCACGAGAAGGGAATACGGGCGCGATATTGGAACCAGCCTGCATACCCAATTGGCACACGCAATGCGATTTGGAGGATTCTATGGGAGGAAGGTGTTGATTTTATTAATGTAGATGATTTGAAGGGAGCGAGTGAGTTTTGGGAGGGAAGCGGTTAGGCACTATATCCTGCTGTCTCAATATTCGAATTTGAAATACTTGCATCTCTCTACCGAATCAAGAAAATCTCGACCGGATGATCCGTCTCGTTTATCTCATCTCTCCGCACGGATCCGTCGATAACCCCCACCCCCAGATCAACAATGCCATTCACTTTACCACCGAGATTCCCGACTTAACGTGCATCTGAACCAAGTGTACACTTTTCTTACTCCACACTGGCGGGCCTTCACCCCAGCCTTGGCGCTCACGTTACGTCTTGTTGGTCTATGGCCACCGGAACTCTACCCCGAAAAGTGCCATCGTGACCCTGCTACAAATACACTAGCGACGGGTAGCCCCACCGTGTGCCCTGCATATTTGCGCCGAAAACCTGCGACGCCGGACCGAATGGTGGCACAATCAGGGTTCACAGTTTATGGAAGCATGCACGTCGGGTTGACTGCGATAGTATTGACGGATAACGGCTAGTTGGGCATGGACAGGGTTGCAAGGTAATAGGCGGTTGGGCAGTTGGGCAGTTAGAAAACGCAGAGGTTAGGAATACTTCTATAGTTTAGAGTCTACGGTGTTATCGTGTCCTAAAAAGTTTGTTTTCCATGAGTGTGAAATGGCTAGGTGAGTGTGGCTTAACGTGCCATAATGGCGTAATTTGATTGTTGGGCGGCAGAATCACGAAAGTGCAAGAACGCGGAAGGTACAATCCTGATAAGAGCAGGAATATATATTGATATTTGATCGAATATAATGTCGTTCAAACTCCATCATCACGCTGTTGATGATATCCCGTATCCTAACGCCTTACCCCATGATTGAGGTGAATATAATGATGTCCAAATTCGATTCCGGCTCGAGGTCATGAATCGCTAAACGCTAATGCGTTGGTGACAGTAGAAAAGAAGAGGCTGCAAATCAACGAGTGAGTGCTATGAAGTTTCGGTCGACGACACAGTTTCTAGTGATCGGGCCGACGACGACGACGAGCCACTTCGTCGACGAGCAGAGTCGGTAGCAGTGCTAAGCTGGCGCTTGGTGTGCTCGTGCATAATCCTATATAATGTCAATGAGGTGCATATGGAAAGCAAGATGAGTAAGAGCATACCTCTGATAGGCTGACATGGCAGCCTCGGGGTTGTTGAGGCCGAAATTGCTTGTGAAGTTGTGTTGAGCACTCATGGGCTCTGAGAATCCCTCCGAGACGTAGACTTGTTGACGCTGTTGGGTCATGGCGGCCATTTGCACGAAGTAAAGTGATTAAGTATCGAAATCTGGAGCGTGATAGATGAAGGTACGGAAGAGGTGTTGAACTCGTAGATGGATGTTGAAAAACGTCTTGGTGGTGGTCACAAGCTGGAAGCGGGGAGTCCATATATACCTCCCTAGCCCGCCTCCCACGGTACGCACACATGCACTACAATTCCTCTGGAGCCCACCACCGCCGCATAAGGTAAGAGATCGCTGGTGGTATTGGCACACAAACGACCCACACGAGCCCGAGTTTGAGGTCAGTGATCTACAGGGTCCTTCTTCTTTATATCTAGTACTCAAAGCATCCACTTCGGGGTCTACACGTTGCCAATGAGGAGCGGTCGATGCAGGCACCCTGGTTCGCCCGTCGTGTAGAGGCTGCGAATCGTTGCCGCTGTGATGATCTCACCCGGCCGGCGGTGACGGATCCTGGAATTAAGGGTCCAGGTGGCTTGCAGGATTGCAGAATGAACCGAAGCCCATTAAGCCAGTCACCGAAGACTTGGGCAAGTCCGCAGGATATGAGTGGTGCTGCGATTGGATTTAGGACCAGTGTTTTGCTATTCCGCAAGAGCATCTGCAAATATGGCAAAGATAGATCAGCATTAGGAATTGGCCGTGACGACAAACACTATGTTGAAATGGCACATTGCCTTAGCGGCATGGGGTATCGCCATGGCAGCATTGTCCACAAGATGGGCATGAGCCTCTGGGAATGACGAGCCAGTCCACAGCGGGGCATGACGCGCATGACGCTTTGCTGCCACACTGGGTACAGCTCTCAAGGGTGTGGGCGAGCCGCAGCAGGACGACGTCAGATATGAAACAACGTCTCCACGATGAACGACTTGTTCCAGCAAGGTGGAACGCTCTCAGAGTATTGTCCACCCTGTGTCGTGCCTATCGACGTCATGTTGGCAGGGGTAGGACTGGAACTAAACCTAGTTCGGTAAGGGGCGGCGTAAACTGACGCAGGGCAACAGCGCGGCCCGCGCTTTCCGCCCATGCTACATTTAGATAAATGTTTTGGCCTCATAATGATGGTGGACAGGCATGTATGGCATCTGCTCAAGCGCTGTCGTATCCAAATCCAGCCTCATCTCTTACTGTATCTTGTCGCTCTTCCCATGCAGGTACCACAAGCGAAAAGAAGTAGATGCTATGGTTGCCTGGTGGTGTAGGGAACATCGTCATACTCACTGTTTAGAGTACCCTGCGTGGGCATGTTCCTCTTCTGGGTATGCCACGTCGACGAGGCTGAGGATATTTTCCAGATCACCTCTATAGTGAGAAAGCTTGAAGGGGTTTGCTATTCGTCGTCTGCCCATCCCTCCCATCCTCTCCCTTGTTTTCTACAGTTGCTTCACCACACCACAGCGCACAGACTGCACTACCGTCATACAATTCTACATTTCCCCATTTCTATTCACTCTTGTTCTTTTTTCCCATGTTCAATCGAGACTGGTATTTCTCCAGTTTTCGTGCTGCCTTTTATACATGACTCTCTCCCCATGACCGCGTAACTATGTCAATCTGCGGATCATATCCCATTTGTTCGCCACCAGAGTCGGACATCCTTACCGCAGAACAGCTCAACCTAACAGCCCCGCTTGCTCATATGCAGGGACTTCAGCTTTCAGCGTGTAATATGCCTATCTGAATTTGTTACGACAGATCGCCACTAGATTGCCGGCATTGAGTTGCGCCAGCTATGGGAGGCTTACTCCATCTGCAAGGACTGTTCCACTCATGAAGTTACTCTCCCGTACATGCTTCATGACCTACGACCTATGCACTCATCGGGCCTTACTAGGTAAAGCAAAGCGCAAGCCCGTGGTCTAGTCGCGATGTCGCAATTTTGCAGCCGCCTCGCTCGTGAGCATTCGGCAGCAAGAACTCAGGAGCCACGGGGATCTGTTCGAACGTTCGAACCCACCAAGCACAAAGCATACCCTCCCATTGTTAATAGATACCCCTTTTGCGGCACCTGTGAGGTGCCGTCATACAGTGCAGCAGAGTGATCAGCAATGATGTCAACGCTCGCCGATATCCAAAATGGGAACCACACAGCGCTACGTAACGTGGCTTTGTAAACCCTGCGAAGCTGCACGCCCGCATGCACGACCATAGGGTCTACCTTCCCTTCGGGACACTTGTCTGTTGAGTCTATGCGCCTCACAATATAGTTTGTGCGAATTGGCATACCATTATGTTTAGCTGGAACTACAGTGCGATAGCCAGCGTCTTTTTCTAGAGGAAACTGCTAAGTATCACTGGTAACACGCTGGATAGGTAAGTTGTGACTCTAGTACACCCGCGCAAAGCGAAGGCTGGTGCATATACACGCACAGCCAGCCAAAACCTCACACTACGATGATCTGCTAGCACAAACCACTCATGTACGTAAGGCTAGGTAAGCAATATTTGACATATGTCCAACTAGAGCACTTCCGTAGATGCGTGAAATCACCACCATGACGTCATTCCATGCATATGTTTTCCTGTTCTCAATCATCTAGCACACCTTAAGGTCCCTGTTATAGGTATGCTATTACAGCCGCTAACATAGCATTCCGAGCTCGCTTTGACGCCGCCATGATGGTTGATAGCGGGTGAGGCTGCAACGGTGAAACGAGCAGCAGAAGTTCCTTGCAGCCTTACACTATACCATCACCACTGAATATGTTCAGCGTCAAGAGCCAGTGCAATGCTATGCCCGAAAGATGGCAAAACCTCAGTGGCCAATAGACATTAACGAAGAATTGCAATTTCAACACCTCTAAAATCATAAATACTGCCCTCGTATTTTATTGATTCATTCGCACTGTCTCAGAGTTTGGGAGATGGATGTACGGCCACCTGAAGCAAACTTGCAATCACCTCGATCTCTACATCAGCTCCTTGTAGCGGAAGCTGCGCAACTGCAACGCATGTTCGGCTCTAGCTATTGATTAGGGCTCCACAGATTTGGCCTTGTTGACGTTCAAGACTTACCGGCTTTGGATCGGCTGAGAAGAACTCTTAAGTATGCTCTGTTTACCTCGGCGTAATGTCCCATGCTTGATAGAAAAATTGTAGCTTTTACAATGTTCGTTGGCTGAGTACCAGCCTTCTTAAGTATCGCGTCGAGATTATCCAGAGCCTGCTTCTATAATAATAATAATTAGATTATGTCTCTCTGCACAATGGCCGAAGATCAGGACTGGCAAACCGTTTGCTCATAAGCATTGCCCACAATCTTTCGTGTCTTGGGGTGAATGCCGAGTGCTCCTTAACAGTAAACCATACCATTGCAAATGATGGCTTGTGATAGGTGTGGGCTTGGAGCAGGAGCCTCACTGCTCAGGACTGCGACTCGAGACATAGCGAGAATTGCTAGAATGTTGATGTCAGGAAAAGTCTAAGCGAGGACATTAGATTCCGCATTATATATTTATTTACACCAAGCTCGTTGTTCCCTAAGCCCGGGCGCCTATCTATTGGCATGCAGGTATGTGTTGACAATTTGGCAACAGCTGCTGAAAAGCGACTAGCTTGCGGAGTTCAGTCTCCGGATCGCACCAGACTAAACGCCCGTGCCGTTGTTAGTGTTACACCAATCTTGAACAAGGTTAGTGACATGCGAAGATGTGGATCGCACGTGAACATCTAAGGCATTGCTGGGCAATGAATTGGTTGACCCATTTGATGGCCTACCTATACACCTATCTGTAACTGAACTGAGTGCGTGATCTGGATCATCAATAGCTCCAGAACTTGTAGAGACGGCCAATGTCAACCGCTCCGCTGCTAGTATTGAACCAAGGCGGCAGCACCGTTGATGGACCCCAGCGAGAGAGGGCGTTAGCGTAAGTCAAGCTGCCTCCTCTCGAACATGACGTGGATGGCTAACTGTTGCTATTAGATGTAAGCGATGCCAGTATAAAAAGGTAGTTCCTTCTGCACAAACTCGAAATACCACACGTCTTTCATGCTAATGTAGAGAAGCTTAGATGCTCCAAAACTGTCCCATGCACTGCTTGCCAGAAAGCGAGGGTCGAGTGTGAGTATAAACAAATAGATCGGAAACGAAGGCCGGCGTCACAGGACCACGTCAACCTACTGCAAAATCGAGTTGCATGGCTGGAAGACTTCATTGCTGAGCTTCAAAATGCCTCACCAGCAGAAAGGGATTCTAAACTGCGTGCTGTCAACATCTCATCACCTTTGTCTAGGCAATCAATTTCATCAACCGCCGAAACGCAATTCGATTCAGGGTTCTATCGAAACTCGAACCTGCATATGACGTGTGACGGATCACTGTCTTTTCATGGACCTACAAGCATATACCACGTGATTTCCGATGACAATTCGGAGACACTTGACGGGAGCAATCGGCATAATCCGATACGAGATGAAGCATTCAAGAATGCTGGTCACGTCTTAAAGCATTTTGATATCGACATCGATGCCAAAATCATCACTCAAACACTCCTCCTTTTCTTCAAATGGCAATACCCAAACTACGTGTTCATTTACCGAGATGCATTCCTCAGGGATCATTATGGTATTCGCCAAGGGGGCAAGTACTGGTCAACTTCTCTCTTATTGTCCATCTGCGCGTTAGGCTCTCTGATGCTACCAGAAAGTGAGAGAGGAGATTTCGGGGGGCGATGTCATGATGCCGCGGTAAGCATTGCTATAGTGGCTGACCTTATGAATCCTTCCATCACCGCCGTCCAAACTTTCCTCTGTCTGGCTTTCTGCGAAATCGGCCTAGGTAATCTCTCAAAGGGCTGGGCATTTTCAGGTAGGATAGTAAGGCACTCAGGTCAAGTAAATAGGTTAACGTCATTACCTCAGGTGTTGCGTTTCGAATGGCTCAAGATTTGGGCTTCCAAAAAGACCCCGAGACATGGGCATTACGTGATCAGTCTTTAAATACGCATGAAGATGTCGAGGTTAGGAGACGGATTTACTGGGGCTGTTACATCTCGGATAAACTGATTAGTCTTGTTTTTGGTCGGCCGGTGCAGCTTTTGTACAGCGAAGCTGAAGTTCACGAATTGACGACCCAACCGTAAGCTGCTCCTCCCTCACGGTCAAGCGATGTAGCAATGACTAATTTGCAGCGACCCTGCGTTTATCCTACCATGGCGCTCTGTTGGTTTTAACGATGATGCATACCGGCAGTACACTGATATGTCAATGATACCTTATGTGAAGGAACAGATCCAACTCGCACGGATTGTGGAGCGCATGCTGAGCCTGATGTCGTCGGAATCCACCCAGAACATAAGCCTCCAGCGACTATACCTTGATAGTCTCAATCATAGTCTACTTGAATGGAGGAGGTGTCTCCCCGAATGGGCCGATTTCAATATATGGGACACGATCAATCAGCCCTTGAAGCCGAGCATAGCCACAATACAGTATGCGTGGAAGATAAACCAACTGGGCAGTAGTAGAAGCTGATTTTTTTCATAGTCTTCTGTATAACGCCGCCCGAATCGCCCTCAACTTCAATGATGCAGCATTATGGGAAAGCTGTGGTCGCACAGACCAGGTTCGCGAGGCTTGCACGGCTGCCACTGTTGAGATCCATTCAATCCTACGCCGGGTTCGAAAGCATCATGGATTAAGTAATAGCCCTTTGATCATGGTATATGCTCTGGCTCAAGCCATTCGAGTCTCCAAAGAATTTGGCGCTATGGAAGAAACCAAGAGTTTGATAAAAGGGTTGTCAGAGTTTGCAACAACATGGCCTTTGGCAGACATGATCATCTGCGGGAGATTATAAAAGGGGATAACGAAAGTATTATATTTCGAAGGCATCGGAGATGTAAAGAAAAGAAACGCAGTGACGAGCTGTGAGATTTATACAATTCCAAACCTCTGTGGATATGCCCCTTTTAGATATTAAGCTCGATTGTCTCATATCAAAGTTAATGAAATCGTAGCATGGCTTGCGGGTTTTGTGGAGTAAGCATCAGTCTCTAACCGACCATACTGTAGCTTTCTTACCTTTTGAGATCAGACACTTACAATACGGAGTGCCATCCCCGGAAGCGTAACTTTGCAAAGGTGGCACTCATTTGTCAAGGTCAACCCATCCGTAATTCATTTCTCGGAGTTTGCTCTCCGCGAGCTAAGGATTATGGGTCTCTGCATCAGGAATATTGACGAGGTAAACTTAGCCCCAATACTTAGCGGCCCAGACATCCGTAACTTGGTTCTCGGGGTTTGCTCTCCGTAAGCTAAGATTTTAGATCTGTGGATTGATAAAAAGTGAATCCCTCGCAGGACGCATATAGATTAGCCCTGCAATGAAAGGAAGGTTTCCTAGCACTGAATAGAAATTACTTCACGGGCCTCGTTACATTTTCTTTCGGCTATGCTGCAGAACGTGGAATATCCAACAACATTTATTTACCATCAGTCTAGAATTGCTACTCATCCATAGAAATGTCACATTTTTGGACCTCAAGAGTCCGAAAATTTGCCCGCCTGCCAGTTGCTGTATTATTCGGTGGTAGATCAGCTCTGCAGGTCTCGCCACTGGAGCCTGCTTTATCACATCTCGTCTGGGCAGATCAACACAATGTGCCATTCGATCCGATCCCGGCATACCGGTAATCCTAGCGCGCCTAGCAAATCTGTATTAGTGCCGGCGTTCGTTCTCCGAGTTCACCCAACTGCCAAGTCGATCTCAAAGCTCTCTCTGGGGTGTTCTAGAACTGATAGAGTAAAATAATTGGAATATTTCAGTATAAGTAGACAAGGCCAAAAGTTTTTTTTTTTTTCCCTTCAGAGACGCCACCTTGATGCGAATTATAGCGAAGATGACCGAACCTACCACTATAGTTGTAATTGGCGCTGGTGTAATCGGGCTGACCGCTGGCCTCCGCCTCCTTGCTGCATTAGACCAAGCCAAATACAGGATCATTATTGTCTCACGAGAATGGCCAACCTCTATCCCTGGTGCACCAAGCAATCATTCAGTCAACTACGCCTCTATGTGGGCTGGAGCTCACGTGCGGCCCATCCCAGCCAGCACACCACAACTAAAACGAGAAGCCCGGTGGTTGAAGAATACCGTCAAAGTTTTTGAAGAACAGCTCTGTCGTACACCATCTATTGGCGTGACTAAATGCAAAGGTATTGAGCTTTTAGAAGCACCAACGGCAGACTATGTGCAACAAACGAGAGAATCGTTCTTTTCGGAATCTGGCTTAACGAGCTACCGAAAGTATGAACAGACTGAGCTTCCTGAAAATGCTCGATTAGGATACGAATACGATACATACTGCATCAATGCGCCTGTCTACTGTGCCAACCTATTGCGGTCTTTCATTGTCCAAGGCGGGCAATGTTTGCAACGCGACCTGGCTACCGAGTGGGAGGCTAGCAGTATTGCACCCAACGTGGGCTTGGTCATCAATGCCTCTGGGTTTGGATTTGGAGATAAGAAATGCTTTCCCGTACGAGGTAAGCCTTCGATGGACTTCTCATGATCCTTAATACTGATATTGACTTACGTCACTAGGTCAGACTGTCCTTACGGATCTTACCTCTGCGACCAAGACAGTCACTAAACAGGGAAAAGATGGTTCATGGAGTTTCATAATTCCACGCTTCTTCGAAGGAGGCACTGTTGTAGGAGGAACAAAACAACCCGGGAATTGGACAGCTGAGCCGATTCTCTCAATCAGAGAGTCGCTGCTGAGCGAGGGCGGCAAGATTGCTGAGATGGCATCAGATCCTTCAGCGGCTAGTGGTACAGCGAAAGTAATCACTGATATTGTAGGCCGTCGGCCCATGCGCAAGGGCGGGATGAGAATTGAAGTTGAACAGCCCAGTGCGGCTGATGCGGATGCAAAAGATAGTAGAACGCCTGTAGTACATGCTTATGGGGCTGGCGGAAGAGGGTTTGAGATATCATGGGGTGTCGCTGAGGAAGTTGCTGATTTGGCCAAGTCTGTTTTATTGGTGAAGGGTTTGGCTATCCAGACCAAGCTATAGAATCTCCAATCACTGTTGCTCATGCACGAGAATTACGAGTATCTATTTGAGCCTGAGAAAATGATGAAGAAATTCTCATGGACGCCATCAAAAACAGTGGACCGTAGGCCAAGAAAGGAAATTGTGGACAAAGAGCTAGGAAAAGTAGCGGGCTCGCTCTCTAACTATCCAGTGGAGTCGTGTCGTACTTGTGGTTGGAATAGTCACCAATCGTTTGATTGTGCACGGGCTTCATTACGATACGATATCCGAACAATGAATCCCTCACTTGTCTACCGTGGCCACAAAACTGACTTCCCTGAAAACACCCGCCCGGGGGACTCGGGTAGAAAAGCATATCAGTAGTAAACACTCATTGAGTCGGCCTTGATATCTGAATTTGGTATATACATATCGCATACCACACCATCTGTTCCACATCACTGTTTCTATTTCGCTAACATCATCACACTTACACAGCCTTCCTCCTCGGTTGCTCACCATTGACTTCTAACCTATACCCTTCACCTCCCTTTTCCGTCTCCAAATCCTTCTTGTCAATCTTCTTCTTCAAGCCTGCAATCTCGGGGAAGTCAAACGCCTCGCTTCTCCCTCCCTCAAGGCCCTTCCAAGCCCCAATCTTGTCCCAATTCGTCCACGTCAACGCACCCACCCACGGCTGCACATTCCACCCCAGCTCCAGCACCACATCCGTCCTGTTCTGTAGCTTGCCAGTGATATCTGTAATTTGGTATTTTGGGCGTTGGTTCGGCAGATGAAGTTCGCCGCGTGGGTAGAGCAGTTCTTCAACAGGTTCCTTGAGGCCTTTTGCTTTGGCTGCAGCCTGTGCCTTTTTGGATTTCTTGGGAAGGACCTTGGACTTGGATTTGGATTTTGGATTGGGATGGATGAAGTCATTTTGGTGCCAGGGGGCGGAGGATGAGGCGAGGATGGCGTCCCAAATGATCGCTTCTGAGGCTGGTTCTGAGGCGCGGGTTGAGGGGTAGACGGCTTTGATGTAGACGAAGACTTGTTTGGTGTTCCAGTTGAAGAGGCTACGTAGGTCTGCGGGTATCCTGTTAGCGCTTTCGCAGATGGTTTGGTTGATATAGCGCGAACAAACCTGTCTCTAGGTCGAACCTGACATGTGCATATTCCTCCTTCTTATAGCTATAATAATGTGGCCTTCCCTTGACAACTTGTACATTTCGCAGCTTTACACTTGCGCTCGGGTTCTGTGGGGAAATGAAGCTGCTCAGCGCTACAACAGCAGCGACTGTGAAGGCTACGGTTGTGAAGAAGCCAAAGACATTCTGCAGTCGCACCAAAGCCGAGTGCATGATTGGGAGGGAGGCCGACTTGCAGCGTAAGTCCACGCAGTGGTTGTCAAGTGTCAAGGTCGATGGTGGAAATATCGAGCTACGTATTGCTGTGGTTCGTCCTAACACGTATCTGTAGTTGCGCGGAGGTCGGGGCTCAGCCCTATGGAAACTGCGCTAAACTTGGTCTTAGCGCGACCATGGCTTGACACACCTTCACTAGACTCGGATATGATATGATTTACTAAACGCTGGTTTCAACAAACATTGGATACTATAGCTTACTTGATTATACGAGGAATTTTGACAATGGGAAACGACAACAGCTATCTTATTGATCTCATGGCCACTGTATATCTTTCCAGCAATCTTTTTTTGACATGATCTCAGGCCTTGACGCTTACTCTGCTGTTTGTCTACTCCTGACCCGGGGCTGACGCGCCTCTTCCTCTCTGCCCTCCGCGTCCTCTATGGAAGCCTCCACGACCACGACCACGTCCTCGATGCCCCCTTTCTGCATTCAAATTAGCTGGTGGCGGAACATTTGAGTAATTCTGCGGCCGGAAGTTGGGGTTGTTCGCAACCACGCCCTCAGTAGGATCGCTGTTATCTATCCCAATGAAACCGCCGCGGTTAGGCTTGGCTCCGCCCCGGC
Source organism: Ophiosphaerella narmari (assembly GCA_028456235.1). Lineage (NCBI taxonomy): Eukaryota > Fungi > Ascomycota > Dothideomycetes > Pleosporales > Phaeosphaeriaceae > Ophiosphaerella > Ophiosphaerella narmari. The sequence goes on along the minus strand of JALNQA010000025.1, from coordinate 82,217 downwards.
CGCGAGGGACAAAATCCTGGGCACCGCCGCGACCGCGCATGCTTTGATTTCCGTTAGGGTTGGGGTAATGGGGCTGGGATTGCTGTCCATTGGCCTGGCCGCGTGGGGCAAACCCGCCGCGACCTCCGCGGGGCCCGCCGTGGATAGGGAGCGTCTGTTGACCTTGTTCTGGTTGTTGTGGTGCACCATTTTGTCTGGGAGCCATACCGCCGCCACGGCCACGAGGCGCGCCATTGCCATTGGCACCAGTGAAAGCTCCTCGGTATGAGCCGCGAAGCGGAGGTGGCGTGTTTGCCGGAACCAGTTGCGGGCCGCCAGGAGCACCAAAGTGAGATGCAGTGTATGGCTGAGACGTCTGTTGCGGGCGCTTTGCAGCTGCCGCTGTAGAATACGAGACAAATTGACGATCAGTCATGTTCAACACACCGGTGGCTGGCACAGTAGAACCCCGGAAGGGAGAGCATCGATCACCAAGTGATGTGCCACTCATGAAAGTTGCGTCAAACACAACATCTAATAATAGGACACGAGCAGTCCTAGTTTTACCAATAACTGTACCCGCCGACCCAATAGGCACTCTACCAGAGTCTTGGACGTAGATGATACGATCGCCGATGGTGAATTGCTGGTCATGAAGTCGCTGCTCAGCATCGGCCGGCTTCAGCAAAGCGTTGCGCGGTACTTTGCCAATCTTTTTAGGTTCTATATCCTGTGTAAGGGGGAAGTTAGCATCAGCGGCCTGCTCAATCAGTTTCACGGTGTCGGAGTCGAGTTGTTCTGCATCCAAGGGGACCTTTTCAAAACTCTTCGTCTGGAACTCCTTGAGCCAAGCTCCAATTTCCTTAACCTTCTGCTTTGCAACTTCCGGCGCGTAAAAGTCCGTGTCTTGCCACCCGTCGCCAGTTGGATTGTTGATGATGGCGGCGACGAAGTCAGGAAATTTGATCATATACTGAGCAAGGAGGTCAATTGCTTTCTGGCTATACTCCCAGCCGTTTGCAGATTTCCTAGAATAGCCTAAGACCTTCAATTTCTTTGCCTCAAATTTGAGATTCAAGCCCAGATTCAACTTTAATCCACTTGACGTGACGTTGAATGCAGACGTCAACTTGGACAAGGCCAGGGGTGGCATGTGCAGCTGTCTAGCGACAACGTATGACGGAAGGTATGGTGTTGTTTGCTCGGCCCGTTTGACAATCTCACGTCCAAAGTCTGTCTCCTGCTTCTTCAGCTTTGCTACCATGATCGTAGCTTTGTTGCCTGCATGTCCAATGATTTGCATTGGCCGGCCGTATGCGTAGTCGCCAAGATAGAATGCTCGCGCGCCCTCTGGGAATTCCTCTTCGATTGGCAAAGCCTCCATTTCTAAGAAACGAGGATCCGCACTTATGACGTCGTCTACAATAGTCTGGGTTGCATATTCTACCTGCAACCCCTGTACTTCGCCGTATTCCTTGATCGTCGCGCCTTCATCCGTCTTTCGTAGGCCCTTGAGCATTTCCACATACACAAGGGATTCAACTTCACCAATCATGATACCAAGGCGTTTGCTGTAACCTTTCTCTATGCGATCTGCTGTTTTCTTCCAGTCAGAGATCTCTCTCGACTCATGTGGGATCGCAACAGGGACTTGTGGTCCGCTATCTGGTAGCACATAATCGAATAGCTCATCTGATACTTTCACCACCTTTGCTTCGTGTAGAAAGGGATAACCAACATGAACGGCTTTGCCCAACTTCTCTTTCGCGTGTACTACAGATTGTCTCGGCTCTGTATCTAGAAGGGTGACAGTCATACTCTCGTTGCGACTGTCTTGTTGGAAGACGTTGACGCTCGCGAAGTCGAGTTTTCCATGAAACGGCAATACTTTCAAACTTGGAAATCCCGCTAATGCGGCTGATCCAAGTTTCACGCCGTCCATAAGGCCAATGTAGTATTCGAGCCCATCCATGGTAGGCAGTTCGTAAATATTTTCAATGCATTTGCAATGCGGAAGGTCAGGAAACACTCCAGGTAAAGATGACGGGTAGACAAAATCCAAATCCTTGGAGTGGGTGAATTTGAGAGACACGCCAAACGAGTTTCGAGACTTCTCATCTGGTGTTAAATCATTTTCTTTCGTTGCCATTGCCTTCAATAGCCTATCCTCTTCGATGAACGGAATCTTGACTACTGCTTCCCAATCTTGCTTCTTCCCATTCATGTCTAGAGTAAACTCCCGCGGATAGAAGTCAATAATAGGCGAGTCGGCGCTCGTCATAAGGGGATGGTATGCTTGCGGCACGATTTTCTTGCTTCGGTCAGGTAAGACGCCCATCAATTGCTGATATGGCTTGAAAGGCTGGCCAAGCTTAAAGTTGATGTCCGCTTTCAAGCCTCTCTTCACGTCTGAGATCATGGGAGAGTAGTGGTAACCATAGTACCAAGGCCATGATGCAACCCCACGGTAATAATAATAGAGAACCCACTGCAAACCTTGGACATAATTCTCAGTTAGCTTGCGCAACTCTTCTTCGTTGCTACGGTCCCATTCAAACTTGTTCTTGTAGTAGTCATTTTTCCAGGCGTCGAACTTTTCATCGTACTTTTTCTGCATTTCATTTTGTGCATCTTCGGGTGAAATATCGACAATCTTCGCGTTATCATATTTCTGGATGACGCGCACAATCGCCTTCGTAGACTCATCGTCAATGTCATCATCGTCATCATCTTCATCGTCTTCAATCAGCTTAGGCGGGGCTGATATTTGGATGTGTCGGTCACCATCGTCACTCTGAATTGTTTTCCACTGTAGGTGCAGCCTATCCGCGAGTTCCTCGACGAACTTTCGATCTTCTGCCCTGAGATCCACTGAGAGATCCAAAGGTGACTGCTCTTTCTTTTGTAGGTGATTTCCTACCCAGCTCTTGATCTTTGCAAATACCTCTTTCTGTTTAGTAGACATGATTATCGTCCCCCGTTTTGCTGTCTTCTGCATGACATCTTCTTTCTCTAAGCGTTTCCCCTTGAACCAAGCAGCATCCGCGTTCTCTGATTCGAAATGTCTAAACTCTATTTGTGACAACTCGTCGAGCAGAAGAGCCAAGCGCTCCATGTTGATGACACCTTCTTCGTTGATATATCCCTTGGCCTTTGGTAACACGGTCTTGTAGACATTGAACATGAGAGCTAAGGCGCCTTCGTTAATGTGTAAATGCGGGAGATTAGGAAGAAAATCATTGCCAACAAAGAAGGCCATCAAGATGAAATCGTCAATAACCCTCTCCATGTCAAATGGAAAGCCAAGAGCACCGGGCTCCTCAAGCTCCTGAAACTCCAGTTCTAGGTATTCTCGCACAATGCAGAGATGCATAAGGAAAAAGTTCTGATGTTCGAGCTCTTTGGATTTTGTTTGGCTCTGGCGGCCAAACGTAACCTCCTCACGCAGCAAGCAAAAGTGAGGGTCGTGACTGAGCAGACCCAACATGATGAGATCTGCATCCAATCCATAAAGGCAGTGACGCCGGTTCGGGTCATATCCAGGCTGTGCTTTTGCCTGGCGAATATACTCCATGACCTTGTGCTCTCCTTCTCCAGGGACCTCGTGACCAGACAGAACGACTTCCACGCCCTGCCAGTCCAAGTCTTCAGAAACCTTCTTGTTAATGAAGTACTTCAACTGCTGTGTCAACTTGGCCATGAACTCGGTCCCTGGAGTAATGCAGTTACTATCGAAAGCTTCCTCTTTAGGCATCTCGGCGCCTTCACGAATGGCCTTTTCACGGGCCTTCTCGGCATCAAGTGCGGTTCGGAAACGACGAGCACGTTGCTGGTTCATCTTGGCGCGCGGGGCGACGCCGTCAATGGCCATGAAGAAGAGCTGCTTAGGCTTGATCTTGCCAAACAGATGCTCGATATAGTTGAAGATGTCAATAAACATCTTGTCCTCTGATTTGCGGGTCGTTGCGCTGTCGGAGTCATTGTGGGTGCAGTTGTGGATGATACCATTCATGTCGAGCTAGAGCGGGTTGTCAGCCGTCGTACAAAGGGCAACGCTACAAGGCTACCAACATAAAGGCAGTCAAACTCAGGAATGCGATTCTCTGCAATGAGCTGCGAGATGCCCGGGTACCGCTCAGACATCCATCGAAAGAACTTGGGAACACCCATAGCTGCAGCGAATCTCTAATGATACCAGCTGCAAATGAGGCGAGGCGACGGCTCAAGGTCGCGAAAGAGAAGAGAATAGGGAGACGAGAAAGCTGGTAGAAAGCGCACAAGGCGCGGGTGCTTGCGAGCGATAGGAAAGTGAAGGGGGGTGGTTCTTGACGCTGGGGTCTTCAAAGAGTCGAAACAAAGTCGGCGACACATTCGATATCCAGCACCAGTGCCAAGCGCGGAGGGCGCTAGCAGCTGGCTCCAGGGAGTCGCTTATTCGCTAATTTGTATCCAGCTAGCTTGACGCGAAACATTATTGGAGCGCGGAACGGCCAACGCGTCCTGACACTCTCGCATCGGCGGTGCGGCATCCTGACTATTCTCAAGACATTTCGTGCCAACAAATATGGATGAAACGATGAGCGGCAAGTCCACCTCAAGAATACCCAGCTCTCGTCATTGGCGCCGTGCAGATATTCTAACATGTGCATACAGACGCTGTCGATTCTCGGGAGATGGAGGACCAGGAGCAAGTCGAGCACAAGATCATCAACGAGGAGTACAAGATATGGAAAAAGAACTCCGTCTTTCTCTATGACATGCTATACGGCCGTGCACTCGAATGGCCTACACTGACCACGCAATGGTTGCCCGACAAGAAACCGTATGGCTGCCGATGCGACCAGTCCAACATGCGCTGATACTTGGCAGGGTCGAAGGCACCAATATGAGTCAGCACCGTCTGATCCTAGGAACCCATACGTCAAACCAAGCCCAGAATTATCTCCAGATTGCCCACTGTGAAATTCCCGATTTCCGTACGCCAGACCTGTCGGAGCTCAATGAGGAGCGGGGAGAAATCGGCGGCCACGGAAATGCAAAAAGACCCTTTGACTTCAAGATTGTCCAGAAAATCAACCACCCTGGCGAGGTCAACAAAGCCCGCTATCAGCCACAGAACCCCAATATCATTGCCTCGTTGTGCGTTGATGGCAAGGTCTTGATATTCGACCGGACAAAGCACCCGTCGCAGCCCAAGGGCGACACCATTCAGTTTGAGGCCGAGCTTGTAGGACACAATAAGGAAGGCTTTGGTCTCAGCTGGAGTCCGCTCAACGAAGGTCATCTGGTCACTGGCAATGAGGACACCACTGTCAAGACATGGGACGTCAAGACAGGCTTCTCTAAAGGTAACAAGAGCATCAGTCCAACAGCGACGTATACCGTTCATAGCGCCACCGTAAACGATGTTCAATACCATCCGATCCACAACTTCCTCATTGGTACCGCATCCGATGACCTTACCTGGCAGATTCTCGATACTCGCATGCCAACACACAAGAAAGCGCTGTACAGAAAGGAGGCACATGAAGACGCTGTAAATTGCATTGCATTCCATCCCGAGTTTGAGATGACAATGGCTTCTGGTTCTGCAGACAAGACGGTTGGTCTTTGGGATCTACGAAACTTTGAGAAGAAACTCCACAGTCTGCAAAGTCACCGCGGAGATGTAATTGGTCTGCAGTGGCATCCTCAAGAAGCGTCGATCCTTGCCAGCTCGAGTTACGACCGTCGGATCTGCCTGTGGGATCTCAGCAAAATCGGCGACGAGCAGACCGATGAGGAGGCCGAGGATGGACCTCCAGAACTGTAAGCACCATCGTCTCGAGCAGGCGTCTTATTGTACTAACTTATGTTCAGGCTATTCATGCACGGTGGCTTCACCAACCGCATTTGCGACTTTGATTGGAACAAAAACGATCCCTGGATTATGATGGGGGCAGCAGAAGATAACCAGCTACAAATCTTCCGCCCTGCGCGAAAACTTGTCGAGCCGTTAAACAAGACAGTCAACCACGGAGAGGTTTCAGATTGAGTGGGACATGCTGTAGGTTGAGGTTTAGGCTATGTTGATGGAAGGAGCTGTCAATTGGTGAAGCTGGTATGGTTGGTACGTTGTCGTCAATCAGCACGGTCATCTGGTACAACATTGTCTCTATTGGACATGTTGATTTGAGTTAGCCGGAAATATGCACTTGCCATGGGGTGAAACCAAAAGGGTGGTATAGAGCACGGCCATGTGTGTTATGTAAACGTGGCAGCCGAAGAGAATATTTCCTTAGCCTAGGGAGTCTGGCGTAGATGTGGTAGATATCCTCACAGCGTGCCGGAGCCTTCATTCAAGATCTTGTTCTTGCTCAATTGCAAAGGCCTTGACTGGGGTATAACTTGATTGCTTTGATAAAGTTTGCGACAATTTTGCGAGTCGCAATTGACAAAGTCTACTAATATTCCTAGGCAGGCTCAAGCGCGATCATCCCACCTGGCCCAAGCTCCTTGTCCGAGGTCAAACTCGAGCTCCCCGCAATTATCACCACAACATCCTATTCAACCATCACCAGATGTGAAGGCAAACATACCACCAGTCCCGCGTAAGGGCTGACCAAACACCTCCCGTCTCTATCAAACACCTAAGTACACCAACTACACGTACCACGACCAACTACCCACAATGCTCCTCCTCGGCCTCACAGGCTCCATCGCAACCGGCAAATCCACCGTCTCATCCCTCCTCTCCAAACCGCCCTACTCCCTCCCCATCATCGACGCCGACCTGATTGCTCGCCAAGTCGTAGAACCGGGCACTGTAGGCTACAATGCCATCGTCAAGTACTTCTCGCCCAGCACGCCCGACCTGCTCCTCCCAGACGCCACGCCCCAAGGCCGCCCTCTAAACCGGCCCGCGCTGGGCCGCCGCATCTTCGGCCCCGGCGCCGACAAAGAGCGCGACCGCAAAACGCTCAACAGCATTGTGCACCCCGCTATCCGCAAGGAAATGTACCGGCAGATGGTGTGGGCCTACCTGCGCGGCAACTGGGCCGTTGTACTAGATGTGCCGCTGCTGTTTGAGAGCGGGTGGGAACGGTACTGCGGGTCTATTGTTGTGGTGGGCGTGACGGACCCCGCGATCCAGATTCAGCGGCTGAGGGACAGAGATGCGCATCTTACTGAGGAGGATGCGAGAAATCGCGTGATGAGCCAGGGGGATGTGAGGGAGAAGGCTGAGCGCTGTTTGCGGAGAGGGGAGGGGCGAGGTGTGGTGGTGTGGAATGATCACGACAAGGGACATTTGGAGAAGGAGGTGCGGAGGATTATGCAGGATATTAGGAGGAGGAGCCCGAGGTGGTGGACGTTTGCTTGCTGGGTTGTGCCGCCGCTTGGAGCGCTAGCGGGGCTGTGGAGTTGGTATAGGATGCGCAAGGTGCAGTTGCAGTGGGAAGAGGAGAAAACCAAATCAAAGGCGAAGCTATGAGTTCGGGTGACATGTGTTTGACACCCCTCGGGGCTGCGCAGGTTTGCGTTTGAGTTTGTGGACGCAAAGATGTAGCAATCAGCACTGAGTGCAGTGTAACGGTAAATGTTTTCAATGTCTTTTTATTCATTATAAGTCACGGTCATGTATTGCGGTTCTGAAAGTCTCTGTCATTTAATCGTGCGCATTCCTGTCTGAAGCTCGACGTTCCTACCTCAATGTTGTCAGTCTCCACTATGCAGTTTCCCTTCCCCTCTCGTCACGTCGCCCCCCAACAAAAGTTCAAGCGACGACATCCACTCTACCCTTTCAGCCCTGCCCACACAATCTATCTTTCGAAGTCATTACGCAAATCTGCTAGCAATATGAGCTACACGACGCCAGTGTCGTTTGTCGACGATGGCGACTCCTTCCGCAAGCGCATACCCCACGGCTTCTACCCCGCCCAGGTTGCACGCTGGGTCGACAGCGCTGGATCTGACGTGACAACGGCGTATACCGGCAGCTTTATTGACGATGGGGCAGACATGCTCTTCCCATCAAGAACCGCGCCAGGCTTTGGACAGGTTGACCCCAAGTTCTACAAACAGCGTAAGAGGAAAGAAGGCAAGGGGTGCAGGGCATGGAATGATGACATGGAAAAAGCAGTGGCTGGTGACATCCAGCGCAGCCTCGAGAAGATGAAAGTTATTGGGGAGCTGCGGGTCAAGAGAGCAAACGGCGAAGACGATAGGGCAAGGCGGGCGAAAAGAAAGGATACAGTCACGATTTCCCTACCGCTGACATGGGCTACTTTCATCATCAAGGATGATGACGGACGGGTTGTTGTTGTGGACAGGAATGGAGAGTACGATTCTGGCCCTCCGGTTCAGGAACCTCGGCAGCAAACCAAGTGGGTGAAGGCACCTACTACAGTCGACTTTCTCTCTTCGCCCCCATCGCTACACCACATGAACCGACACTCCTCGAGGCATTTGGGGAAGGAGGGGAGGAAGCAAAAGGACACAACAAAACACAAACACTTACCGCTGCCGACCAAACCACTACGAACGATCCCAGAGCCAGAATCAGAATTCGAGGATGTATACTCGCCATCGACTACGGGGGATGTCATGTCGCCAACGGGTTTCTTCATGACGGGTGGCACTGACGGGTGGCCATCACGAAGCGTGTCCACGGCGACATCGCTGGTAAAGACAGAACACAGCAGGCCGAAGACATCGCATGCCAGACGCGAGAAGCCTACGGCATACGCTCGCTCGCCGCCTCAGAGCTGGGCATATATATCCACCCCACACTCTCTGACCAGTTCGTCTACGAGCTCTACGAGCACCACGAGCTCATACTTTGCACGCGAGAAACACTCCCGACGAATCAAAAGATGCCATCATCGTGACAACGACATTGTATCGGAGAAGATGCATTCCACATACAAGCCCGCCACCGTAGAAGACGTCGACACGTCGTCTGAAAACACATGGAATCCCAAGCAGACTAAACGGGATGCTGGCAGCGAATATGACTGGGCCAGCAGTAATGAAACGAGGACTGCATCCAGCAGTGCGGCCTCGAGTGAGGTGTGGGCTGATGAAGGGGCCAGCGAGTATGGGCGTGCGGCGAGGGCTGTGCAGAACTGGGTTGGGGGGCATGTCAGGACGATTAGTGAGGAGAGTCAGGTGAGTTGGGATGGATATGAGGTACCGAGGTCGTTGAGCGAGGTTGGCGTTGTTGGCACGGGAAGCGAGAGGAGCGAGGGGAGCAGGTGGTGAGGAGGGGATGAGAAGTGGTCGGTCGAGCAGGGGCTGTATGAAGTATTTGTGCGAGCATAGATCAACGCAAGCAAAACCACAGGATAGTAACTAAAACACTACCAGAAGAACAGACCAACCAGCCTCGAGTGCCGACGTGATACGACCCAAACTCGCGTGCATACTGCCTCGACACGCAGTTCACGGTAGGGAGGCTGTAGCAAGTGCGCGTCCGGGTCGCGATGCTGCCGTGCAATACTACAAACTACTAAATGGGCACTCTAAACCCACACCCAGCCTCCTACAAGCAGTCAACAAGCTCAATGTGATACCAGCTAATGCAGTGTCGCCTCTCACGGCGGCGACATGCACCTCAGCAGCGTCGCCACCTGCAGGATCCAGGATTCACGCTGCAAACCCGCGTTCACGTCGTCTGGCGCAGAGTGCCTTTCGCACCACGATCGCGTTCGCATGGCACGGACGGCCGGGGGATGAACGAACAGCGACAGCCAATCTCTTGCTGCGCATCGACTGCCGAGTGCGACGGAAACCAGTTTCCAGCCACGGATCCCTGGCGGGTGCCAAAGGCGGACGCGAGGTGGCCCCTGTGTACGTGATGGACACGCTAGACGCTTCGGGAACGCGTAGAGTGTCTAATACCTCGACCTGCCCGCACCACCCTCCCTTCCTTTGTTCCATTGTCCGTCCCTCTTTCTGGTTTGTTGTGTGTGTGTGTGCAGACTTGCTATTTTTCCAATCCAAGAGTATCCCGAGGGAAGAGTAGCAGGCAATTGGTCTTGTTGTTGTTGCTGCTGTGTGTTTGGTTAAGCGCGTTCCATCCGAAACTCGTCTGGAGCCCCGCTTTCAAGTCGACTACCGCCTTTCCATCTCATCCTCACTGCTTCAACCACCAACACCACCGCCGCTCCTATTCTGGCAATTCTCTTCACATTAGCCCGTATTTTCGTCCATAACCCTCGTTACCATGTCTACCTTTACGCGCCAGCCTTTTGGCGTGCTTGGCGATTCGCGCCTGCAGACGCTACAAAGCGCGAAGAACAGGCAGAATGGTAACAAAGCCCCTTGGAAATGCTCCTGAACTCTTCTAAACGCGTGCCTACAGCTGCCCTGCCTAGCTTCGCCTCTCCCGTCAAGCAGAACCCTACCCCATCCACCGGCAAGCGCCAACGCGGGCCTGATGTCTTCGACCATATCGATTCAGAGAACATTGACCCTGCCGTATTTTCATCTCCAACCAAGAAATCCAAGACCAGCTCCACCCTCGACTTCGGCTTCGTCAAGGCCTCAAAATTCAGCCTTGTCCCATCCCCCAAGAGTGCCTCGCTTAATGCCACCTCCACCGCCTCCCGCAAGATCCCCACCCCTTGCAGCACCGCCAAATCCACCCCAATTACCACCAGCCGTGGCTCGCCAAAGAACAAGCGCATCTCTGCCATTTCTAAGCGCCGCGCCTCGTCCTCGTCCTTCCGCCGTGTGGATCCCCCCTCCTTCTCGTCGTCCAGCCCCGCTCTCCCCTTCAGCATCGATGCCGCCCTCAGCGCCACCATCACTGGCTATACCCCTAAATCCACACCCGCTACTACCCCTGCTCAAAACGCCTCTTCCGCGTTGAACGAGTCTCTTCCGGCCGCCTGGTTCTTCGATATCCATGAAGATACCCCCGAGCAGGAAGCCGCTAACCTAATGGAGCACTCTGCCTCTATCCTCGACATCTCGTCTGATGATGACGCTGCCACCAAGGCCCGCAACGAAGACCTTGAGCGCGGCAAGGAGAATATCCCGCCGCCGGACTTTCTAGCCGCCCAGCCGCGTGCCCCAGTCGAGGCTAGTGTTGAGGAACCAGTCAAGCGGCCAAGGCTTCGCGCGTTGGTACAAGACGCTATGGATGAGGACAGGAGGCCGTTGGGCGATCTGGTAGCAAGCGAGTTTTACGGCGAAGGATGTGATGCCAGCTCGTACGTGACTGTTGATGCGGGGATCGAGAGGCCGTCTGGACTCTCGAAGGAGGTCGAGTGCGTGGAGCAAGGCAAGGAAAATCCGGCCACCGAGCCAACCAAAGATGTCGAGACGCCCTCCATCGCCGAGCAAGCTGGAGATGTCAAGCCCACCGAGCTCATTGCGGTCGTCGAACAAGTCGAAGTCGCCGTCCCAACAAGCGCAGATAAGAACGTGGCCCCCGTTGTTGAAGCTGTTGTCGAACCTATTATTGACGAAGCCTTATGAGTGTCGCACTCTTTTGTCGTCCTTTACGTTATATGCCTTTTCTTTTAGATACCTGGTCTGCGTTTTTAGTTCCTTTAGTTGGCTTTTTTCTTACGTATATAACTGGCCGGCTCTTTTAGGGGATACCACTGGCGTTGCTATATGGTCTTCTGGCCTCGGCTATATGTGTTTGGTTGCTAGCTAATGGGTAGTTAGTCGAGGATTGAAAGACGTCTTTGCTTATTACTTTTTGGTGTTAAGGCTTTGATCCGTGATGTTAGTAAGCATGGTATTGGCACCATTCTTCATTGACCTGATTTAGACTGATGAGGACGTGTGTTGACTTTGTTGAGGTCTACTCATACCAAGCCTCAACCTGAACCCCAGCGAATAGAATGTGAAGCCGAATCCGGATCCCCAAGGCTAGCCGTATCGCGCAACAATGGTGATAGAAGCAGAACAGGCCGGAGAGACCACTCTCACGTGTACAACACACAGATCGAAACCTCGACACGCCAAAACTCAGCGTCGTACTCGAGTCCCTGTCTATACTTTGCGAGGACGCTCTCGATGAAAATCTGATTCACTATTCTACTATTTCGATTCAACTAATTATGCCTACTCTCAATGCGTCAAATAGCATATATTTATTTCCTACTACACCTTATTTCTTAAGCTCTACTAATGCTGCTGGCATTTCCGGTTTTCTCTTGATCCAAGCATATTCGTCGCTCAAAAATTTCAGTCCGGTTGTTGTTTAAAAAGAGTAAGCTTAGCGGACTCGATCTGTTTTACTACGCCAATCTACACCGCGTAATGCCTGTTTGGTGGCGAAGGAAGTGCATATGTTACATAAGACAAAAGCGTTTGACGCAGTAATACGTGTTTCTTTCACTGCATCCAATATGCCTTCGTCCCCCAAAGGAACGATCACTGCGTGAGTTTCTTGTTTATATAATTTCCCAGAGTAGTGTTTATTATCCACGTAGAATAAATAACCTCTTGCGCGAGCAGCATTCACTCGCATACCTTGGTATACAATTCACCCACTGCCATCACAGTCCTCCTGAACCTCCTAAATATCCACAAACCTTCACCAAATACTTTACCCACCCGGCATCGGGAACCAAATTGCTCTAAGTACTTGTAAACCGCACCAAACAAACATTTAAAGCTAGCAGTTAACCTCATCAGTCTTGTCTGCTCGCTGATAAACACACCCTCTACGATCTCCGATGGCGGCCACCTCCAACCCCAGCCTCTTCAATATCCTCCCAGTCGAACCCATACCTCCGCCCTGTATTAACGTCATCGCGCCAGTGCACCCACACCTCCTCAAGTTTGTTTGGCGTTGCCTATGCAAAGCCGTCAATGAAAGTGTTTGCGGGTTCGAGGAAGACACAGAAGAGTACAGATGGCACCACAAGAGATGTGAAGAATGTACAAAGAGCGTTTCAAAGAGCGAAGTGTGCTTGTTGGGAGTGGGATTGGTGGAGATTGAGGACGAGTGAAGGCGAAGGAAGGGTACAAGGCAGGTAGAAGACTATGCATCAGAAAGGGGAATTGAAACAAAGTATCAAACCGGGTTTCGGTTGAACTGTAGTTCTACTGTTTGAAGTTCGAATAATTTTTTTGGAATTGGTTCTGAGAGATACTTTTGGTGTATACCTGCGCTAGACTGTATTCAGTTTAGTGCGGCGTTTTCCTGAGGTATACAAAGGCCTGAAGCGCACCTGCACTCCACGGCTGTCTGTGAACGATTGTTATGCTCTCGGAGAATTAACGAAAAGTAATATGTTTGCTGTTAAGACGCAAGTGTCAAGAACATCTTGTAGAGTTCATCCCAGCGTTATCTAGGCGATGTACGCAGCGCAATTTCGGTCAGCTTATTGAGGGCGTTCTCGTTCATGCATGTGTTATTTTTGGCGCCTGTTGGCAGGCTGAGCTCCGCATCCCCAGCGCGGCTTCCCAGAATCTCCTCTTAGTCCTTTTCGCAGGCCATATATTTTAGGCTACCTTTGTGAATTTGTGCGTTTTCTTACTCTGACGCAACGAATCATGTCGGGCAACACGATTTGGTTCGTTCCGCAGCCGTTTGGGTCGACACATGAGGCTGTCACAGCGTGTGTTCGTAATCATCTACGACATGCGAAAGTGACACCCAAGAGGCAGCGAGGAACGCCTGGATACCTCGTTTCGGTTCGCCTCGAGCACCCCGAAGGACCTTATGATCCTCTTACAGATGGCGAAGCATTTGAGTATGCAGATATGTGTCAGCCCAGTCATGCTTACAGGAGTATCGATTATTACAGAGCACCAGATGGTATGACTTATCTGGTCACTTCTTTGATACGTCGTATAACCCAGGAGGTGCAAAGCCTGTCCTCATTTGCATCCCCCTCTCCTCGAGAACTGAGTCGAACTTCAAGCGAACTTGGTGCGTTGAGTATTGGAGATGACCCAAGATTGCCATGGCATAGGTCAACCAGGAAGCGCGAGAAAAGGATCGAGTACGGAACAGGTTCGAATATCCACAATACACCCGCAGATCGATTTCAAGAACATGTCGCTCCTTTGGCAGATCGTGGTACAAATAAAACATCTGATCTTGCCGAACGCTTGGGCTGGCAAATAGGTGCCGAGAAATTTCTGATGAACGACAGACCTCTACCTAGTAGCGCCTTGACCAGAGTCAGATGGCTCGGTAAAGGGACTGTTGGGGAAGTTGATGAGGTTGAGGCATTGGGCCGTACGGCAACAGGATCAATGGCTCGCAAGCGAATTGACTTTCATGGTTGCAACACAATCCAGAAGAGAAGAAGGATGGAGCAAATCCAAAAGGAGATTGATAGCATCAAATCTCTTAGGCATCCTCATATTATTACTCTGATTGGCACTCTTCAAGAAGGTCAGGGGACACGCCAACATTTCATCTGGCTCCTGATGCATCCTGTTGGAGACCAAGACCTCGGCTCGTATCTCTCCGAGGCTGGCAGAAATTTAACAGACGACAATGTCACTCGGCTAAATCAGTGGATGATATGTCTCACATCGGCGCTCACTCACATGCATGTACACGGGATCTTCCACGAGGATATAAAACCAGCTAACATCATATGTCGTGGTGCGGATATTCTTTTCACAGATTTCAGTTCCTGCCGCCGGGTTGGACCAAACGACGATACTTCTACTACGACACCCGCTGGTGCTACAAGGCTTTTCGCGGCGCCTGAAGCTATGCCCCGAGGCAATCTGGAACCTCACGGTTCCACAAGTGATGTATTCTCCCTAGGCCTCGTGTTCGTGGAAATGCTTGCGGTTTTATCACACTATACCGTCGAACAACTCAGGCAACATGTTTTCACCGATTACAACTTTAGTGAACAGCAGTATCATCGTGTGCTTGATCGCATATTGAAATGTTTCGAGAGGTCAAGTGGACGTTTTATGGAATGCCTCCAGCGCATGCTTCGGCATAACAGAACTGAGAGACCAAGGGCAAAAGAGGTACTGCAAATGCTTGTCGAGATTAAATCTTTGTGGCGCATCAACACGTGTGGTTGTGCTCGAGATATTCTCGGTAACGGCTGATTAGTTGCGTGACACCAAGAGTTGGAAAGTACATAAAACCCGAAACGGAGCCCGATGTGGGCGCCAAAAGAGCATCTATCCAACCAAGAATAGACTGCATCAGCCTTTCTAGGAGGCAGAGTTTTCGTCATCGAACAACTATTTACATCCCACCCTATGACTCAAAATTGAGGTAACTATTCGTGGGTTGGCATGATTCATGACACAAGATTTCTCAAACAACAAGTGTTCTCTAGTAGTCTCCGGATATTAGAGGAATGCATAGAGAAGGAACTCAAACCCTTTTGCTGGTCCCTACCGGGGCCTCAGGAATATCAAAAATCTCAAGTTGCTCAGGCAAGCGGTCAAGTTTCGACATCCTCCACAAGCTCATGCACAACCAACTACGGCTCGAGGTCACTGGAAGCAGTTCCTCCGACAACACAGATTAAGATAATGGCTACCACGGAAATCAGCGCGGTACTGGGGTTTCACACTATTAATATTCTCGACAAGGCAGCTATCACACAAACTATCTTTATTGATAAGGCCGGCGTTAAAACTATCAATGCACCACAAGACCTTCATTTGGTTACTGCGGCAACTTACGTCCGGAAAACGTCCACCATTACTTCAAATAGGAAGCTTGAGCGCCGAATCGATATTTTTGAGACAACCACAGTACTCGCCGCAGATGCAACTATGCAACGAGTAATTCATCTGCCATCGCTACAACTCAAAGCACTATTCCTGAATCGCAGATACACAAAAGATTACAAGTGCGCTCGAATGGAAATATTGCAAAACATCGCCTGGCGTTAGTGTTTAGATATGACCTGGTGCACAAAGGGCGCGAGCCTTACCCTACTTTTGTCGCGTGTGAATAGTTGGTTGAAATAATACTTTGGTTATCGCACTTGGAACCACTACATCAAGTTTTCCGGCGCCAACATCTATGGCAACTATTACAGGTACAGTTGGATCCGACTTCATCGACACTCTAGATCGTAAAACTTCGACTATTACTGAGATTATAACACTGATGTTCTTGACTCATTCAGCCTATACCGAAACTTTGACGACCACGAAGACCCACACGCACACCGCATCGGTTCAACCGCTGGTTACATAGCCTGTTGGACGCTATGTCCATAAAGAGATATTTGCAGTCAATAGTATTTAGATATCAGATATGAGTCTGAAAGATCGGACGAATCACTACTGTGCTGTGAATGACGACCTTGGAAACAATAAGGAATGGAGGAAAGGGGAATATACATATTAGCTACAGTTTTCTGTATGTTTATATTTGGCGGCATAGTATGACAAGTCAAACGGTGTATCAATGGACGTGCCGGGTCATGCAATGGCAATTAAGAGACTTGCATTTAGTCTGCCAGCAAGGATACATTTTTACAATATATCTAGGGGTTACGGTGTACATGTGTTGATGAAGCCTTCATACATGTTAGTAAGTAGTGTATCTTAGAGAGAAGTTGTGCTTGACCTGATGGTTTGGCAATAGCAATGTGTCTGCAACAACAACATTTTCTCTCCTCCCGGCGGCGAATACAATCACCTCAGCAACATCCTCAGGAGACAGAGGATCACAGCCGCTATTTTAATTAGTAAGGTGCTTGCTGTGACCATCATCGCTAGCGAACGATTAATGTGTGAAGCGGAGAACATACGCGTAGACCTTGTCTGCTTCCTCTTGATCAAAGCGATAACGGATGTTGTTGAATTCCTATACATTATATGAGCAGGTCTTCAGTGGTGTATTTTCAATTAATCCCTCACTGTTAACACTTGTCCTGGATCGACCGTCATGACACGAATCCTCGTTGCAATCAACTCCTTTCTAAGCGCGTCGGTGAATGCACGGATCGCCGCTTTGCTTGAGCAGTATATCTACGCTAGTCAGCTAGCACCCATGGTATTGTGGTAACGGAAAAGCCGCTTACTGTCCCACCGACATATGGATCTCTTCCGGCTAGAGAGCCAAGGAAGATGATATCGCCCTTACCGCCATCCGGACGCTTCTTGAAGATTGGTAGGATGGCCTGAGTCATGTTGATCATGCCGGTGACATTGGTTGCCCACACATCTCGAATGACATCGGGTGGAACATCGGGCGGTCGCTCGACTCCAGACATGAAAGCACTCGCATATGTTAGAGCTGGCGTATAATAGTAAAACTCCACTATGATGGACTCACGCATTGTTCACAAGTATATCAATATCTTGGAACTCTTGGGGCAATCGTTCTACGAGCGTGCTGACTTCCTCGGGTTTACTCACATCAAGCGGCTCAACACGTATCTTTACTCCTTTGCCAACTTCTTCTTGAATCTGTTTCGAGATTTGGTGCAGGCGGTCAACTCTTCGGGCTGTGATGATCAGCTTCAGGTCTTTGGGTGATGTGCGAGCAAACTCAATTGCAGTACTGCGTCCGATTCCGGATGAAGCACCAGTGATGAGAATTGTTTTGCCTGCAAGATTCTTTGCCATTGTAGTAAGTGGCGCCATTGCGATACTTCTATCTAGCTCTTAACGAAATCGTCTTTGTATGACGCTGTTCATAGAGAAGTGGTGCTGGGCGTATTTGAGTTTCCAAAAGTAGGATGTCGAGGAGGTGGCACAAAATATGATACTACACTTTCCTCTTAACTGAGTATACTAGGCCATTGATCATTTAGACGGTCAAGGGTTGGTGTAATGTAGAGAGAAGATGTGGAGATATGACTCCGAACGATTGTAGCCTGGAGGGACAAATGCCGTGAGTAGCCGCTCGCTTGCGGTATAGTTGTATTGAACTCCGATAGCGGAATGAGAAGTACGGACTGTATCAAATGGAAAACAACATCCCAAAAACTCATAGAATTAAAACGTTATAATCTTCGGTATGCATAGTAAGAACTAGGGTGTTTGGAGAGATTTACTTGCTATTGCTGTAGCAACCGTCTCACCTAATCAGAGCAAAATGGACACCTTCAATTCGGAACTCTGATCCTCTATGATGCACTTATTTCCACGGCGCCGCATCACCATCTACCCAGTCTCTCCCAACTGGTCTCCACATTAACCATCCGCTCAAGTCATCTTCAAGCAACTCCTTCCACTTCTTTCCCTTTCCCTCCTTCTCTAGTTCCGCGAGCCTTTCGTTCAATTTTGGATTCGGTGGGATCTCTTCGATGGCTCCAAGGCCGCTTTTCTCGTAAGCTCCCTTTGCAGACGGTAATGAGCTGATCACTGTTTCAACACCAAGTTCGTCAGCCTTATTGGTGCCCCAACGAATCAGCATGCGCCCTACGCCGCGATGGCGATGGGAAGTATGAACAACGATTGAGTGCAAATCTAGACATGTAAGCTTAATTCCTCGGTGATTTTGGATTATTGATTTACCCATATGTTTCCTCGTCACTCTTTCTGCTAGGAAATCCCATAACCCGTTGATGAAACACTCTGCGAATTCCCTCTCTTCACTTCCTTCTGGATGCCAAGATGCCACTGTTTTTTCATTTTCTGTGCTATTCATTTCATTCAATTCCCACATTGCAAACCCAATGATTTCATCAGTGTCAGTGTCGGTGACCTTAATCATCCACGAATTTGGCTTTTGTTGTTGAAGCTCTTTCGTATTTCTATTTATAACATATGTAATGACATCTTCTCTGGTGGGAAGTACGGGTCGAAAGTGTTTAAGTTGTGGATTGTAAGGTGCCAACCATGCGTCATAATCCATTGGCATTATTTCGTGGAAGTCCAAAGGGTCGGTTACTTGCAATACTACTAGCGGCATCTTAGGGATGATTCAGTGTAAAAGGGAAGTTCAAGTGTGAATTAGAGTTGATGTGACTGCTTTTATCGCTCCTCTTTATGTTTTTCAAAACTACATATCTTGTTAAGCGCTTCTAGCGTACATGTACCCGCAACCCCGCATCTTAACTCAGCTCCAGCCCCTTCTCACTTGTTCATTGCGCGGCAAGCGCGACATCCATTTGTAGTCATTTTGGAGGGTTATCGACGGATCTAAGTTCGTCCGAGGATTTACCCTTGCCAAAATTAGCTCGCTCAACAAACTTGATTCTCTGCAATTTTCCGATTTCAGTCCATTCATCAATCTGATGATCAAGTTCTCAAAGGCTTCGCAATTGCCGAAGAAGCTGACATTCCACCTCATGCATACCTAGCTAAAACCCTTGCCCTAGGGCCTCAAACGGTAAGCTTCAATACACCTAAGTAGCATCGAAGCGGAAGCAAGCGTAGCCTTGAAGATCCCATACAATACAATATAGGTGCTCATAATACCTTCGGCCGTTGATAATACTAACGGGGCTATATTGTTATTAGATACGGCTAAGCTGAGAGATTTTTGTTAGACTGAGGTCTGTATGCAATTGAGCTGGGAATGTTTTGAGACAACGTGTACTGTGAACTAGACGAGATAGCACTTTACCTTTGGTCGCCTGCATTATAGTGTGCTGGCGCAAAAGGGTGAAAGAATATTGGATCACATGAAGCCTATTCTCGGGGGATACAAAAATATCGAACACTGGACTATGTTTGAATACCTTTCTTACAACCCTAAAATCTGAGCGTCGCCATGCCAAGGGCGCAGTCCTTTGGGTCCGCGTTGTATACGAAACCCCGCCCTCAGCAAATCCCAGGGCGTTGTCCTGCATAGGAAGTCTCGCCCGAGTTTGGTTAATTAGAATGTGCACTATCGCTTTGGGTTCGTTATTAGAGTCATCCGCCTATCGCAGCCTATAAACTTACATTACTACTGAAATTATGTAAGACATTTTTGAGAGTGTTTCGTTGATTTGGCGGCCTTAACATCGAGATATGCTATTACCGGAGCCTTCGTCCTCTAACATGCTTAATATGATCTGGCACAATCAATATATATGTCTTGCGGTTGTGCAGTCTCTTGGAAAGTTGAAGATACCTTCAACGATAAATTGCCTTCCTCCAAGGTCTCACATAAAAACATTAGCTAATGCATTGCGTGGGATAGTGAAACTCTTGTGGTGAAGAAACACCTCAAATGGTGGCACTGTACAACGCTGAACATAGCTCGATTCATTTGATTGGCTTGGAGTTAAGGCTGCAGCCAAGATGTATCGCTTACATACATACGCAAACCTGAGCCTTGCCTCCCCCAGCGTCTTCAACGCTGTAACCTATCGACGAGCTTGGAAAGAGAGAACATACACCTTGCCTACGGTCGTCAATCTTCCATGCCCATAGGGGAGTTGGAGGAATTCGCTAAGACACTTAACTTTGAAAACTTCCTAGGTGAGGCACATTCAATGTCGGCTGACAAGAAATACATGAGACTAAGCCTCGCCTGCGACAGCTCGGTGTGCTACCAAAGCCCTACGGAGATACGCTATAGCCACATAGAGCGAGACATCGAACAACTTACTATTGTATTAAGTATGGATAAGGTGGACAACACTTGCATCGATGTTGAACAGGAGGAAAACCCCACATCAAACAGTATTGTTGAAGTTGGTTGGGAAACAAACACAGCTGCGCATGATGTCTGGAGAAATAAGTTCGGCAGACAACATTTCGAGCGGCCATTGTCCTCTCTTGATGACACAGGGCCATTCAAACTCATCCAAAAGCTTGGGGAAGGCGGATGGGGCAACGTCTACCGCAGCGAATTGGACCGAGTTCCGATAGCTCTTAAAATCCTTCATCCGTATCCCACGAAACACCGAGTTTCATACCTAAACGAACTCAAGATCCTACAGAAGTTGTCTGGGAGACGCCATCATCATATCGTTGAGCTTGTTGGCTCATTTGAACTGATCGGAAAGATTAGATCTAGAGTTGGTCTTTTGATCTGGCCAATTGCACAATGCGATTTGAGTAACTTCCTTCACTATATGGATATACTTGCGGGTGCGGAAAGGCGCTTTGAAAGTTTCATCATGACTAGACATGTGACGAGTCTTGATGAGGAGGAGCTATATGCTATCAAGACGATAACCGCCACTCTCACTAACGCACCCATTCGCCGCACAAAGCTGATATCGCAAAGGCTTCAACTGGAACAAATAAAGCAGTTACGTAAGGAAGCACAAATTCGATTATTGGGGGACCTTGGCTGTTTAGCAGAGGCCATTTCCTATCTGCATAACGAACAAAGGATCAGGCATAAAGATCTTAAACCAAAGCAGATCCTATTATCTTCTAGGGGCATATGGCTGACAGATTTTGGTTTGTCCAAAGATCTTTCTGAATCTAGTCACAGTGCAACCTACAACGGTGAAAAGACCTCGTTCAAGTACCACGCACCAGAGCGAGCGTCAATGGGTCAATTACCTTGCGGAAGATCTGAGGATGTGTTTGCACTTGGATGCATTTATCTTGAGATATATTTCCGACTGAGCTCCCTTTGCACCACCAATTCCGATATAGACAGAATTTTATGTTATGGAGAGTCTAGTGCTCCGTGGTCGTACCAAGCACACCTCGATAATATAGACACGTGGCTGGGGGTGTTGGGATATAATGATGAAACCTGGAGCAGGGCCCTGGCGCAGTTGATACGAAACATGATGGCCCGAGCCTCAGACCGACGCCCTAAAATTGCACAGGTTGTGCAAACGTTGAGAATAGCTGATGCGGTGTGTGCTAATCATGATTTCTTTGCAGTTTGCTGTCGCAGAGTTTGTGAGTACACTCAGTCCTGGCACGAGACACAAACTGAAACAAATTAGCTGAGGAAGAAAAAATGAGATGTATTTTCGGCCCGTACCACGAGAACGTGGCTCTTCAAACAGCGATCGAGAATTTACGCCGCGAAAATGATGAGAGGGAGATTAAAATTAAACAACTTGAGCAAACGGTGCTGGCCCTTCGGCAAGCCAGCAAAACCTAATGGTGGCCCTTTTGTGGATATAAGAGGGTGGAAGTGATGATTTACTTTTGATAGCATTTAATCGGATAACGTACAAGCGAATTGGGCGAGAAAAATCTTGAGTTCATTGTTTTACGCTGCTGTGTCTACGGCGTAGTCCTCAGCAGCGACTTCTTGTGAGCCACAAGGACCTTCACTACCAACATGTCACGTATTCATCGCACCCATATCGTTCTCAAACTAATTCCACGCGTGTATCTGCAGGATCTCCAAAGCAACGAGTCATCGGATCAATAAATGGCCACTCTGTTTCGGCGTTTCCACATACCAGATCAAATGTGAACGTCACCTCCAAGGATTACGCTGACTCCATCAGATTAGATACTAACACGAACCCCAAGGCCACGGAGACTTTGGTTTTCATCGATGGTTCAACTAGGAACACATGTGTCATTGTCTATGACGCGGAATGAAAGTGTGGGCCAGGCCAGGATTCATATAGCTCCACATCTCCGAGGCGCGACCATCCCAAAAAAAGAACAAGTCCGCAAAACTAGAGATACGGCTCAGATGCAAACTCTAATTCAACCTTTGTCTGCTACTTCTACTTTTTGAAGAATCTCTCTTGCCTAGTCGTCCTAAGTGGAGACCTACCGTATGGCACAAACGCTTTCATAGCTTGTGCGGGACATTTCCATGAAAACAATGCGCTATCAAGTACTGGGCTCAGAAAAACTGTGCACAGAATCTTCCTCAGCAATCAGCTCTTCAGTCTGGCCTACCACAAGCAGCCTCTAGACCTAGCGCTCAGATAACGATTTGATACCCTAGTAGATGGAGTATAACTTCCGGTCGGCCCGAACGTCGTGATATTGGCTCGTACACCTTCAGTTATTCCGCCGGAAGTATGAAGTTATTGTCTTGGGAACCGGGCTCCGGTAAATAACAGCACCGTAATCACCACTCATGGTGGGGATGTCAATTGCCATGTTGGGGATAGATACTTGTAACGTCCTCAAGGTTAGCTTAATGACGTCAGGGGAATGAGGATCCCCCATCAGAAGATCCCGGGTCAGCTTGGAGTCACCAATACGCGAGTTCTCTCAGTCGCTGTGTTTATTATCTGGTCGTCTAAAGCATAATGAATTCTTCTCGCCTTTGATAAGACATCAATACACGCTCAACAGCTAACAAGTCCGACAAATTTCTATTCGGACTGAGAGAAGAAGTTGCCCAGAACTGATTAAGTAAGCTTAGTGGGGCGGTTTGAGCACAGACCTTTCTCGAAGCTACCAGCAGGGTCGGGCCAATCATGCGAAGACACTCGTGCTTTCCAGCCCCATCTCGCTGTGTCTTAGAGCATGTTCAAGTTAAGTATAAATTCCTCATAGGTTTTGATTCAGCAATGCATCAGAAAAATTGCAATACACATTCCAGTATCAGAATTAAGCAACACGAGAGAGTGCACAACAATCACATCAGACGCAATGGCACACGCAAACTTCAGCCAACAACCTCAACCACAATTTACTGCGCCAGATATGGAAAACACGATACATGCATCCCAGCGCAGAAAGATCATCGGCCAATGCCCAACATGCCATCAAACCTTCACGTCACGACCAGAGCTACGCGAGCATATGGCGGACCCACAAACACATCTGCCAGCCGATGAATCCGACGCGATCTCCTTTGGAGAGATGAGCGATTATGACAGTCTCGATGACGAATCTTATTCTCGGAAGAAGCCATCTATACCAGTACATGAGCCAACACTAGAGGATGATGGCTTCGAATTCGCAGATTCAACTGGCCAAAACGGATACGAATTCTTCAAGGCAGATCCCAGCATGTTCCCGCAATTCAATGCCGAACAAGGGAGCGTGCACACCACCAATGATGAAGACGAGCGACCTAGTGCAGAACAAAAACCCTTTGCGCAAAGAAAGTCAAAACTAGCGCCACGGAAGCAGGCACTCGGTGTTCTATACTGCGGAACTTGTGATAAGTATTTCGGTAACGAGAAAGTCTTCAAGCAGCATTTCATGTTTGGCATCAAGCATGGAGAAGAGCCGAGACAGATGCGGGATTTGTATTACAAGGTATGGGGAGAGACATGGGCGGACGAAGCAAGAAACCTTCAGAGAGTAGCGGAGGTACAAGATGAAATGGAATTATGAAAGCATAACATAGGTCTACGATTGAATGATTAATGAGCAAGACGATACCCATAGAATAATATAAATGAAGCTATAGTAACTATACCTTATTTGCAGAAGCCTTGTTGACAGCCCCCGTGTACTTTAACCTGTTTTTGCGCGGAAGTGCTCTGCTACTCTATCACAGACGTAGTAAACGTGCAAACTAGTATCTTGAATATCATTTGAGCATAGTCCTAGAATTGTGATATCTCGCTTTGATCTTTCGCAATTAGTTCACGCTTCCGACAGACTCAGTCTTTCAGCGTACTCGCGACCTGCATAAGCCAATCCCAATGCCGGTCATCCACCTCTTTGATAGCACCGTCCTCATCAAAGTACAGAAATTGCTTTTCGCTCAATGCTCCTACATTTGCCCCCCCTACAATGAGCGGTATCAATGTTTGGCTCAGCCATTTCTTCACCTTCTGTGCCTCGTCATCGCTAAACCCATACCTCTGCACAAACCACCAACTCACCCCGTCAGCGCTGTGTGTGACTCCGAAACTCCTCGGATACACTTTATCCGTACATTTCGGTCTGAACGCTACGCGGTATCTGAGAACATGTTCTGGTGGGACTTGACCATCGTATAGCGCTTTTGAGAGAACGCGTATTGGCGCCCGAACTTGCACGTCTGACGTGATGATGCCGAATATCTGTTTTGCCTTTTCCGCATCATCCGACAGCCCCATTGCGCTTGCCAACCTCACATCGCTAACGGCACCTTTTCTTGTGTACAAATCAAGGATTCTCTCGCATACGGGCTGAGCATAGTAATTATTCAAAGCAAGTAACATATCCTTGGGACTGGATGAAGGGGGGGGATTTGTCAGCGCGTACAAGACTTCTTCCGTCTCTGCTTCGCCGAGTAGAATCCGCATACCACGTTCTTTGAAGCGCTTTGCGAATGTACCAGAGTGGATGTTTGCTACCAGATCTGAAGCAATCATCTCGTCATCGGTAACCCCACGGAAAGTGTGGATTTCAAAGTCGAAAATTTTGGCTACGAGATCTGCTGCTGGAACCTTGCGAAGAGCGTCAATCTTTTCAGAGGCTGGCAGAGACGTGTCGATTCCAAACGTGGTATAGACATTTTGGAGCTGCGCATCGACTATTGGTTCTTAGCGAGTAACCAATCGATTGAAAACCGAATGCTTCCCTGAGGCACAACTCACCTTCTCGCAAAGTCTTGGGTTGAGCTGGAATGGCGTTGCTCTGCAGCCATACATTGTTGAACAATGGTCTGCTTCCTCGCGCCTGGAAGAGCTCATAGTTCAATTGCACATGTGTGGAAAAGGCGCCAGCGCTCAAACCACCGAGAGTGACACGATCTGCATCACCACCAAAGGATTGTGCATGATCATGGATCCACTCTAAGGCACACCGTTGATCCTTATAACCTAGTAAGCCCTCATCCAATCATCTTGCATTCTGAATAGATGCTTACCCAAAATCCGTAGTTTCCCTTCAAGCCTTCTCCTGCCAAGAAACCTAAAATGTTCAACCGGTACCCTATGGCAATAACAATGGCTCCCAGTCCACCTTCTGAGATCAACTGGGTAGGCTGGCTATGCTCTTTCAAACTTGGATCACCTATTTGCAGCCACCCGCCATGAATCCAAGCCAGTATTGGCCATCCATGCTCAGGTGCCTCACCCGGTGGCACCCACATGTTGACCGCAAGGCAATCTTCATCAAAATTGTAGTCCTTGTTAATCATACTGTTCCCATTCACTTTGTAGTCTGGTTGCGGGCAAACATTTCCGTAGTTGGTGCAGTCCAAAGGCCCGTCGCCCGTGGCATAAACATGGTCCTTAGGAAGTGGAACTGGCTTTTGCCAGCGCAAAGGTCCAGTGGGAGCCTTTGCATAGGGAATGTGTGTGAATCTCTTGACACCGTTAGGGAAGACAGCACCCTTGAGAGATCCTTTGGGACCAAGGTCAAGGATAGTCGTTGAGGTTGGCTTCATCCTCGGTTAAGCTCTTAATGAGAAACTTTACAAGTTTTTGTCAAAAGTGGCAGGTAGGGTTATGTAGTTCTTTTTGTCAAGAGAGGAGGTATATAGTCTTTCTACATCCAACAAGATTCCCAAGCTAACACCAGCGACCTCGAATAGTGTATGGCGTCACCGCGGAATCGTCGGGAACAATCCCGCGTCGGACTCAAATTTGGGTCCCGATTTCGTTAGTGCATCCGACAACTTTGTAGGCCAAGTTGATCTATACACCAAATGAAAAAGTTCGCGATACAAACAAAAATGCGATGGTATTCTTGATATTTCAATTCAGCATCCACTAGCAGTCCCGGAATAATGGAAATGTGCGTGCTCTACCAGTCTTCCTCAACTTATTTATCCTCTTTCTCTTTCACGTCAACACGTACTTCGCAATACAAACAACTACCTTGAGTTCCCTCGCCATCTCAAATTTGTATGCATCAATTTGGCCCTATTTTGTATTCCATTTCTCCCTAAATTGACCAAGCCGCTAGTCTCGAGTCATTAGCTTTCCTCTAACCGGAATTGAATCATCTGGTACGGATGAACAGGCTTCCTCGTCGAACTTCGGAAGATAGAGAAACTTATGCTCTTTCCTGAAGATGAGCGGGTTCAACTCATCTGCCTGTAGTTTCTGATAACAAGGTGTACATAGTTGTACGCAGAAGCAGCTCTTGCAGGCCTAGCTGTCTGTGGGCGTATTTTTCGATGTTGTTTCGCGGGAGGCTTCAGTTGCCGGGCTGGTTCGTGTGCGGCTCTTACTATTGGTGATCCACACGTAAGGCGCATTTCAGGCACTTCAAACCTACAAAGGTAGGCGGTCTGGCTGGGGAATGTGGACCAATACCGGCCAAAATCTATTTATGGAGCCTCAGCTTTCTAGGCTAGCCATGCGATGTGGGACGAAGCTTTTCACTTCTTACTACCTGTGAGCTTATTCCATTCATCATTCAAAAGAATTTGAAACCAAAAGAACTGATAGCGCGTTTATTCAAAGACGCTGTTGAGCAAACCGTAGCGTCGGAAGAGTAAAAGACTCCCTATAGTACCCTCAGGTCATTCTACTCAGCTAACATATACTGCTGTCATTGTCGTTCCTTCGCTAAGTTAATGGGCGGCGCTGCCACAAACTTTTCTGTACCTGTACTCCTTGCACAGTCAAAGCAGGACCAAGGTAACCCTGGGGTTTTCGCGATATCTCTTGCTTTCGGCCTTAATGCTGGATCATTTTGCAACATCATGAACGTCCAAATGGATATTGCCCGTAGATCTGAATGAGATTCAGGAATCGGCAAACTCTGCAGCCATTTACAAACACTTCCAAGTTTGAGATAATATGGTCTTGGTTTGCCATCCCTACCACTGCGCACCTTCAAGAGTGACTCACGGTACGTGCCACTGGGTGCATTTTCTGGTTTGAGATTCATGCCCTCTAAGGCTCCTGCTAACATTTCTGCGAAGACGCAGCCCATCGAGAATATGTCGGCAGAAAGGCCACGAGTTTCTTGTAACACCACTTCCTTGGCTGCGTATGTGCGCGTGAATGGGGTAAAATTATCCGTCTCGGTGTCCTCAACAGAAGGGTAGAAACGAGATGATCCGAAATCCGTCAAATAGATCTTGAGATCTTTTGCCTCCACGCTGACGCATGAAGTTTGGCGAATGGGACGCACCAGTATGTTCTGAGGTTTGATGTCCATATGCTTAATGGGAAATGAATGTATGAAGTCCAGCACCCGTATGAGGCAAGTGAAGAATTTTCGTAGTGCAAGCGATCTTTGCATGTCGGCAAGATAAGATGACGGAGGCAAGCTCAGGAACTCCTCAAGATTCCATTCGGCACATGGATATGTGAGTATAGCCAGCTCGTCATCAATGACGTATGTCCCGACCAGACGGACGATATGCGTATGCTGTGCCTTATACAGCTGCTGGATCTCCTGAATAGCATCCTCTCTATTCAATCTTGTCCGTTTATTGCAGATAATTACTTTCTTGACTAAACATACCCGCTTACACCGGACACTTTGCACCACTGCAGTGCCTCCTCTGCCAAGCTCTTTTTCGACTTGCAGAGGTATTATATCGCGCTCGTGTCCGGCATATTGTGCATGTTGTCCTCGGCCCTGTGACCAATTTTCGAGTTCAGGGTCTGGGACGATGTTGCGTTGCCTCAGTGTTTCTGACCAGCCACTATGAGCTGAATCCTCCTCCGTACGGTCATCTGCTGGACAAGAGAGGAATGTTTGCATGGTTGATCTCTTATCCCCAATATCGCTGGGTACAATGGATGAACGAGTCTGTGCTGTAGCATATGATTTACGAGACGACGCGCCCGTGCCGTGCGTGAGTGCGGTGACAAAGGATCTAAAATCAGAATAGCTAGACCGCTTTGTGCTTCTTTTTGAATCTTTCAGATTTGGGTATTGCATATTTATGCGGTGCCCGGCTTCTTCATCGGCGTGTTCATCCTCCATGATGGGCCTTAGCGTCGCCTCTACCTTATTCGTTCGGTTCTCGGTGCGGAGCAGGAGTCCAGCCCCTCGGGCAAGAGCACGCTCGATTATTTTAGAAGTGCCG
Source organism: Ophiosphaerella narmari (assembly GCA_028456235.1). Classification (NCBI taxonomy): domain Eukaryota; kingdom Fungi; phylum Ascomycota; class Dothideomycetes; order Pleosporales; family Phaeosphaeriaceae; genus Ophiosphaerella; species Ophiosphaerella narmari. The sequence continues at coordinate 53,572 of JALNQA010000025.1, read as the reverse complement.
GAGGATTCCGTAGATTGAGACGCCAGATATGCGTGTCGTATACGGGCTACTCGCGATTGACCAACTATTTTGAGAAGGTACAGAACGTCAGTTCGAGACAACTCGATATCCATATGAAATAGTACCGCACAATGCGAAGATGAGCATGGCGCCCAATAGTCAACTGAATCTGCAAAAAGCGTGGATTCCATTGAAATACCGTAAAGATGCCTGGCTATGCCCTCAAGCATGAGTTGGAGGTTGCCGATGTTCAAAGCTCTGAAGTTTCTTCTGACAAGTTCGCTCGCTTGAGATGAGGGTGTGCTGTGCAATGAAATAATATCGATGCCGCTTTCTTGTCTAGCTATTCGCTCGGTTCTTTCAAGGACACCAGTCTTCCAAAAGAGCTCTGTGATAGTGTCGTTTGTGAGGTAGCCAAGCTCTGCCACATCAAGCTGCTCCAAGTACGATTTGAATGATGCTCCATATCGAAGCTTATAGGTAACATCCGGAGAGTCCTTCTTGCGGAGATGGCCCTTTAGATATAAAGATAACTGGAGGGACAGAAATCTCCAGGCCGCTGGCCGGAAACCATAGCCACTACAGAATATCTCATATGCATCGAAGAGATCTTCGAGGCCTTGCGCTACGGCGGCGATGCGGGCCTCTTGCATTGAATGCGTCGATGAGAGACTTGAGAGTAGCTCGGCTTCAAACATATTGCGAGACCATATAATTTGAGTGCATTCACGGGAGAGCGAAGAGGAGAATTCTCGACCCGGCCGAAGAACATTGACAGTACCGTCGAAGCATGCATTGTGGCTGTGGAGGCAGGCCCAATCATATCAACCCTACCTTCAGGCAGACAGGATGCACCACGTTGATTAAAGGGCGCAAGAAGGCTGTGGTAGGGTTCGACGCATTTGGACGTTTTGGACCCCAGCTGATACGAACATCAAGCGAAGGCACAAGGGTAGCGAAGCTCTTCGTCAGCCTATGAGGCCCAATATTAGAGATGCCTCTTCCTATCTAGTGATTCCAATGACATGAGAACCTATGGCCTTTAGATATATTCAAAAAGGACTCCCCTACAATGTAAAAGAAAACTTGTAGCAATTGAGCGGTATTTAATGAGACTGTGGTGTGCTAGGCTCGACCAGGCTGAGCAGCCTTCACGCTTGAAACCTTATCGACCCCTGATTGTCCGACTCACATCCCTATGCACGCCACTTCCATGGTGATCATGTGCCTGCCAAGTCAATAGGTATGTGAAAAGAAACGTGCGCACAGCTTACTCCTGACGAAAGCTTTCAACGATGTCTAGTCGCAGCCATCCTTCTACAAGTCTCAAGGCTGAAACGAAATGAATTCCATACTTGCGATTGGATCGTTTTGAACATAAAAATCATTTATTATCCGTACTAGCGGCCAACGCAATGCAAGAAATGCAATACTGCGGCCCCTCGAGGTTAATGTGAAGTTTGATATACAGAACGACTCCTAAAGAATTAAAAGGTTATACAATTCGGAGTGACCTCTACCAGATCTCCCTACTTGCTCCTAGTGCAACGCTCATCGCACAGCCGTCTCTCCACAATTTACAAATACTTCGTGATATCGTCAACGCACTTCCATCCCTAGGCCCATTTAGTCCCACTCCATTAGCCGTACACTCTTGCGCAAGCCCACAAAGCCTAATTCCCAAGTCCTCTCTCATAAAATTACCGCTAATAAGCATTAGTCCACTCTCGCGCATATACTTCCGCAAATAAAACGGCGCCTGCGCAACATCTTCGACCAGATTCGGCGGCGGCGTGTAATTCGGTGGCTGGCGGTACAGCAGCGAGACATAGCGATGGGCTTGCACGGATAGTGGCGTTAGGGCCGTGTAGTGAGCTTGTGCTCCAGGTGTTTGGGCGGCGATGCACGCAGGTTGCACGTCGTAGACGATGTGATGGAGGAATTGGTGGAGGAAGGGGAGGGATGGGCCTGATGCGCCGGGGCCGACTTGGATGTAGGTGTATTTGTGACTGAGGGGTCGAAATTGGATTCTGGAGGGAAGGAAAAGATGGGTCCCATTAGAGTCTCCGCAGTGCTTGTTAACTCGAAGCTCTGCATGATTGGGAAATGATTGAAAAACATATATTTGGGTCACGTGGATTATACGTACGCAGGACATTGAACTTGTTGCCGAGAATCTCTTTGATGTTCCCATATCGACATACGGCTCTGTCGTTGGTGTGAAGGATCTAGAATCATGCAGGCTGCTTAGAACTTTAATCAGGCTTTAGCGATACACGCAGCGGTTATACCAATACTTGGGCATGTTTGGCGTGGGGCAAGAAGTGGCGATGCATGCATCGTGAAGATCAAGTCGCGATCGGACAACCACTTTAGGAGGTTTCCACTTATGATGAGATGTCGATTACTAGAAAAGCAAATAGGAATTCATATAACTTATACCCTTATCCTCCGTATACAACCGTGTAGCCGACGTGTTGCCACCCATAGTCTTCCATATCCGTCATCGGCTAACTAAAGAGGCCTCAACTAAAGAGGCCGGCCAAAGGTCTAAAATCAGGCACATTAGCGTGACCTGGCAACGGTTTCGTGTACTGCGAGTCCACCAAACTGTTGTCCTAGGCAGTTTTTAATCGTAAGGCGCTGTTGTAACGGGACAGTATGAGTTATAAGACGGCCTCCATCTAGAAAAAGTAGCCAGGGACAATGACGGCCTTAGGACAAGATTATTTTGGAAGTAATAGATGTCTTGGGACTAACAATACCCTGGGACAAAAGTGATCCTGGAACTGTAAGTAGTTTGGGCTGGGAGTGTATCGTATGTGTTTGTTGGACGAAGCCATCCGAATTACAGGTTTGAATACATAGAGAGATGGACTGATTTGTAAAGTACGTCAGTATCTAATCAAATTCCCTCTATACTTTTATCGTTCCAAATTATTTTTATACGTACAAGTTAACGTGAATCGAGGGAAAACGGTAACTCGGCAAGGCTTTCTATATTCTGCGCACATGAAGCTTTTGTAGTGAACGTTAGACAATGCATCACCTCGGGGGTGTTGTCGGTTACCGAGTTCGATAAGCCAAGGTCTGCTTCAGATTTTGCATTATCAACGCCTACGAAACTATTTGAGAAAGTGACATAGATTTCACCACGATGGGAAGAGGTCAAGCAAGATTAGTTTCATTTCAGGGCCATGCCAGCCTAATTTTGAGCGTGATACCGGACTTGGATAGCCAACAAAGGTTCCCAGTGCATACATCAACCCAAACGACTACTATTTGATAAAGTACCCGAATAATGAAGATGGCGCATTCATTTCACCTGAAATTTCTCCAAAGCGCCCTAACTACAACCTACTTGCTCCTACCAGTAGGAATCTGGAAAGCCACAACCGGCTCGTTGTGTGCAAACGCCTTGTCAATACGGAAAAAGCCCTTGCGGTCGAACTGCACAATATCGTCCACCTTGAGATCTGCCACGTTGCAATCAGCCAGTGCCTTTGTCCTTGCCTCAGTATTCGGGTTCAAGAAGTCCTCTAGCGTATCGTCGGTCTCAAGCTTGTCCTTGGTAATCAGGTAGTCGAAATCGACGAGCTCAATGGGAATAAGGTTTTGGTCGGTGCTGAGCCATGTGACCTTCTTGCTTGTCTTTTTAAAGTCACCTTGTAGGTGTAGCTCTAGTTCTAGACCTGTCACAGTCTTTAGGCTAAGGGGGTTGATTGAGTGACTAATCTTGCGGACAAAGACGTTGCCCCAGTTCATTAGCGTGATCTCTTCGCCTTCGGTGAAGGATGCGGCATCCGCCTGTTCGAGAAGGACACTTGAACTGAATGTGACTTTCTTGTTGCCGAGATCGTATTTCGCGTGCTTAGGCTTGTCTTCCGTGATTACGCCCTCACGGGCGCCAACGATGGTTGCTGGAACTTTAGAGTCCTCATCTATGGCGGTATAGCGAGCGGCTATGGGGTCGATGTGCTTCTTGTTTGTTGCCCAGAATGCAAACCAATCTTGATTCACAATGTTTTTCGACGGGCCTTGCTTGAGAATGAACTCGCGGAGAGCAGGAATGACTGCTCCTCGACGGCGCACGCCGCGGACTGTAGGCATACGTGGATCGTCCCACCCCCGTACAATCCCGGCATCGACGATCTTGGTGAGTTTGCGCTTTGAAAGGACAGTGCGGACGAAATTCAGGCGAGAGAATCCCCAGTTGTGCACCTTTCGCAATTTCAGGTTCTCAATGAACCACTGGTATTGAGCATCGCGGTCATTGTACTCGGTCGTGCGTAGAGCATGAGTCACACCTTCGAGCGCGTCTACAATAGGGCAACAAAAGTCGTAGGTTGGATAGATCTTCCATTTGTCCCCTGTGCGGTGATGTGCTTGGGGATTGCAACGATAAATGACGGGATCGCGCATGGCTTTGTTCGGGTTGTCGACAGACATCTTAGCACGGATGCACCATTTGATACCCTCCTCGCTGCCCTTCTTCATCTCCTCAAAGCGTGCCAAGTTCTCTTCCACGGTAGAGTCACGGCGGGCGCTGGCAATACCGTTCATCCGCTCGTCTCGCATCTTCATTTGCTCCGTGTCGTCCGCGTAAGCCAAGCCATCTTTCAACGCTTGCACGCATTGATTATAGAGCTCGTCGAAGAAGTCGCTGGTATACGAAACTGAGTCTGGCTTGATGCCCAAGAGTTTGCAGTCCTCGACAATCGCATCCTGGTACTCCTGCTTTTCCTTGGTAGGGTTGGTGTCGTCGAAACGCAGAAGGAGCTTGCCCTTATACCGCTCGTGTGCAAAGTAGTCGTTGAGGAGAGCTGCTTTTGCGTGGCCAATGTGAAGATACCCACTGTCGAAAACTTAGCCGTGGACGCATACAAACAGCAACTATCAAATGTAGTACTCACGAAGGCTCTGGCGGGAAGCGTGTGACAATGCCTGTTCCATCCCCTACATCCTGCAATCCAATATCATAGTTTGCATCGTCATTCTTGTCCTTTGCTGCTTTTGCCTCCTCTTTGCTCTTCCCCAGCACAACTACACTCTGTGGATGCGCCTCTTCGATGTACCTGAACCATCGACACAGATTCGGCATGAGGTTCTGTTTGATGAAGGCGTGTGCCACACGGTTGCCGCGCAGTGTACTCCAAACCGCGGTGTCGGCATCGCTGAGTGTATATCCAACAATGTGCGAGCGTAGTGTGAGGTGGGCGTCAAGCTCGAGGAGCGCGGGCTCGATGGCCTTGAGGTTGAGAGGCTGGAGTGCCTCGGCACGCTTCTGCCATTCAGCGATTTGTGCATCCATGGTGGTGAGTATTGTTCTGGAGACCGGCCCCAATGTGTGTGGAAGGGTCTCCGTGTTGTGCTGGCGAGAGAAAAGTTATGGTGGGTGGTGTGAGTGGATGAGTCGTAGCGGGGCATGAAGAGCGCCTTATCGATAAGACACCCCACACCGGCTAGCATAGTGTGCACAACTATCATGACAGGCCCAATCAATCCATGAACGTATTGTTACGATACGCCTATTTTTTGTCAAGTTATAAATGTGCATATCAGCCTCTAGGATCTGTGAACATTGCAATTCCGTTTGATTGCATGCACTCACTCTCCTAATGGCAGTAGGCAACCGCGTCCGCAACTCATTCAATTCATTTCGATTTCAAGTGAATTTGACCTGACCGAGCCCCGTGACTCCCGCCTGCAGTAATCCAAATATATATCGCAGCACCCTCAGGTACTTATGAGTCGACACTTTCAAGCGCTACTCACTGTCATCCAGTGCCTTCCACAGTCATAAACAGGAGATCAGTCTCCTTATATTTAACGCTACTCTTTTCCTCTTTTCCCCTTCTACGTTACCACTACCATTACCATGTCTATCCCTGATACTTCGTGGTTGGATCGATTTAGGAGGCCTGCTATCAACCATCGCTTTAACACAACGCCACCGCCGCTGATCAAGATGACAATAGGATTTCTCGACCTTCCCGCCGAAATAAGGTGTGAGATTTACAGTTACAACGATCCAACAGCTGCCGATTTCAGCTACGAAACCCATCGGGGTTTGTATATGTCTTGCAAGACAGTTCAAGAGGAAATGGATGCCGAATACCCGAAGCGTTTCCAAGCAGCCTTGATTGAGGTTCAAAAATGCCCTTACGTATTTTCTCTCGAGGCACGCTTCTTCGCTGGTCCCAAAGTGCTATGGGCGCCGACAAAGTTTTTTCACCTCAAGAAGATGACACTAGACATAACACTCGATGTGACATCGGAATGGGCAAAGGACTTTTCGAAAGATCGTGGGATGTTCCCTTCAATGCCCTCCATAATGGAACATGAAACCACAGTTGCAGGATTACTTAAATTGCCAGTCAAGAAGCTTTGGATTCGCTTGCGCACTCTACCCATCTCCGAGTCAGAACTTGACCAATCGACCAGAACGCCATGGACAACACCGTTGATGGTAACAAGCTGGATATTCTCTTTAAAAATGAGCTTTAGGAATCCACACCTTCGTGGTCTTGTTGTTCAGAGGAACTTTGATTACATGCCAGGACCTCCGTATTCGAGCGGACCTTGGGAAGGTCTTGATGGAGTCTGGTATGGGATTCATGCAGTCGGACATGCCTTCAACTGTAGCAATTCGACCGCGGAGTACAGCCGAGACGGGCGCCCTCGACGTAACTTACTGGATTTTGAAACTAGGGCTAACATTTTGAGGTTCGACCGCTTTTGCCGCAGGAACCGGCTGTTGTTTGACAAGTCGACCCGACGAAATAGCGGGTAGCAATTAAGTGAAATCTACGCTTTTTCCGGATTTGAGCTTGAGTCACGTAGGGGCATGACGTGAGCAATGAGTAAACAGCATGAGCTGTGGCCGAGCAAGCCTGAGCTCGGGGATGTGAGGTGTCTAGGATCGAGTGGGTGGTCCCATTTTCGGGCCATAGAGTCTTCCGTAGCTGAGCTCTTCGGCCCCTGTACCGGTAATACTTTCCTTTCATCTACGGTCCTCAAGACCGTTCGACCAATCGAATATGCAAATATTCAAGTGTTCATTTGGGAGAGTGGAGCAGAGTTTAAAGGGTTCTAAATATCTAATTTCAATATCCCAGATTACAAAGAGACTCTACATCGATCAACTGCCAGCCCACTGAACCATTATCAACTATAGGAGTATTTGCATAAACAGACACTCCTAGGGAAAAGCCCTTTCTCATGTCTGATGATGTTCTTCTTGAGTCACCATTTACGTTAATTGTTGGTGGACAGACTCGAATATGCGCACAACGGTGATGTGCCAAACTATTGCAGGAACTAGAGCGCTAATTATCGGCCGCGGTTTCATGGTGCCAAGGTTATAATAATGGGTGCTAGCCGCCGGGTCATGTGGTTTGGCGCTACCATGCCGGCTTTTGGCACAACCCATGGTCGGTTAGATTGTACATCAAGATCAACTGCGACTCCATTGGCTCATTCTTGCACTGCCACAACTCACCCAACCACGGTATTACGGTCTTGCTTAGACGATAAATCGATTTCTTCGGGGAGCGGGGAACGGGGAGCGGGGACGAGAGATCCATACTCCTTGGGCTTGGCGCGCTTCTACCATTTAAGTACCGTTCCCCTCGCTCCAAGCAAACTTCTCTCCTTAGGTCAGGATTCTGCGTACACCAGCTACAGCTTTGTCTCTTTCTTTGTAAAGATGACAGTTTTTACGCAACAATAGTCGGAAGCAACTCGTGTCTACTTTCTTGCGATGATGACTTCGTGTCTGATGCAAACTGTAGCTCCTGCTTTCCGAGTGCATGCAGAGCGTGTGGGCAGTGATGAATTGCACAAGCAAAAGCTGAGCCCAAAGCCTTACTGACTTACGTATGATATTCCGCCTCAAGGTTATGCATCTGTTTGGGTCACAGTTAGTATTCAAACGCAGGACAATCCTCGGAATGGTACTAGAAAGAGAAGATGGCACGCAAGGATAAAGGAGAGATGATGAAATCGAGTGTGTCTATTGTCAAGTAGCTATACTATGTACAGAAGATTGTCAACGAGTAGAACCATATGTTGCTCTTTACAAAAGAGGAATGTCAGCTTTTGAACGCAGGTCAGAATCCTGCGTGGCCCACAGTCATCTTATGGGAAGGAGAAGCCTGCATACCACCAGCTGTTTTGATCTAGGAACCTTGGGAACAAACGCGTCATGGGAGCTCTAAGGAGCCCTCGGCATGCGGAGCAAGAGCGTGAATCTTGTAGACTCCACTCACTCGGTCCTACACAAGCTGTTAACGAAAGAGAAGGGGAATCACTTACCCGTATGTTAAAGAGAAAGAAAATCAGAGAAGAGGGGGGGAAGAGAGCTTTAAATACCCGGCGAGGGGCTAAGGCTCGTGGCGATGACGCTGTTGCGCGCCTTCCTGTTGTTCAAGCAGAAGCCGTTGCCATGATGTGTACCCTAAATGTTTTCATCTCTAAGGGGAGGAGCGTACCCAGAATACCGAATCTCTCTGGCCACTTCTTTCCGTTCGCTGGTTGATGAAGACTGTGCGACTCACCCCTGCTCCAGTTGGGAAGTTCGACACAATACCACAGATTCCAGACGTATTTTCTCACATACTTTAAGTCACGTAGGAGTACCGAGACGTGGCTTGGGGGTCCCAACACATGTGTCGAGAACTGTCAAAAATACTGACTGAACAGGCAAATGACACGGTTGCGGGCAAAATTAGTTATATGAGGCTGGTGAACGCATGCAGGCATGAGACCTGCGGAGTTCCTTCACATGCATAGATTCCATTTTGATATGGTTTGGTGATCAACACAGATGTTTGAAATTAAATCCTTTCACGGTAGATACAGCAATAAAAACATTTGATGACTACTACCGTAGTTATTCACAATTTAGAATACAACAAAATTGCTCACACGCCTGTCCAACACTCCACCGCAATTCCTCAAACATTCTCATCTACACCCACAGTCCAGCTACGCGTGGCCCAAAAATATGTCTTGCAACTCATATCATAGTGGCGTTACTCCCAACAATATACAACGTCTCCAAATTGGTTTTCCCTTTAGCCACCCCAGCGAATATACCGAATTCGAACTCAGAATACGGCCACTCATGTACGGAGAAGAGATGCAGGAATTAGAGCTTCATATGGAAATTGCGGGACTGGATCCTTTGCACTACTGGCCAAAAGGCGTTCTGCAATGGGTATGGAGTCACCCAATAAGATATCATAAGATACGGGGATGCGCAAGGGCATGTTTGAGGGAGTTTCCGCTGCATGGAGTATATCAGTGAAGCAGATGGTGCATAGAGTTGGACGTTAGAAGATGATAGTGGTGGAATATACCGTCCTTTGCAAGAATCAAGTGGCACTGTTATTGCCAGTACACTTTTGACAAGCAGAAAACGTAACCCAAGTAACTGTAAGCATTTGAATGTGAAGACGCCGACCTTTACTCCAGTTATTCTGCTCCTGTTTGGCTTTTCTACAATCTATCCTCGTGAGGCGTTTACTTCTGCTACATCAAAGTCCGTAGAAACTTTCAACTGGTGCCTTCTGACCGTTAGCGCACCACCACCTTCAAACATGTCCAATCTCCTCCCTCCAATACTTCCCGGCATTGAAAAATTGGATCAACGAGCTGACAAAACTCCTCGCATTTGGGAACATCACATATTGAAATGATGGCCAGGAATGTACCTATGGGATAGTTTGTATAGAAAAATTGTGTGCTAAACTACAAACCACTGTATATCCTGGGGTGCCAGAATTGAAATGAGAGAGCATGCTCTTACACATTGGTCCAAAAACCAGGAAATTGCTAGACCAATGACTACGAATTGCGATTGCAAATCCGCACTTACTCTCGTCGCGATCGCTAGTGTTTCTCTACTCGCCTTGGGATTACAGTGACCCGCAGCTCCTTCTTCTTCGGCTTCTTCCCCTTGGATGGTGCAGTCTTAACCTTCTTCCTCGCCTCCACAACAGTCGCCTGCTTTCCTCCCCGCTTGTTCCCTTTCTTCAGTGGCGAGTGAGACGCCGAGTCATCATCATCATCATGCGCCGCAGCCTTTTTCTTCGCTTTGGCCTTAGTCTCTGGCTGGACTTTCCGAGCCCCGCGATTCGCTGGCTGAACCGGTTTGGGGGTTTCTTTTTTTTCGTCCTTTAGAAGGCCGTGCTCTACGATATAATGAATGATATCGAGCGAGATGTCGCAAAATTCCTGGACGCCACGGAGAAGTTTAGCAGGCTCTTTATTCGATTCTATGGCGGCGCGCCAGCGGTCGATAATTGCAAAGAAGATTTCATCGGGGTCAGCTTCTCTAGCATCGCGCAGGCGTTGGTACTCGACGTCGTCATCTTTGTCGTGGTCGTTGTGCCAGTGACCGCGGCCAGTGCCGAACTCATCCCCGATCTCAAATTGCACAAAAGCTTCGATTACCATTATGGCGACGGTGTGGAAGTTCAGAATTGCTTGGGCCGGAGATGGATCTGGTGTTTCCAATGCCTTTTGGGCGGGTAAGAAGACATTGAGGAGGAGGTGGACCTCTTGCAGGGCGTGATCGTCGGAGAGAAGGAGCTCCTCGCGAACAATACCTGGGATGGAGATCTTTGCTATATCATGCTCAGTCTTGTCCTTGGCAGGTTCATATTGAGCTTCGTATTGTGGAAGTGCCCAGTCAATTTCCATTTCGTCGGCGCTTGACGCAGGGTCGCTAGTTCGCATGCCATCTGCAGTATCACTGGCCTTCAATGCACCCGCAGGCTCGCTAGCCTTCATAATGTCTGTAGGCCCACCGGTATCCATCGTCTCTGCAGGTACAATAGAAGGGATTTTCTCTGTCTTCTCCTTCGTCGGCAACCTTGAAGCAGCGAAATCCAAATCATAATCATTCCCCATAAGTAGGCTTTTGCCGAATTTCGGGCGGCCTCGAGTTGGAGCTGCTTGATCAATGACTGAGCCGTTACCGTTCGCTGAATGATGTGGTATACGTGTGCGCAATGACTCATCATCATCCTTCTTTGGTATAAGTTGTTGCACATTGGGAGAGCTTGAGGAAATTACTTGCTCTGGTAGCCAGGCGTTTAGTACAGGGGGGGCAGAAAGCCGAGCGTGCGTTTTGGTTGTAAAGTGGCCATATCCTGCAGCCGAAAGCCCCTGGCCGTCGAATTGGGGTGAAAGGGCAGAAGCATGCTGATTGATACGACGTGACGAAGTGTACTGCTGGAGACTTTGCAAAGAAAAGTTTGGTGGCATCGAAAGAGGGACAGACCTATGCTGGGAGCGCTCTCCAACCATCTCAGGCGTTGTACGAGTAGATCGGTTCATGTATGCTCCTGAAACACTTAAATTTACATCCTGGGAAGATTTGAAGGGCTGGGCATTCATATAGTTCTGGGTTGGCGGAGCAGATGAGCCTTTGGGAACCTGGAAGGAGGATGTATGCTCTTCTTTGGTCTTGCGCGGTTCCGTGGCCTTAATAGAATTTTCAGCTCGAGCAGCATTTTGGAACTCTTCGTTGTTGACAGTCCCGCAACGTTGACCCTGGAGAACCTGAGTTTTTGCACCTGCACTCTGACGAACATGCGCAATGAAAGCTTTTACATAGTCGTGGTCCAAGGCATCTCCGTCGTTCTCGGAATCATCGTCGCCTGACCGCTGTTCCGCTTCGTCTTTATCTTCGTCCTGGTCATCATCCTTACTCAAGAGCTGCTCTGATGATGCAACATGATTGGCCGAGTACGCATTACTCAACGTGACATCGTTTCCATCATGATCTTCATCATCGCCTTTCGACTCTCCGGCATCATCATGCATCTCAATATCCTGCTCGCTTCCAATCGGAGGGCTACTTTTGAATTGTTGGCCTCGGTCTCCCTCATTCAGTACATCGCTCATATCAGAAGAGTCTGCCTGAACTTCGTCAATATGCGACGCCGCAAACATGTACGGGTCGCCCCTGAGTGACTCAGAAGCCTCCGATACAGGCTGGTTTTCTACTATGTTGGAAAGAGGAGCATCAGCGTCCGCATGGGAACCCTCCTTTTTGATGGTGGTTGCCTCAGACTGGACAGCAGCTGCCATGCCCTGAACAGCGACGTCGTAGAATGGGGAGTCGTCATGAGCCTGGTCCACCATAGGTTCGACTGGCATCGTGTCTTTGGGCTGATCAAGCTCTATGGCTAGTTTATGTTCGACATGCGATCCCCTCCCAAGACGAAGGTCAATTAAGACCTCTTGTCCAAGTTGCTTCTCGCCACTGTGTTCTGGCTCTTGCATTGTGGAGTTTTCACCTTGTGCATCCAAAACGTACGTCGATTGCTCAGCAGCGGCTGGAGGTTGATTCTCGATAGGCTCTGGTTTTGTTTGACCATCATCGGTCGCCTCTTGAATGATGCGATCTTCCATGTTGCCAGTGACTTTCACTTTCGTGCCAGATTAGCTATGCTCTTATGATCCGGGGTTACTCACAATTTAGGTGTCTTCAAATTGCGCGTTGAAGTGACCTCGCCGTGGAAAACGCAACTTGGCCGCACTACAAACAGTAACTACCAAACTGAGTAATACTGATCTTTTTTTTCAGAGTCAGAAGGGTCGCAAAATTGAAGTAAAGCGTATAAAAGACGAAGGTAGCTTACCCTAGTACTAGAGGATGTGGATTTTGTGAACTTAAGCACAACAAGCGCCACCTTTACCTCGCGGTACAAGAACTTACACGTAAAGCGGGAGAAACGCACTAGTAGCTACGTGTTGTTAGCCGTGCACTTTTTAAAGGTCTGTCTGGAGGTGAATTATTATTTGCGCCTTACCTTGTTGTAAAACAAACAGCTAGATACTGATCCTAGGCACCGATAGTGTGTTGAACGCAGTGAGCTTGCGATTGTGAGTGAAGGGTTGTGTGGTCGATAGCGGCGAGGGATTGGTGGGATGTGTTTTGCTTGAGGCTGCTTGTGCGATAATGTCTGGCGGCCAAATTTCCCTTGCGGCCGGACCGATGTTGGCAGAATGGGGATAGGGAGTGAAGCTAGAGTACGATCGGGATGCGAACAGTCGCACATGGAGCTAGGCGGTATAGATATATCGAGTACTTACCCGCAAGTCGTTTTCACCATGAGAAAATCACTGGATGAGACCAGTTAGTCTTGTTTGGTCTGCAAAACCTGCCAGGAAGACCAAAGTGAAAAGCGTGCAGGGACTGAGTAGGCAATTGAATGGTTTAAAGATTTCTTCCGCTACGGTTGGTGAAATATAACTGTTCAATGCGCAGTGTAATGCCTCGTTTTCATTGAGCACGTTGATATTTCAATCATAGAAGTGAATCCCAACACGAAAAATGTGTTGAACACTTCGAAGTTATCACACACCTTCACCGCTCTTGATCTCCTCTACCAACTTCTTGACAAACTCATCAAATAAAGGGTAGAGCGAGCAATCCCTATACTTATCCACAAACAGCCCATCCTTGCTCTCTTCGCCACCCCTAGACGTAATTCTAGTACCCTGCACTGTAGTCCCATTTGGATACCGCGGCCGAATGCCCTCTTCAACTAACATGACAAACGCAGGATCGATCGGCACAGACCCTAGAAATGGCACATCAAAATCTTTCGCCATGATCTCACCGCCCCCTTTGCTAAACACATTTGTGCATTCGGAGCAGTTGGGACACACGAAACCCGCCATATTCTCTATGACACCAAGGACTTTGATTCCAGTCTTTGTGCAAAAGTTTAGCTCTTTCTTGACGTCGGAGATGGATATGGCCTGTGGTGTGGTGACGACAACCGCGCCAGCAAGATAAGGGAGAGAGGCTGATGGAACTGTGGATGTGTTTTTCAAAAGCGTTTCGATGAGCGAAATATGTTCGTCAGAAGTGCCAGGCGGCGTGTCGATGAGGAGGTAATCGAGCTCGGGCCACAGGACATCAGTCAGGAATTGGCGGACCATGGCCGTTTTCTTAGGGCCCCGCCAGATAACCGCGTCACTGCGGTTGGAGAGGATAAATCCCAGGGACATACATGACAGACTGCCGATTGTTTGGTCATTGGTGGCCAGTGTTTGTTGCGCGTGCACGTCAACAGGGATCCAGCCGCCGGGTGCTTGTCGCACTTTGCTATCCTCTATGCCGAAGAAGCGCGGTATGCTGGGGCCTGTGAGGTCAATATCGAGGACACCGACGCCGTGGCCTTGCAGGGAGAGCGTGAGGGCGAGTTGCGTAGTTATGCTTGACTTTCCCACCCCACCTTTGCCCGAGAGGACAAGGATGATATTACGGACCTTGTCGAGTGGCATTGTTGCGAATCAATCCGGCGTCTGGGCTGAATTTTCGGTCAAAGTTAAAGGCACCATATAGGGCAGAAGCATGGCGTGACTTGGGCGTCTCGTGGAGCGCTTTGAAATCATTGCAGGGAGAAGTGGCGGTTGCAGCGTCATCGGAGGTCCGCAGGCTTGGCGGGGGAGGCTAATTTGGCCTTATTCGGACGGCGCTCTTCGTCCTACTACTCGCTCGATGGATGCTATAAAGAATATGCATTCATACTATACAAATTAAAGCTCCTTCAGGCAAATGGCGCATACAAATGAAACTAGAAAGGGACGAATACAATATATGAAAGCTTGACATCCATCCACCTTACTTCTCAGCATGCCTCCAGCCTGCTCGGCAGGAGTTGGGGTGTATGGTGCCAGCTCCACGTATCCATTCTCATTTGGCTTGTAGCTCTCTTCTGGTTTGTAGGGTTCCTCGGGCTTGTAATGATCTTCCAGCTTGTAAGGCGCTTCCGGCTTGCATGGTTCTTCTGGCTTATACGGCTCTGGAGTAGGATACCCTGTAACCGTCGAAGTGTAGAAAGATGTCCAGGTAGTAGTAGTCGTGGAGCTATTATAATGCGCAGGCATATAAGGCTCAGTCTTGTAGGGCTTTAGCTTGTAGCAGCTTGCCGGGCACTTAGGCTTGCACGGCTTGTTCTTTCTATACGAATCGTAGAGCCATTCAGGAACATCTTCATCATATTCATCTTCGTAGTCCTTGCCACTAGGCCATTAGAAAGATGCAAAACCTCCAGATTGGCGGCGGTGACGGAGTTTGTGGCGAATAACCTTTCTGGCCATGGCATATTCCGGTTCTTCATACTCTTCATAATCGTCATATTTCTCGTCATAATGGTAACCTATCTGGCAGTGTTTAGGACACTCTTCCTCATATTCATGCTCATATCCATAGTCCTGTCCGTCATAGTCGTCAATAGGGATTAGATCGGCAACATCCGTGCCAGCGGGATCCGTTTCGCCTGCGGGGGAGGCAAGAGGATCAAGATCTCCACCATTGTTAGGAGGACTAAGTGGATCATCCACAGCAGCATCATCACTCGGAGCGGACAGGTCGTCCGTAGGCGCGGTCGCGCCTAGGTCGTCGGTGGGCATATCAGTACCCAAATCATCAGTGATTGTGCTAGTTCCCAGATCGTCCTCAGCCCCAACAGGCCCAACCACCAACCAGCAGTGGAAAAGCCCCCAGCCCATCATCCGAACCATACCCCTCAGGTCCCCGCCGCATCGTCTCCCACATCTACCGGCAGCTCATCCGCCGCAGGCGTCGGCTCAACAATGATATCGCTTGCGCCCCGTTGGTAGCTCCGCCGCGTCGCCCGCGCCATTAAGACTGGGCGAGGGGCTCGAAAACCCGGGGCCGCAAAGTTCGAAAAAAAAAAAAAAAAAACTGCTCTCCGCCGGATCAATCTGTGCTTTTGAGCGTCTGCACAAGCAGGGCGCCCAGCACAAGGACTTTTCATCACGGCCCGGGGTTGCGGACAAACGACCGCACAGGGGCTGGCCGCGGAAGGGTAAAGTCAAAAAGAACATCCAAGGAGCGACGAGGAAGGTAGGTGGTTTGCTTGGCTTAGACATTGCGAGACTTGCCGTCGCCCATATACTTCCCCAGTGTTGAATTCCTGCGCCGTGGCGACAAAACGTGCGCCTTTGCGCCTAACGCAACAACACGCCGGAATGCGCCTTTTTGCCCTGCCACTTAGCAGCAAGGGCACTGTGCAGGCGTGCACGTGGTTGGGGGTGCATTCTGCGGTTGCCTGGGGGCTTGCATTCCGGTGGTGGAGATGGCAGGAATGCGTTGCTCTGGGGAAGCATATTAGGACGGTTGTTTCGTCCCGTTAATAAGATAATATGGGCAAATAAATCTTGATATTTTTCGTTCTAGTCGCTTTAGTAGCCATGCGTCGTCTATCACCAAGTCCACCCGTCTACATAATCTACATCTTCATCCAATCTCAGCGCCAGTCTACTGCTGCAGCAGCCACCAACACATGAAGCTGCATAGATATCAATGCATCCCTCCTCAATGCGCATGCCCATGATGGTCGTGAACCTCCTCCTTCACCCCAAAATCAATCCTCCACCCTTTCCCAATCGAAATCTTCGGCGCCCTCACCACCGCCCACGCAGCTTTCTTCCCCTCAGCAGGATGATATTCCATCTTCGTCGGCTTCCTCCTCTTACTCTCCTTAGTTCCCTCCTGCATGACAATAACGCTATCCCTATTCTTCCAGCTCTTTGGCGCACCGACGATGATGATCTTCTCTACAACTACCTTCTCCATCGACTTGATGTATTTCTGGCACTTTGAGCTGGGCGAACTGACATCGAGGTTGGCCGATGTGAGCATTTCGCGCTTGCCGTGGAAGTCGAAGCGGCGGTGGATGTAGGCGCCTTGTTGGTAGTCGAAGGTTTCGCCATCGTCGATGTAGAGGGTGCCGGAGGCGTTGCTGTCGTTGTCGAGGACGACGACGAGGGTGAAGGGATCGTACTTCATGAGACCAGAGGAGCGGCGCGGTCGGTCGCGGCGGGGAATGATGTGTCCACCTTGCATGAGGAGGGGAATCTTCTCGAGCGGTGCGGGGACGGTATGATGGCCAGCGCCGCTATAAGTGGTGTAGTCGAAATAGTCATAGTAGGGCTGATTGTCGGCAAGATACACCGACACGCTATCAGCTCCCTCCTTGGTAACTGGCTTAGCAAGCAGGCCGGTAGACCCAATGTAGAGCTGGTCATCGATAGCGAAGCCGGATTCATCTTCGGGGTGGACATAGAAATTTGGCCGGACAATAGGTGCGCCAGTTGTAGAGGCTTCATGGAAGGCAGTGTACCAGGCGGGGAGTAGCTGGTAGCGCAAACGTAGGGCCCGGGTAATGATTTCGGTATAGGGTGATCCAGGGACATAAGGCTCACGGCGGCGAGTGTCGATATGAGCGTGGCCACGGAGAAAAGGATAATAAATACCAGTCTGGTACCAGCGAGTCAAAAGTTCCTTGCTAGGATTTCCAAAGAATCCTCCGACATCTGCGCCAGCGAAGGGGAAGCCAGAGATACCCTGGTTGAGGACCATGGGGATAGAAGCCTCAAGATGACCCCATTCTGCCAAATTGTCGCCAGTCCACATAGCTGCGCTGCGTTGGCTACCAGAGTAGAAGGCACGCGTGAGTACAAAGGGACGACGGGCTTCGCCCTTCTTCCGCTCAGTGATGGCTTGATATGTGGCATTGTGGAACGTCATGCCATTGATGTTATGCACATCACGATGCTCCCAATTTCCATGATGCAAGTTATCCTTAGGCATTGTTGTTTCGGGGCCGTTGAAGACCGAGGGCTCGTTCATATCGTTCCAGATGAACGTATTTGGCGCTGTACCCTTGAACTTGTCATACTTGAATAGTGTCTTCCACCAATCGATGGCGGCGGGATTGAAGCAGTCGATCCACATAGAGGAGCCAGGCCAGCACCAGCCTTCGTACTGGTTGCCGTCCTTATTTTTAACAGCCAGATCCTTCTTCTTCAACTCATCAATAACGGGGTAGTTATCGGTGTTCTTGATGTGTGGGTCAATAATGGCGACGAGCTTGCGGTCCCGCTTAGCCAGATGCTTGTGCATCTTGGCCGGATTAACGAATGTCAGAGGATCCCAGGTGAAGTACTTCTTCTCCTGTGTGTACTCAATGTCAAGCCAGATTACATCATATGGGATATTGAACTTGTCGAATCTACGATCAACATCCTTGACATCATCGTCAGTGACGTAGTTCCATCTGCATTGATGGTAGGCAATAGCGAAGGACTGCGGCAAGACAGTGTAGCCGGTAAGCTCGCCATACTGACGGGTTAGATCTTGAGGAGTAGGGCCAAGGAAGACGAAGACATCCAACAGGCCACTCTCGGACATCCAGTGGGTCTGGGTATCTGTGTGGCCTTTCACACCCAGAGCAAGTGGATTTGCAGTGCTCTTAGACTTGGTAACGTCGATCCACGTCTCGGCGGCGTTGAGCCAAAATACTCCTACTGTTGAGCCCTTGCGGTGTGCCTGCATAAAAGGAATGACGCCATAGAGAGTCATGGGGCTGTCGAGCTCGTACTCGAAAACATCGGCGTTGTATAATCGGTAGGGCTCGGTGTAGGCGTTGTCTCCTCCCCTGCCTACTTGTTAGCTGGTATTTCCCCATGAACTAGGTCATCATACCTCGTAGTCTTCAAAGACAGGCTAGTAGCATGCTCGGGAATGCCAAACACATGCTCGTAGCCAGGGAACGAGATATCCAGCGCAACGGCCTCAGGGCCCCTGGGCTTGCTGTCTGTGTTACCGCCAAAAGTCTCTTCCCACCATGTGCTCTCATCCTCGCCTTGTTCTTCTTCCTTGACGTCTTCCTTTGTCTCCTCCTTTGTCTCCTCCTTTGTCTCCTTGCTCTCTTCTGCCTGTTCTCCCTCCTTCTTCTCTTCCTCGGCTTCCTTCTTTTCTTCTACAGGCTTCTCGACCTTGGGCCTCCAATGCTCCACATTCATGAAGCCGCGCTCGTTGAATTTGACCTGGGTCTCTCCATCTCGCTGGAAGTCAATAGAAAAAGGGGCGTGGCGAATGATGGCTTGGTGGTTGCCGCCCTTGCCATAGACGACTTTGGTGTATCCAGCATCGGCAGTCTCGCTCAACGCAGCACCCTCGGCCGGATTTAAGCCTCCCACGAGCGCCCACTTGCCCGCCTCGTTGTATCGTTCCTTCCGCGCCTTGCTATCGTGCCTCAATTCAATATGGCCCTTGGCCCGCTTCTCCTCGTCAAGCGTGACGCGGGCAACGCCGGATTCGAGAAAGGTGATGGTGAGTGGCAGAGGCACCTTGTGCTCGCCTTCTGCCACCGTCTTCAGCACCGTAGCCTGCAATTGGCCCTTGGAGAATGTGATGGACGCCGGTACGAGGGCATACGGGGAGTTCCAATGGCTCGAGGCAGAGACTTGGTCGGCGAACTGGCGATTGCGCTTGCAAAAACCGGACTGGTCGCATGTCTTGAAGTTCTCGTGCTTCACCATGACTACAGATTCTTATCAGCAGCTTATACAGATTGTCGTGCAGCGAGCAACTGAGTATAGAGGCGCAGCACTCGCCAAGAGCTGAGATACATACCAGCTGGCACGAACAGGCAGCAAAGCACCGCCCATAGCAAAAACACAGCCGTCCACCGGGGACCGGCTCTGTGCGACGAGTAATTCATGGCCGGCAGCTAGTGAGAGGACTGAACAGTTTGCAGCCCAGCCCAAACATTTCCTAGAAAACAGCAATGGCGCATCGATGTTGAAACGTGTAGGAGCTCTCGCTTGCCTTACATAAGCTATGGCCGTGCACAAAGCGTGCACAAATAGTTATCAAATAGTTATGCAAGCCCGAGCCAGTGATGCTGCGCCGTTACCCCTCCATTGCCCAGCCCATTGCCCATTGCCCAGACCAGCCTTGCCAGCGGCGCAACCCCACCATTTCTAAAATTTACAGCTCATGTCTAGCCCTCCTCCCTCCTTCCCCTCAGGCATTCCCGATCCTCCCATTTTCCAAAAACTCGGCCCTAAAGACAGAGCCCATCTCCGCCATAACATCGAGACCCTCCACTTCGATACCATGACTACCGAGCAGACGTATGTTGCACCTTGTCCCTGAGTGGGGGTTCCATGTGGCTAACGTGTATAGCTTCATTGCTATCAAGCCTGATGGCGTCCAGGTATGCCAATTCTATTGTGCTTTGCTGCAACATGGCGTACTAACTTCACACAGCGCGGCCTCATTGGCCCCATCATCTCCCGCTTCGAGAACCGCGGCTTCAAGCTCGCCGCCATCAAGCTCGTCACTCCCGGAAAGGAGCACCTCGAGAAGCACTACGAGGACCTGAGCGACAAGCCCTTCTTCCCTGGTCTCATCTCCTGTACGTCATCCGTTTTCCCATACAAACATATGCTTACACGATGCAGACATGAGCTCCGGCCCCATCTGCGCCATGGTCTGGGAGGGCCGTGACGCCGTCAAGACCGGCCGCGCTATCCTTGGCGCTACGAACCCCCTTGCCTCTGCCCCCGGCACCATCCGTGGCGACTATGCTCTCGATGTCGGCCGCAACGTGTGCCATGGCTCGGACAGCGTTGAGAACGGCAAGAAGGAAATCGCTCTCTGGTTCAAGGAGGGTGAGGTCCAGACCTGGAAGCAGGCCCAGCACGACTGGACTTACGAGAAGCCATAATAAATGTGTCATTGATTTGATACATGGGTGCAACCGACGCCGGTGATTTAGTATGGTGGTCGAGTTGTGGGCGGCGGCGAAAGGGCAGCCCGTGTTGGGAGAGTAGCCGTGCCATTTGGCGGGGCGAATACCTGGCATGGCCCGTCTGAGTAGTTGCTCCGTCCACGACGACACTCCCACAAAGATCGATGGTGACGCCAGCAATGATAAACGATGAATAAAAATAGAAATCAAACGAGCCAACGTATCCTCAACCCCACACCAAAGACCCCTCATCTATCCATGTGAACCATGCACTCCCCATTCTCACACCTTCCCCTCCTTACTCTCCATCCCCAAATACCACTCCCGCAGCCTCTCCACCTCCCCCCACTCTCCCTCCCCCATCTCTACCCTCGGCCCCCTAACCTCCTCCCTCGCCCTCACCTCCGCAAACACGCCCTTCCTCATCCCCCAAACCGGCCTCCCAAACCGCCACACACACCACGCGCTCTCCTCGCCCGACACCAACACACACCGCCCTTTCTCCGACCGCACCCCAAACGCCCGCAGCAACACTACATCGCCCACCTCGGCAACCGGCAGCGCAGCCGCATGTGCGCGGAACACGGAGACGGGCGTGGCCAAAGGGTGCGTCGACGCGTCCGTTATCGCAAGCGAGGTAAACGCATGTTTGGCGCCCGAGGCGGCGTGCGCGGGCAGCGTTGTGCCGGCTACCACGAGGGCGAGGACGTCCGGGGGCGAAATCGTTGTGGTGGATTGCGCGCGGTTGAGGAAGTAAGAGAGGGAGGAGAGCGGGGTGTAGTATGCGAGCGGGGTGGAGAGACCAATGGTTGGGGCCGTGATTTGTGTGTTGGTGACGGATTCGGCAAAGGAGAGGTTTGCGGATGTGGATTGTGTGGCTTGGGGCGTTATGGGGAGGGGGTGGGGGTGGGGGTGGGCCGGGGTGAAGCTTGGGTTTGGGCTTGGGTCTAGGGTTTGTTGAGATGGCTCTGGGGTGAGGAGGGAGTTGGCGGGCGGGGTTGAGTAGGTGCTTGAGGCGAGTGCTTGAGGCGAGGGTGGGGGTGAGCTTCGTATGATCTCGTCGATGTCGACGGGCGCGAGAGGTGAGTGTTGGAGGTGGTGTTCGGCTTCGCTTTCACCAGGGAGCGCGGCATCGTGCGCTACTCGACTGGCTTTGGGTGTGTTCTCGGCAGTCCGGGATGGACTTGATGAGACGTATGTATGCTGTCTTGTTGTGCGTATCACACGGGGACTAGGTGATGCCCTTGCTGTCGAGCTTGCCGAGCGAAGCCGCCGATTCAGACTACTAACTGGTGAGAACTGCGGTCGAGCAGGCTTCTCGCCGATCGACGCATCAATTTGCGAATGCCCATGTTTCCACTTAGGTTTCGCCCCTATTTCGGGTGCAGTCGATGGGGGCGGCTTTAACGCTGCGGTATCGTCATCTGGTTCACCCTGAACCACAGGATCGCTGAAATTGGTAAACATATTCCAGTCATCCGAGTACTTGACAGTCGACAAAGAGTCGGAATGGAGAATCTCTTCTTCAGAGTCTTTTACAAAGGACACGTTGGAGTACTTTCCCCGGGAAGCACTGAGCTCTTGGGAAGCATCAAAGCTGGGCATGAAAGCATCTGGATCGTTTGGCTGCGAACTGTCGATATCAGGAACAGAATCCACACTTCGCTGTGATAAATGCTTGCGCGAGGTTCTTCGTATAGCAGGAGTAGATGTATGTGTGCTTTTGGTGGGAGAGCGTAGCTTAGATTGCGAGCGTAGACTATAGGGCGAGGTCTGAGCCGCCTCTTGGGAAGGGGACATGGTGGACCTAGTTCGTGTTATCGATGACGAGAGATTATTTCTAGCTACTGGAGTCGCCGATGCCTTTGATCTCTTTGATTTAGTCGTACGTTTGGGGATCGGATGGATTTCCTGTGCGGGTGAAATGGATATTTTGGTTTTCGACCTGGTATTCCTTGCAGGTCCTGTGGCGGGTACGGCAATAGTGTGTAATTCTCCAAGCTTATGACCTTTAGGAACATCAATCAGGATTTGACCAGGCGGTCCATCAAAAGCCTCATCAGGTGTATTTTGCTTCTCTTGCGTATCTGCCTCTCCTGGAAGAAAAATTGAACCCTCCTCGATCGACTCCATCTTAATATCCGGGTGATGCTCCTCCACGTGCTGATCATGTTGCGTCAAACCGAACATCTCCTCATCCTGAATACCATCCCCTTGACTGTCCACCTCTCTTTCCGGTACAGTCCCCATTTCCTGTTGGATAGGAGTGTGAGTAACGGCTTGTTCCAGTGTGTTCGTAGCAAGGTCTAAAGTGGCAGGCGGGGAATCCATGGCCAAAAACTCACTATTTTCTTCCATGGTGTCCGGATGAACTGGCACGCTGTCCAAGGATATCAGATCCTGCTCCGGGATGACTTCCGCTACGGTATCGTCCTCCAAATTGTACTTTGGGGACTCTGGAAGCGTTTCTTCAATATCGTTGCTGTCAGAAGGCGAGCCCAAGTCCACTACTACGGAAGCCGTTGTGGACTCCTGGGTGCTGGATACCCCAGTATAGGCTTGGGCTGGGTCTTCCTGCTCGTCAAGTGTCAGCTCCCCGTCTGCCTGTTCGTCAGATGCGCGTATTGCCTCGAGCGACGACTCTGGAACGATTTCGTTGGTGCCGGCACGCTCTTCACTATCGTCAAAGGCCTCGACTTGTAAAACTTCATCTGCCACAGCATCGTCCTCATCATCACTTTCCTCTTCTTCGTCCTCTTCCTCTTCCTCTACTTCGTCGTCGTCCGAGTCTGAAAGCAGTTCAACAACCTCAGGACCCTCGTCAATTTCCCGAGGCGTTTCAACAGCCTGCTCTCGGTTTTCAACATCGGTCGTAACCACCGGTGTAAACTCCTTCGTCGCCGATGACTCGCGGATTAGAGGCGCTGACAAAACGAAGGGCTCATCATCTTCGACTACTTCATCAGGGACCACGCTCTGAGCAGGTACCGGAGACCCAGCCTCTACCGGCCTCGACCACCCCATTCCATCCATCCCAAACGTAAACCTAACAGGCGTAAACGCCGACTCATGATCCGGATGGAAAGCATGCGTCCGTGACGAGCTAATCGAGCTAAAGAAAGAATTCTCCAGAACATAGTCAGCTTCGGGTGGTGGTTGTAGTTCTTGCAGCGCCTGAAGAAGCACAGGCTCTTCGCTGTGAGGCACGTGATCGAGGAAGGGCGTTAGGGCCCCGTCGCTGGCTCCCGGGAAAGGGGAGGGGAGGGGAAGGAGGGCCGAGTCTAGGGGTTGGAGTGTTGGGCTTGCAGGTTCGTTGTCGATGGGAGTAAGCACGCCTGGGTTGGTGGGTAGCGGAAAAGCCGTAGTTAGGGTGGGCAGAGTTGGAGGCGGCATAACGAGGGTGGGTACTTCTTCCGGCAGGGTGACGGGCTCTGAGGCTTCGAGGTTGGGGCTTGCGATTGTGCTTTGAGTGGCGTGGAGGTCCGTGAAAGCCTCTGTTGGGCCGTCTGCTTCTGTGATGCTTCTTCCCTCTCCGTCAAGGAAGAGAGGTCCACTCTCATGCGACTGCGTCTCGCTAGCGTTGTCTGTATTCTCTTCCACTTCGGTACCGACTTCAGTGTCACCTCCAAAGGCATACTGTGCGTCCACCGGTGGAATCTCATCGGGGCCAGCATACAGATCGTAGTACTCCTGGTCGCGCACGAAGTCATCCAAAGCCGGAGCCAGGGATGCTTTGCTACCCTCATCCTCTATGACCATTTCGATCGTGCTGTTCCTCTGCTCCTCTTCTGGCTCGTCTGTAGCTGCATCTTGTGCATCACTCATCGGGTCTGTCGCAGCAGAGAGCATCTCCAGCTTCGGCGGAGAGACGGGGGTATCAGGTAGCCGTGTCTGGCGGCTCGGCGAGGCATCCATCTCAAAGTCCTCATCCGTACCAACATCGTCTTTCTCTGGGGAAGGCATCCTCGCACTATACGTCCAAGCCTTCCAGTCCCGATACGATTTCCTCCTCCGCTTCTTGTCATGCCCAGTGCCATCCGCCCCATCCGCCCCATCCGCCAGAGGATCGAACGGGGCCTCAAAGAACGGCCCATCCGACAATCTCGCGTGCTTCAGAAACGCAGGCGAAGCCCACTGCTGCACGGGACTCCGCACACCACCCCCACGAACCGGTGACCCAACCACAGACCCATTCTCATCTACCATGTCGACCCTGGCAATCTCGCACCCATCGCGGAGCACCTGCACCTCCACTGTCTGCCTGTACTCAAGCTCCCAGTCGATGCTCCGCCCGGGCGTACTGACTAACCCCTCTTGCACAAACTTGGCGCCCCTCAAGCTCAACACGACCTCATCGCCGATTCCAACGCCCGTTGTCGCGAGCGCTTTTGCGCTGGGTCCCGAGAAGCGCGCGCGTACTTGGCCTTTCTTACGGCGGAGGCGGAACTCGGGCTCGGCGAGGAGAAGAGCGAATTGGCGCTGGGAGGACGAGTAGGGCCAGATGAGGGTGACGGCAGCTTTGAAGAAGGCCGAATCGCGTGAGGGAAGCGACGGGGCGAGGTCAGCAATATGTAGCGTAGTCATTGTTGCAGCGCGTGCGCAGCTGTGTTAGAGGATTTGCATGGCCGGAGCGTGTGTTGCGGAGAGGATTAGGTCGTGGTGTGAATGCGTTGGCATTGCAATGGGTCTCTCATAAGACGTGGGCACGCCCTTGGTCGTTGCTCGACGCTAGTGGCGGCTTCTACTTCACCTCCGACAAAGACCGCAACCGATTTCCAACACCGACCAGCTATTTCTTGCCCTACATCAACACGCCAGAATGACGTCCTCCGCTTCCAAACGCCTGTTCAAGGAATACAAATCTCTCTCCTCAGACCCTCCAGAGGGCATCACTGCAGGCCCCATATCCGAGGACGACATGTTTGTCTGGGAGGCCCTGATCCAAGGCCCGGAAGACACGCCCTTTGAAGGCGGCGTCTTCCCTGCCGAATTAAAATTCCCCAAGGACTACCCTTTGGCACCGCCCAAGATGAAGTTCGTTGTCGACATGTGGCATCCAAACGGTACGTTTTCGTAACCAGGCATAATCAGTGGCAAATGTGTAAGACGTTGATGTATGCTAAAGTGTTGTAGTTTATCCAAATGGTGAAGTCTGCATATCGATTCTTCATCCGCCAGGCGATGATCCGCTGCAGTATGAGCAGGCTTCGGAGCGGTGGTCGCCGATTCAAAGCGTAGAGAAGATACTGATCAGTGTAATGAGCATGTTAGCCGAGCCGAATGATGAGTCGCCTGCAAATGTAGATGCGGCGCGTATGTGGAGGGAAAAGCGAGAGGAGTATGAAAAGATTGTGAGGCAAAATGTCAGAAAGAGTCTAGGGTTGTGATGAGTGGTAAATGAGGAATATGAGCAGTACGCTAGTTATAGTTCACGTTATCATGCATGGTAGGCGTTTTTTGGATGATAGGAAAAAGGTTGATTACGATACAATTTAGGTGTTGGATCTCTGCCCATCATTAGACAATTTCTAGCCCAAAAGCCTCCCCAAACCCATTGTACGCTACGCCTCGGAAATTCCATTGTGGGGACTTCTCTTGCGTATTCCCACTCTTATCGGTTGCGCGACTGAACACTCTGACGTCCTTGCCCCTCTCTACCTTGACCTTGGCCTTCCAAAGACACCATGCCCACTTCAGCTCGGCATCAGTCCTCTCTTGATCTCGGATCAAATCGGCAAGCACCCAAGTCTTGCCATCGTCAACACTAACCTCAACCTTGACAATCGGCCCATCCATTCCACTCGGCAACGCATATCCCTTGACCTCAATCGCCCCATCTGCATCTCGCTCTACCTTAGAGTCGGACTTGGGAACCCCCACAACACTATTCACAGGCATATCCTGCAATGACTCACACTTACCCCACCACTGCTCTGCCTTCTCTTTGCAGTCAGCCTCTGGAGGCAAAATCTTGTAGTCGTGTTGCTGGTAGTAACTTTCCGACTCTTCCATCTGCACCGTCACGCTGTCTAACCACTTCACGCTCCTCGCTCCCGCAATCCCCGGCGTAACAACTCTCACTGGCGCTCCATGATTCGCAGGAAGCGGAGCATCGTTCATATCCAAAGCCAGCATAATGGCGTTATTAGGATCCATAGCACGGGCTAGTGGAATAGACGCCCCGTAGAAGTTGTCGTCCTGCGTCAATGTCTGGTAGCATGCGAATGCAACATGTGCATCCCTGCCTTGTTCACACGATAGATTAAGGCCTGCTTTTGCGAGAACATCGCTGAGCAAGGGCCCGCTCCATTTGCAGTTCATGACAGCACCATCGTACCAGTCGATGCCACAAACTTCCTTCAGCTTGGTACGCATTGTATGCCGCCTATTTCCAGCGCACTGAAGAGCGCATATCACACTGTGTTGTGGTAGAGCTCTGAGGTCCTCAACCGAGAGGTCCAGCTCATTATGCACGAGCCCATTTACGGCGACCTTGTGGGTTGCAGCGTCGATGTAGGGGATTGGCCCATGATTACGGTCATAACCGTCGGTGGTAATAAAGCTGTTGCAAGCATTTAGCGATGAAACCGGATATATAATGCTCGGAAAATGGATATTTTACCTAGAAACCAGTTTTTCCAGCTCAGGCTCCCGGTTAAGTGGCTCGGCGACGGTATATTCGAGTTTCTAATACATGGAAGTAAGCCTTAGACGACCTAATACAGTAGCAGGCCAAACATAGTGCCGTTTTGGGGTGCTGCAGCGCCTGGATTGGGGTCGCGTACCTGGATCATTGTGACAGTTGGGGTTTGGCGGCGATGGCGTGATTGTGAAAGGGAAGGAATTGACGGAATGGTGGGGCCGGGCACGTGGGGGTAGGATGGTGCGCTAATGCCTAGGACGGCTAGTCGCGGGCCCTGAATATACGGTTGTATGTACGTCGCAGGATCTTCTAAACCAAGGCAACATGTCTAAAATCCTAACCAGAACTTCGCGATGAGATTTACAAATGGATCTTCTCAAACGTGCTCCCATCGTCCACATCACATCAGAAACTGCTCGACCGTGAGCGAGTCACGTATTCAGCATTGGACCAAGAGACGTATTATGGCGAAGCTGCAAATCGCTACCCAAAATACACATCCCTGCCATCGACGCATTGCCTCCTACACACATCGCGCCGGCTACGGGCTGAGGTTCTTGACTCTGTTAGGCGGATGAGCAAGGGCAAACTGCACTACAAGATTGACTTGACGCAACGCACAGACAAGCACAAGCTATACCCGACCTGGGTCACTGTGCCCTTGTTCACAGACAGGATAGACGTGTTAGAGGTGACACTTAGGATGCGGGATAGGAAAACAGGGAGTATCATCAGTGCATGTGGGGACAAATGGGATGATGACGATGATGTTTTAATGGCGGGCCTGATGCTACTGCGAAGGTTTATCGAGAGAGGTGTGTTTTTCCCATCGAAGAAGAAGGCGCAGGATATTACTATAGGCGAGCTTTTCATTAATGTCAGTACTCCAGCGTCTTGGTTGACCGCGGATCCTGAGCAGGAGGTGGAATGGTTGCAACTGTGGATTTGCGGGGAGGGTGGGCCATATATGCAAAGTAATGATTGGGAAGGTACCGACGAAATGCTTCGATTTCTTGGGGAGAGGGTTGAGCGGGCAAGGATTTGTATAAATGGGAAGACAACTACCCATTGGGTTATGAGAGGTCTGATTAAGAGGCGCGACCGCAGCACGGGTACTGTGCAGTAAAGCGTTATAGGCTTATTTTCGATTCCTGGATACTGTTAAGTGGTTGTAGGCCCTAGCTCGGATTTGCCCCCAACATGAGCAATTATTTGGAACTCACTACACTACCCCGCTAAGTTATATGTCTCCGAGGCTGTAACACCTCATGATCCCTCTTCGTCTGTCCCCTAAACACTCCAGCTCCGCAACCCTATGGCTGGTGCAGCTCGGCCATCCTCCCTGCTAGTGGTGGCGATGTGCTTCTGCCGTTACTTGACGCTGACAGATCGAATTCGTGCTTACACTCTCCCCAAGTACACTCTATAGGTATAGAACCGAGCACTTGAAGAGCGGTCCACTGTAGTACCTAGAACAGGATCTATTCCTGACCAAATCAAAGCCGTGATTAATATTTAATTACATCTCTTATCTTGTAGCAATGCGCCCTTTCTGACATTTCCTCTACTTCATCTTCCGAAAGGACAACTTTTGTTCTCGCTTAAGACAAAAAATGTTGCAATACCATGAAGGATTGGGTTGCACCGGCAACTAGGGAGAGGAAGGAACTCGATTCAGTTGGTACGACCAAATAAAGAGGAATAGCTAAGATAGAATAAGCTCCAGCAATTGTAGTTGGAAGGGCCCAACGCCATGTTGGGAGGCCACCACTCTTCCATTCAAGAAGCGCAGAAGCTACTAGTCCGAGAAGTTGCATCATAGTAGCCTGTATAAGGAACCAAAAGTCTGCGTCATTTGTTGTTCCTTTGAGATGAGGTGAGTGAGCATACCCAAGAGCGAAAAATGCAGTAGAAGTGACGGCGCAGCCGAACAATGTTGACTACAGAATGAATGTGCCATCTATCTTGCTTCTAAGCAACCTACCCGTTATATCAGGCTGGTTTGCCTTTCTGAACCCGCCGGCAAGTTGAATTTGGGTAGGTTCCTTGTCACTTCTTATCCTTGGGTCATTCATTCGTACCAGGCATCGAACTTCTTGCCTATGGCACACATTAGTGTTTCCTATCTAAGCTTGAAATATTGAACTAACCATTTCGATGCACTTCGAAATATAAAAGGTACATCTTCGTCAACATCACGGTTACGCAGTCATAATACCAATCTAGAATTTCATCCAACCGGATCCAGCGCTCCTGAATTGAATAGAGAACTTCTTTCTCCAAAAGACCCTGACGAGCAGTATCGACCATTTGGTCTTGTAGTTTTCAAGCCAACCTTTCGTAGTTTGTCAGAATATTTATAAAGTTGCTTTGCTTTTGATTGTTACTTCCAAGGGCCTCTTTGACAATGCGTAGACCTTCTACCCAAACTGGAACAAAGTGATTATCCTGCACGTACGACTGACTGAATTGACGTTGGCTTGAGTTGATATCTTTCCACTGCCGTTTGATCTCCAAAAATTCTCCCACCCGACGGACGGCTTCGGTTTTGCGTGCTTCATCTGTAGAAGAGGTATACTTTCGGTCGACAGCGTAAACGCGGCGGAGGAGGTGAAGGTCAAATACAAACAAAGCTCGCGCAAGAGGAATCAGGGCTAGCTCAATAGAAGGTCCATATTGGTCACAAATTGCGAACCTGGGAGCCTTTTGGCCCGTACCGTGTTAGACAAGGTTGGATCATCAGTTAGTACGACTCACCAGGCATGCTATAAGCCGTTTTATCAGCTCGTTTTCGAGTTTGTCTCCGATTGTTTTTCGCATCATGCGCAGAGCTTGACGCCATTGAATGGTCCTCCATTATCTGACTCGTGATTCGGTGATGGAGGAGAGGGTTTGGAAAGTAGGGGATTGTTATCCTTGTTTACTGTAAGTCTGCTGGCTGAGTCAGCAACATTATAGTGACAAGTGTGACCGGTTCGGCCTAGGTGCTTGGACAGGACGTCGCCCGTTGTTATTGGAAAGGTCAGTGAAGGCGCGAACAAAAGTGGCAGTGCCCGATTAAGCCTGTTGCAGCCACACGGCTCTTCTCACCATCTAAGCCACGCTTATGCGATATAGACAGCAACTCTACATTAACCAACGTTCGTACGATTCGAGCAGCCAGAGAAACACGGCTGCCTTGGCCGGCAAAGTTTGTCGAAGAACACTCCGGTTCAAGAGAGCATGGTGGGGCAGGCAGCAACGTGGCTAGTCGAGCAGCATCACGGATGATCTGAACTTGGTGTTGCCACTACTAGTAGGGAGGATGGCCGAGCCGCACCAGCCATAGGGTTGTCAAGATGTATTAGATTAGATAGTGCTGTGAGAGAAAATAGTTGATGGAAAGAAGACTGAGCCACATGTGGCGGAATCTGGACGCTTAACTTAGTTCGACAAGGTGACTGCCAAGTGGTCCGCTTATGGCGCGGGGCAAAATCTCGGCTGCTTCCTCCACCGTTCCACAAAAATCTCTAAACTGATCGTCGCGCTATCCGATGGCCACTCCAACCGCTTATGCTAGGTACCTACCCCTGTTATGGCTAGCTATTCTACTCAGCTCGTTGTGCACTACTAACTTGTACGCAGAACCATGTTCGAATACACTTCCGGCCAGCTCCGGGATGTGACGTCTTCTCCAAGCCTCGAAACACTACCAGCCACCCCTCCTGCCCCTCCATCTCCACCTGTCGCTCGCCATGCAAGCATCCTTGCAGGCCAATCAGCTGCTCCGCTTTCTATGGCCTCGCCTGGAGGCAATGCGGAGCCATCTCCCACGCTTTCTTAAGAACCTACTCAGGCCTATACAAGAATGGTCTGATTCCGCTTTTGGTACATAGGATATTGCTACTGTTTAATAGGGTTAGGCCGGTTATTTCCTCATAAGCGGAGCGTTGATTGGTTTGAGCGTTAGCAGCAGCAGACGTTATTCAGTAGGGTGTTGATTACGGACGGCATGCAATGCTCCTAAATCTAGAAATAGTTGTCTTCCTTGCAAAGTTTACTATTTAGCTAAAACGGTATTGCCTATCTGTATATCAGTTAAGATTCGGATATTGGCCTGGCTGTAGTTGGCCTGGTTTTCCGTAGATCTCGTTCCGCCAACCTCGGTGAACATGTACATGCCATCTCGGGCGCAAAAGCTTCTTCCCCGGCTTTTGTGTTCATTCACCCCAAATACAGCTCATAGCAAGTGAAAGAGGCATTTATTTCTCGTCAGCATGAATGAAGAGGGATCAGGACCAGATGTTGTCGATAGTAGAGACTTACTAAGGTGGTACAGTGAGGTTCAAAACGGCACCATGATGGGGCAGATTAAGTCGAGCTAGAGTCTCAAACCAAACAGTTCCACTGCGCGAACCAAAACAGGGCCTACAGGAGCTACATCGGGCTGCCACAGCCAAGGCGGTGTGTTGGTTCAGAATTGAACCCACCCCCGTGCCTATGTAAACTACAGTACCTTGAACACTTCATCGTCACCTGGATTGAGAAAATACCATCTTTGCGCAAGTGAGAGGGGCGCCGAATGTTTGGAAGAATGAAGCTGCATGGTTGCCACTAAGAGATTGAAGGCGGTGTCGGACGTGCCACGACCCATGAAGTTTCGAGCACCGCCTTTGCTGTAATAAGCTAGATATGGGGCGGGCCCATTACAGGAATCAGATCCGAACACCGCATATATCATTTATATGTAGTTCAAAAGACTCATCCCCTCTCGCACAACCCTATGGCCCGTGCGTGTCGGCCATCCTCCCTACTAGCGATGGCAAGCTCAAAGTATTTAGTACTTTTAATCACTGGCTGTAAATATTATTAATTATGCTGTCGCTAAACCTGTCAGGGTAATTTTATGCTGATTTTTAGCTCAGACAAAACGATCGGCTGAACCGAGTCTGGAATACTTATTAGTTTATGACGCTATGGAGCCGCTCGAGAATGCGCGGCGCTGAATCTGCGACCACCAACGAAAGGTCCCTAGACGCTGTGCCTCGTCCTTCATACGCCACAATTACCCGGCGTGCGGGAGCCGGCTGATGAGCTTTAAATGAGAAGAATGAGAAATCATATTGCTTTCAAAGCAGAGGGTATTTAGGAAAAGCCTACCGAAAGCAACAAAGTAATAAGAAGGTGAGTGGATAGGTGGTTCAGGCCATGAATCAGTCAATGCTGGTTCCCTCGTGCCCGTTCTTGGCGGCCCACGACAGCGGTGTCCGACCACTACCTTCATCCTTCGCGTCGACATTAGCTTAGGCCTCGAGCAGCACCTAAATAGGGTCCTCGTGCACCGTCTCGGTGGCCAACCACCGCAGCGTCCGACCACTATCTCAATACTTCGCGTTGACGTTGGCTTTGGCCTCGAGCAGCAGCTTGACGATTCCTTCGTGCCCGTTCTCGGCGGCCAACGACAGCGGCGTCTGACCATAGTCTTCATTCGTTATTGCCAGTGAGTCTAAACAACCTCGAAATCGGCGACTCGGGAGTTGTGTTGGTATGATTGCGATTGGACACGTCCTGGATGCTCCTTTTCTATCATGCACTCTTCCGGTCGTATCTGGAAACATCAGATTGACTTCTGACCGAGAGGAAATTGACAGAATTGGGATCTAGCCGAACTCACCTGGTTAGACAAAGCACTCTTGCTTCTCAGGGGCGTTACATCAAAAAGCAAGTGGAAATATGCCCCGTGGATCTTTGACAAATTTGAAGAAATAGGTATCCAAAGCTGGCTTGCAGTCGTTGGACTTCTGATCCCAACTCGATTTCGTGTCTTCGGTGGTCTCTACTGGCTATTCGCCTCAAGATCTGCGTACATGGATATCTTCTCAGTACCGCCTCTGGTCTTTATAGCCATTCAGGTACTTCAAATGGGCGGAGCGTCCATGATCATAGCCGCATCTTGGTCCAATTCCAGGCACGTAGAAGCACTTGAGCCGGCTTCAACTATCCTTCTTAGACCGCGGCACAATTCTTTGGGAGAAAACACTCAGTGTGCTTGTGATGACTGCTCTATTCTTTCTTGCGTAGCCCGTATACTTTAGCTTTTTCTGTGTCGTCAGCTGTTTCTTTACGCTCATTTCCCTCTAGATATTTTAAATGATTAGGATAGGATTTCGGCTCCAGGAATTGGTACGTTGGCCGGTGAATGTTACTTGTCCGCTCTTCCAGTTAGATCCATAGGCAAATTGGATTTGGAACTTGGCATAGTAGAACATAAAATTATATTCGTCGTTCCTCCGAAGTGATCTATATAATACTTGCTTGTTGAGCCGTTGCAACCCTTTCATTACTTGGTCTATGTATACTCTGCTTCAGCTCTATTAGAAATAATTCCGCATGTGGTTACTTCCCAGTGGTCAATCTCCTCCCGAGGCACCTCTTGTTGATTTCCGTTCTTTAAGATGTCTATGACCGTAGTAGGCCGCGACCACAATGGCGATAAGGCCGAATATGGCACCGAGAATTGAGCCTACCTTCGCACCTATGTCTAGTCGGTCTGGGGCACTGTGGCTGCTAGAGTCTGAAGAAGGAGCTGGAGTAGGGGTGGTCAAGGGTGTCCCCGGATTGGTGCTATGTGCTGTGTTTTGCGGTGAGCTCTGGACTGTAGTTTGCGGTCCATTCTAGACTGTATTTTGGACAGGGCTCTGGACAGGGCTCCGGACAGTGATTTGGGTTGTAGGCGAGCTCGTTACTGACGGCGCGGGTGAAATTGTCCCCGGATCGCCGCCCTATAAGGCTAACTTCACGCTATTACCCGCAAAGGAAGTCATAACATGTATAATGCTAGGAAGGTCGGTTCGTGCCAAGCTCTCACAATAATTGTCCGTTGTTGCACCACCACCACACTGCTTGTTCGCAGTTTTAAAACCTTGAGGACCGTACTTGATAGTAAGCTATGGTTCTAGTGATATGGTTATGGATTGCAAACCTACGAGCAGACTTTCCGGTATCCACATCCAGCTTTTGGCCATGAGTTGTATTCATAAAATAATGTTGGTGGAGTATATCCGGGCGACGGACAGAAGATGATATTTGGCGTGATAGATTTGTCAATGGCACATTGCGTTCCGGAGGAATACCAATATTTCTAAGCTAAGAAAAGGTAATAATAGCAGAGAGCTGCATATTAACGTACTTTGGTAGTCCTTTGTTACATCATACGGGTATACCCAATAGCCACAAAAGCTGTTGATAGCCCTCTCTCCCAACACAGGTGGCCGTGTGATGCTTGCGATACCGCTCTCCATGATGCGAAAACCAATTCAGACGTATTGATGGCCCTGGCACACAATCATATCAACCTATGCTATGGCTCTGGGCATGTAGATCGCGTGAACGGGTTGTTGTAGCTTTATGCTCGCCTTATCTTGGGCGAGAGGGGAGGTTGGGAAGAAAACAGTCTCCATCACTGAGGCTGACCTGAGCGGAGCTGCTCAATACCTATCCATCGTCACAAACTCTTGGCGATAGTCACAGCCTCACGGGTGCATGTGGCGCAGTGTGGCGCAGCAAGCGTCTTCAAGATCTCCGCTAGCCCTAGATCTATCTAGGTAAGGCTTCATGCCAGGGCCAACAGGGACTATACATCTTCAAACTTAATGTGCACGCAAAAAAAGAGGAAACCGATTTCGGAGCCGACGGTATTGTTTTGGTCCTACCAGGATAGATTTGGTGGCAGGATAACTAGCGATATTTACACTGCCAATTAGTAGGCTAAATACTTTGAGCTTGCCACCGCTAGTAGGGAGGGTGGCCGACCCGCACGGGCCATAGGGTTGTCTTAGGGGCGTTGAAGTTGTTTGGGTGTGGGGGAGGACGAGGCTGAAATGGACCCCAGATACCGCCACTTATAGCATGTGGAGGTCGAAAGATTTGATGACCGGACCAGTCTGATCACGCTAACAGGGAGGGCAACGGACCCGCTCTAGTCCGGAATCCATGGGAGGGGTGTAAACGGTGTAGTCGAAGAAGAGGTGAAGCTGTTTGTTCTATTCTGAGTTCGGTCTAGAGGGTGCCAAGAGATTCCACTCAGATTGAGATCTCGCAGCCAACGAGAGATCTGAAATCAGGAACTGGAAATGAACTCCACAGCGGAAACTAAGAATCAGACCCATGGTCGTGGTAGCGTTAGTAAGGCAAAATCGAACCAGCTTGGTTAAGTTCCCACCGATTATTAATCATAGAACGACTCCGTTGTGAACCCGCTCGCTTAGTAATGTAATCATGTGATTAATCACCTGAGCAGACTTCAGCGCCACCTTATGCAAGAACTTCCACCACGTACGAAGTTCGTTCTTGGCAGTACCCCGCCTCAACATGAATTGACAGTATGTCAAGGGCAATGAAAGTCTCTTGAAGTTATTCTTGGGAGTCGAAATGAACTACAACACACTCACCCCTGAAAACCATGAGATTAGGCTGCTCCGCCTCAAACCAAAGGAATATACCCCGACTCATGCAGACTGCCTCAAGCAAACCCATGAGACTGTCCCACTCTACTGCGATCTCCTAGTGCATAGTTTAGACACGAAGCCCGATTATATTGCACTTTCGTACCGTTGGGGTGAAGTACAGGCGGACCCAGTACACGTCAACGGCGTGCCGTTCCCGGTTAGGAAGAATTTGAGAGATGCCCTCGAGCATCTTCAGGACAGCCAAACGGATGTAGTCCTTTGGACGGATGCCATCTGTATCAATCAAGAAGATGTAATGGAAAAGGGATCTCAAGTGGCGATGATGGGAACCATTTACGCGAAGGCGACTTCCACGCTTGTTTGGCTAGGCGAAATCGACTTTGAGTCCCCCATTGTAATGAGAGTGATTCGCAACATTGGTCAACATATCGAAAATATGAATGGCTTCGAGCTATTCGACCGTCTTGCCAAATTATACGGCACCGCGGACCGGACAGTGTACCTGAAAACTGAGCGACCCGTGTATGATCTCATGGAGCCGTTTTTCAAATTGTGGTTACAAGAAGAGTTCCCAATCGAACAATTCCGCAAATTTTTGGCGCGCGATTACTGGAACCGTGTCTGGATCTTGCAAGAGTTCGTCATCTCCCCCGATCTAGAGATTATGTGTGGGACGGTGAAGATACCTTTCAACTGGTTTCACGGAACGATGATGTTTTTACCGCTACTTCAGACCCATGTTACCACTACACTCAGAACGCAGATGGAGGAGTCTCTAGACTTCGATCAATTGCCGTACGTGATGTGGATGTCAGAATCAATCGACAGGAACCCTGCACACCTATGCGGAATGCGAAAGCGTTTTCAAAAGAACAAAGGCGAACCAGAGCAGACGTTATTCCAGCTGCTTGTCGAAGCACACGTGGATAACTTCACTCAAGCAACGAAACCGGCGGACAAGGTCTTTGCCCTTCTAGGGATAGCATCCGATGCTCATACTTTGGGAGTGAAGCCTGACTACCAAAAATCCACAAATGATGTTTATCGTGATGTCGCAAGGGCCATCATTGAGTCTGGATTAGTGGATCTGATATCACTCTGCCAAGTCTACCAAAGGAGGGTGGAGAAATCTACCAAGCATGTCGACGGCAAAGAGGTGGAGATCTGGACAGTGAGAGAAGCGGGCGTTGGCCTTCCCTCATGGGTGCCGGATTGGCGCGTGCCGCTGGGAACTCCTGCCGGGCAACTGCCAGGGACGACCATCTTTCACGCAAGTGGGAAAGACTCCGTCTATCATTGCAGCGTCGCCGACGTTCCGGACTGGCTGACACTTCGCGGCCATGCGGTTGACACTATCGAAGTCACGAAGGCACCGTGGCAACCGGGTCCACATGGCTGCACGGCACAACCTCGGGAAGTTTTCAAGTATCTCAGCGATATATTAGCGCTGTGCCAGGAATCAGAACAGAAGTTCAAGGAAACAGGTGACGAGATTTATGCAAATCCGGAAGAGGAACGTCAATCCGCTTGTTACCGCCTTCCGATAGCGGATCAGGAATATTTTGGCATGGGTTACATTCGCAAAGCAACGGAGAATTGGTCGGCGGTTGGACAGGGGGAGGTCATCAAAGATATCTGTCGCCAAATCCGAGCACAAGGAGACACAGATGTCAGTGCCACCCAAGAACAGGATTCATACTACACCGCGATGGGCCGATTGAGAAATCGTCGGCCTTTTGTTTCTGCGAGGGGTTATATCGGACTTGGTCCGGTGGAACTCCAAGCTGGTGACATCGTTGTGATTTTCATGGGCGCCAAACTGCCTTATATCTTGAGGCGATACGAGAGCTCGAGATATAGACTTATTGGCGAGGCATATGTTCAGGGCATCATGTACGGTGAGTTCATGGTGAATGTTGGAACGCCAGAGGATTTCGTACTCGTCTAGATTGATCAATTTGAGGCAAGACCACCAGAAGTTATAGGGACTGTAACAGTGATGAATGGAGAGTTCCTGGATAGAGATTGCTCCCTTGAACATCACCTGATGCTATATTCAGGGTCGTGGTAAATGTCATACCTGCTTCGAGACCATCATATCCAAGACCTGTAGTTCGAACATACAGGCTTAACATCAAGCTCACTCACAGACCTGCAGGTATGTAGCCGGTCTCGACGCCTTCACGGCGCCCTAAGTGGCTGCGGAGGCTTTTGATGCGTGCGGCGACGTCAACAGATGGCAGCTGCTTCACCTGGTTCAGGGGGCTGAGCGAGATGGATGGCGTCGCAGTGCGCAGTTCGGTGAGATGGCTCGTAGGACTCGAGCTCCTTTTAGATCCTTGAGGCGCAGTCAAGGTTGTACGGTCCGATAAATCCACAACACTAATGCTGCCAACTTGCGATGCGCTCTGGGTCGGCAGCACATCATCGGCATCGACGCGTTGTCGCTTGGGGCTTGAGCTGCGCGACATCGGCATCGCCGCGGTACTTGCGCTTGCGCTCGTGCTCTGACGGTGGACTGGGAGACGCTGGTGGGGAATGATGCAGCCAGGCTTCGACACGATCACAACCAGTCCATGATTCAACCTCGACCTCGAACTCGACTTTGCAAGAACGACCAGCCGACAACATATCCATATGAATAATTCGTCCAGTGGCAAGCTGTCACAAGGGTGTGGCCGGTGCGGGTTGGCCGTCATCCCTACTAGTAGTGGCAACGTTTAGACCATATTTTTAAGTTTGTTCGAATTCGCCATTGAGCGCGCTTTTGCAGTCACGTGATGTTGAACCATTGTAGCCCCTCTGCAGCCGCCTGCCCATCATCCCTAAGCACTGCTTGGAGTATTCTACCATCGCACTTGCCGACCAGCACAGTTGCAATTCTTTAATTGCGCGACCTTTGCACATCTTCCTGCGTCTATAATAGTTATGTCCTCAGCTACGTCTCTCACGATTCTGTCATGCGACTCTTGCAGATTGAAGACGGCGGCGACTTCAGCCTGGTCGAACGCGTAGGCAACAACATCATACTTGGGGAAGAGATAAGGACGAGGTTACCTTTAAAGACCTAGAGAATGGTACGTCATCATCATAATCATAACCATGTGCTATATCACGCTAGTGTCCTTCGCGCTTAGTGCCAGGCAGAACCAAACTTCACCTCACTTCACCTCAACTGCCCCAGCAAACACTTCCTGAGCCGTCTTTATAAGCCAGTCAACGACAAGGTAAAAACCCAATTCCTCAAGATGAGCCGACTAGTCAAGACTTCTCGCACTCTGTATAGCTACCCTATCGGATCTGCTTAGTTAGTTCGTTATCATCACGCCGTGAATCGAGGATCGTAATTGGAATATCGATAAGGCTCAGGTGCCGACACGATGTCGATCGATCACGTTACCCCCTCCGATGCTAAGCGAGGCAGACCGACGCAGTAGGATGCTCAGGCAGGATGAAGAAAAGAGTCGGCCCGCCGTGGAACAGGAATAAGGGTGATTCCGTATCTGATCTCAAGATACTGTATGGTCAGCATGGTCGGTTACTGTATATCGTACTCGAAAGAATCAGTACATTCATAAAAAGAGACCAAGAGCTTGGAACCAGCTATCAACCGTTACTAGGGACATACCGGAGTCTGAGCCAAGTTAAACAGCTCCTAAACATAAAACATAACCACTTCAACATTGCAAGCATGTCGAAAGCGCTGGAAAATAGCATGGAGCCGGCCACGAGAGAGTCCAGTGCATTCATGGATCTAACAGTGATTACAATTATTAGATCAACCGGCTTTCTTGGCCCGTACATCATTGATTCTCTTCTCAGCAAGAGTGCCGTATCCAAGATATTCTGCATCAATAGGAGCGACAATTCAGAAGACCGAACTATTTCAGCGCTACAAAAGATAGGACGCGGGTCATCGGACTTCGCTCGCTTACGCTTCTTCGTTGCTAACTTCACCAAACCAAAAATGGGTTTAAGAGAGACGCAAACGGAGATAATTGCCAAGGGTACCAACGAGATTATCCTTAATGCCTGGAACACCAACTGGGGTCTCCCACTTAAGAGTTTTGAGCCGTTGCTCAAAGGAGTGTACAACACAATCACACTCACGATATCGAGCCTGAAGTTCCCACGTATCACATTCACCTCATCAATTTGTGCTATTGGGGAATGACCACGAGAGCACCTTGGCTAACCAAGGATACCAGAAGATGTTCAGGATATTGCCAACGCCATGGCACACGGATATGGCCAAAGTAAATGCATCGCCGAGATACTTTTCAAGCAGGCAGGTGACGTTTTTGGGCCTCATGTTGCTATTGTTCGTGCAGGACAGATTGGTGGTCTCACTTCAAGTAGTCCAATCCAGATCTCTTGGCCCAGGCAAGGGTGGATTGTATCGATGATTAGAGCAAGCAAGAAGAAAGGGTATTGGCCAATGGAGGTACAGCCACTGGATTGGATACCCGTAAATGCTCTCGCTGAAGGAATTGCCACAATCACAAACAGCAATCGAGGCGAGAACGCGACCCTAGTTTACAACATGGTGCACCCTGACCCTACGCCTTGGGCTCTACTCTTGCAGACACCGCAAACAGATTTGGCATAGTATTGAAGGAGATAAGTTTACCACGGTGGTTAGATCTATTTGAGTCAAACACAATGAAGCCGCTGGACTTCTGGAGAAAGGCGGCGGGTGGGAGGGAAAAGGATATGGGATTCGAAACTACGAATGCCTCCAGGGTGCTGCCAAGGCTTGATCGCATCACCATGGATCAGCTAGAGCTGTGGATGTCGGGGTGGGAGTTGGGACCTGAAAGTGGCAAGAGCAAGCTGTAGATCTAGGATGTATCGACTTAC
Source organism: Ophiosphaerella narmari (assembly GCA_028456235.1). Taxonomy (NCBI): domain Eukaryota; kingdom Fungi; phylum Ascomycota; class Dothideomycetes; order Pleosporales; family Phaeosphaeriaceae; genus Ophiosphaerella; species Ophiosphaerella narmari. Next base: position 13,025 of record JALNQA010000025.1, on the reverse strand, counting down.
TAAAACTTAGGCGATGCTGTCTCTTTGCATGCTTGTCATCCCATTGTTTCTTTGTGAACCGATAGAGAGACTACCTTGCAGTATCAGCATCATTCGTACATGAAGAAACACTGGAGCCATACCCCATTCTCAGCCTTCACAGCTTCGTTTTAGGTTCGAGAAGAGAAGAGGGAAGATATGGATGATATTGAACAGAGAAAAGCAGAAGAGAACAAACAGCATACGGGGGAGGAAATGATTAGTTACCTAACATTGGCTCGTTTTCACACAACGTCTAATAAGTTGCTAGAAAAGTTACTGACTTATCCATCACATCGAACCTTTTTGCGAGGACTTTTCGTGCTCTCGTAGTTCCCGTCCATCCAATCGTCCTTGCTCCCTATGGAGTAGGGAAACTCTTTAATGCTATCGCATAGATCCGTTTTCCCATACAACAACCCCATTGCTTCCTCAAAACCATCCACTACCCCCTTTTCTTTTCCAACCTTCAACTCTTGCCTAGTTGCTAGCTCTTTCTTCATCTGCTCCCAAATTTCGATGACATTCCACACGTTTGCCGCACTGGTATCATTGCGGAGACCGTAGAAACTCGCGTAGAAATCTTCTAGTAATGATGTAGCGTGCGAATCTACTTCTCTTAACTTTGGGAGAAAGAATTCAAGATTCCGCTAATGATCATTGATTTTAGTCCTCCTATAAATTTCGAGGTCGTCTAGTTGCTGTTTTCCGCAGCCAAGTTTGCTCCAGGGCAACATATTTTCGTCACTTCCCGTTCGGCGCTTTCGTTTTAATCTGTGATTGTGCCCGCTACTCTCCAGACTGAATCCAGTTTCAGTCGAGGGAGAACTAGCATGGAAACTTTGATCAGGTTTATCCTCAAAATCTTCAATCACTATTGGATTGTCTGTATTTCGTCAGCAAGTACCCGGTAACGGTACAGAGGCCGTCAATCCTGGTCAATCGTCAATTCAATTCGAGGATGGAATTGATATCAATTGATAAAGATTGATTGATAAGATTGGCAAAATCGGGATTGAAAACCACACCGCCCGGTCTTGTCGAAGTTGTAAATATCTGCGTCCTCAATGCCGTACTTGGCCCCTATGTTCCGTACAAAGTCGAACCACGCCCGAATCTTCCTGGGATCTTCGCATAGGGCTCTCTGGTAGTCGTACGCACGATTAAAGCGCCCCCCCCAAGCTCTGGTTTTCGCTTCACAAAGTTTCTGGCCCAGAGTTTCCCGATCTCCCCTCCGGCGGGCTCCGCGAGTAGCAAATTGGCCATATCTTCCACATCAGCCAACCTAGGCGGAAACCCTCGTGAATCCAGGTCTAGTACATGTCGGAGAAGAGCATTTTCTTCCAGTTCTGTGAGTTTTTGAGAATTGGGCAACAGACCGCGTCGTGATGCTCGCCCCTTCATTCTGTCGCGTAATGTTGATTCGGGCACATTGTACGTCTTTGCAGCGGTAGCGACGCGTAATTCTCAGTCCCGTTTGATAGCTTAGGAAGCTAAGAATAGCCTAGCTGCGGTAGAAGTGGATGCCATGGTTTGTTGAAGAGAAATGTCGTGTCAAAGACAGATGAGACGCGTCGGATAGAAAATCTGCGACTTGCTTATATCCGCGACTCGCTTATCAACCACGTTATGAGATGTTTGCTGGGTGTTCTCGAATTGATCAACCAATCATAAGTGCTATAATGGTCCACTGACCAATAGTATTTACGATTGGTGAACGCGTGATGTTTACTCTTTGAACGAAGTCACAACGGTAGCGGGACGGATTTTGAGGAGGACCCATTGTAAATTTAGTTCTTTATATCTATCGGAGACGCCGTAGGCATTGACGTTGACAAAGGCACTGAGCAGTGAAGGTGCATGGGTCTACTTTGTGTGATCTGATATAATATCCCACTGGCCTACCATGCATCGCCATCCTATCTGCCGATCAAGGGTCGATTGATGGTGGAGTCAACTTGAGCGTAAGGAGTGCCGCCCCTGGCGAAGAATTGGTCTCGTTCCGGTTCCACTCACACGACCAGACGCCACTGTCCGTCGACGCAATCGCAGTCCAGTGGGACCGGAGGGTGCCATCCGACGGAAAGAGGAAGGCCACCGACCCCCAAAAGCCGAAACCGTTGTTCACACGCGCTTCGGTGCCATTGGTTGTATTCAATAGCATAACTTGGCGGGACGAGGAGGTCGAACCAGGGAGGGAGAATGTCAAATTGCCCCAGGTGGCCCCGCTAGATACCGTTTTGTTGGGAGAGCCCCGCCAGGTGCCATCCTTGTCTGCGGTAACTATCAGGGAGGGTTAGTTCAACATGTATTCTACTTTTCTAACGACGTTCCGTTTCTGGGTAGGCTCGGTCACTCACAAATGATAGGGGCGGCCTGGGGATTTTTCATAGTCTTTGGGTGGCCAATGAGTACCTGCTCTAGATTGTGAGAGTAAGCACCCATCTAAAATTCGTGATGTCAGAAAGTGAGACGTACCGCCCATGGAGACCAAGGGGAGTCCCCCAATATTGTCCCCGTAAGCGTAGAGCTGGAATGGTTCAGTTGCCTGGCGGCCTTGGAACTCGGCTGCTGCAGCAGAGAGAGCAAAGCTTAGAAGCAGGGTGTTGGTGAACAGCATGATGGATGGCGGTGGGCGAAAGCCGAGTAAAACGAATATGTGGGCTTGGGGGCTCGAGGGAGAGAAAGTAATGGACTGCAGAGCGGGGTGCTGAATGGAAGGCTAACCAAGAGAGCGTGACGGTTGGCTTATATCAAAAAATCAAAAAGCCACTATGTCACCTCCCAAAGGCAATATGCCGGCCCTCAGGAGAACTCTCATGGCTGACGCTACCAAGCATGATTCGACCTAGTCGGAGAGTTTGACCTTAGGAATGTTACGATTGGCAGGAAACGGTAAACCGGATGTGCAAGAATACGTGGCACCCTATAGGTCCATAGCATATAACCTGTGTAAATCCCATGCCACCCCGCCTAATGTTCCTGGGTTCAGATCGCGGACGAGGGGCCTACGTCAGCTGGAAAGCGGATAAGGTGCCTAATTCGGAAATTGCACCGGTCATCATTTGAACAGACTATGCGTCAACAAGGCGGCGGATTTTGGGTACTCTGCCTCGTTAGCAGCTCGATATACGTGGGCAGAACCGAAAGGTAGACGAACATCACGCTGGCGGACAATTAGGTCACCAAAAAGGGCGCAAGTGCTGGGAGATACTCTTAAATTCGGCGTAGATCTCCTCAGTCATCGGGGTACTGTAGACTGCCATTTTCGGTTGCCCGCAAGTGTGCCCTGGCCGGCATAGGGGTGGCTCCCAATGCTTCGGGCGCGGCCCCGATCGCCCAGACAGGCTTGGCATGCACTTGGCCTGTCGGGACGAAACAACGCTATGCGTCACCCAATACCGCGCTAAGGGAGGCGGAGCGGACGTTAAACAATTGATCGATCACGGACCTTGTGGGGTGGTGGGAGACCTGTCTGACTACTACCGTAGCAATACTTCAACTCGATCTTCCTTCGGAGCCCCGTAGACGCGTCACAACGTGCCCTTGGCCCTAGAGCACATGTAGGTTCGGTGCCTTCAATAATACCAAGACACACAAAGCAATAGAATAATCGGTATCCCATAGTCTACCAGATTCCGCCCTCGGTTAATAAGCCAATCAATACGTGTGGCAGAGTCACCCGTCGTCCTCGCCAATTAAACTCTATTATGGCTCAGTGACTCCGCCACAATACCCCTGTTGCGGTTTGGTGACTCTGCCACACGTATGATTGGCTAATTAACCGAAGGCAGAATCCAGGCCCCCAACCCGACTCAGTCATGACGTGTATAGAACACTTTGTACCATGCCTTCCTCCTCGCGTCAAGCTTAAGCTAACCCGTTCTCGGGGTACATCTTCCTCAAATCTTCTCGCCCCAACCTACTAACTATCGAGTCTACGGGGAGGATCTTCAAGAGCAACACGCAATTGGAGAAGAGATAGGTAAAGCCATCACATTGGGCGTAACGGCAAACGGCGTCGACGAAGACGAACTTGACAAGGAACCGGCAAAACTACAACAAGAGAAGCTCGACGAGGAGATGCTCATGGTTACATCGAACCTCACTGGAGTCACCACGATGTCCTCCAAGACTGTAGAGGGGCACGTAGGCTTCTTTGCTCCTAGTCCCTTGATTACGAGGCCTCATCGTAAACGGGCACGCCACATCCCTCCACATCTTCCGCGCCTCTTAGTAGCCGTTTTTTTTTTTTTTTTGAGTGACTAGCCGAAAGTGCCACCGAAGAATACTCTATCACAGTCCCAAAATGGAGATTACCCCGGCATTGTGAGGCATCAAAGTTGTGGTTAGAGAAGATGACGAAAGCGCATTGATTACGACTCCAAGCCAAGCATAGGCTTGGGCTTGTGGCCATGGATAGGCGAACCTTGACGGCTCGGACAACAAGATGGGGGATCATGAAGTAGTCTGAGGGGGTTCCATTCAAGTACAAATTCGTCGCCATTGCCCGACAACGGGGTAGTTTATTCACTCAAATTCTCACATCAACCTTCAGCCAACTTGATCCTCTCGCTTCTAAGGCTCATCCACTCGCTTCCAGGGATCACTTGCTCGTTCGAGATCCTCACTTGTCCCTAATTTTGTCCGAGCCATGATTCTCTCCCTCCTGTGTCAGTCGCTCTTTGCGGGCGCCACACTTGCTGCACCTGGAGCTGTTACAAGCCGCGGAGTAGCTTGCTCCGGCAACACTCCTACAACAAGGTCCAGGTGGTGCGACTTGTCCGTCGACACCGATTATTGGACCCAGCCCGTGGATACAGGCGTCACTAAGGAGTACTGGCTCGACCTCACCGATGTCGAGGTAGCGCCGGATGGTGTTCGCCGCAGTGCTATGGCCATAAATGGCACGATTCCAGGCCCAACTCTGTTTGCCGACTGGGGTGACACCGTTAAAGTCCATGTCACGAATTCCCTCAAGAAATCGAAGAACGGCACCAGCATCCATTGGCATGGAGTTCGCCAGAACTTTACCAACGAGGCCGACGGCGTTTCATCTGTGACCCAGTGCCCTGGCCCTGTTGGTGAGACTGTCACCTACACTTGGAAGGCCACTCAGTATGGGTCTACGTGGTACCACTCCCACTTCGCCCTTCAAGCTTACCAGGGTATCTTTGGCGGCGTCATCATCAACGGCCCCGCCTCGGCCAACTACGATGAGGACCTCGGTATGGTCTTCTTGAATGACTGGGACCCCCAGACGGTCGACCAGCTCTCCGAGCGTGCCTCGAGGGAGGGTCCTCCCACGCTTGCTAATGGCCTGATCAACGGTACGAATGTGTTTGGTGCCGATGGCAGTAGCACACAGACTGGCAAGCGCCTCACTGTACCATTCAAGGCGGGTAAAACCTACCGCATGCGCCTTGTCAACGCCGCCATCAACAGTCACTGGAAGTTCACGATTGATGGCCATACGATGACTGTCATCGCCGCCGACTTGGTCCCAGTCAAGCCCTACAAGACCAACGTCGTCGACCTGTCCATAGGTAAGACCGTTTCCTTCATATAGTGGGGGATTGCCTGAATAGTGTGGTGCTGACTTTCGAATATAGGCCAAAGAATCGACATTCTCGTCACCGCCGACCAGGGCAACGTTGCTGAGAACTTCTGGATGCGCTCTATCCCCCAGTCCGCGTGTACTACCAATGGTAACGCCCAAAATATCAGGGGTATCGTTCACTACGGCAAATCTCCATCCACACCCAAGACGACCGCACACGCATTCACCGACAGCTGCATGGATGAGACTTCCAAATTGGTCCCCTCCGTACCCAAGACGGTCAAGGCTGCGGATTGGAAAGACCTCGAACTTGCCACCGTCGAACAAAATACCGCAGGCACTTTCAATTGGTTTCTTAACAGCACCACCCTCGTGACCAACTGGGCCGACCCTACCCTGGGACAGGTCATGAGAGGCGCCACGACATGGAGCAAGTCAAACGCCGTCCTGCAGCTACCCGAAGCCAACAAGTGGGTGTACCTCGTCGTTCAGACCGCCCTCCCCGTGCCTCACCCCATCCATCTCCATGGGCACGACTTCTTCGTCCTCGCACAGGAAACAGGAACGTATTCCTCCGCTGTGAAACTCAAGACGGACAACCCCCCCCGTCGCGACACGGCTCTCCTCCCAGCTGGCGGGTACCTGGTCCTGGCGTGGGAGACAGATAACCCGGGTGCCTGGTTGATGCACTGTCACATCGGCTGGCACGCTTCCGAAGGATTTGCGCTGCAGTTCGTCGAGCGGTATAATGAGATAGCGGGTATTACCAACGGGGCCAGCCTTAACAAGACCTGCAACTCCTGGAAGAACTTCCAGAGCAAGCATGCCATCAAACAAGTTGACTCGGGTATTTAAGGATGCTCTCTTGAACGATGCCAACCTGTGAATAAGCCACGACAATACTTAGTTAGGACAAGCATTTATATATATTGAAGTTTGAATTGAGCCATGAAATATTTGAAACATTACCCGTCGGTGGATCTCTCGGAACTTCACTTGTTTCCCAAACTCACGCTACGCAGCAACCCCACTTTTCAATGTCTTGTTCCTCACCACCCTCCTAATATGGTGCTGGACGGCAAAATAGCCACTTTTTCGACTATTTAACTACTCTCTAGAAACCACGTAATAACTAATAACAAGCATTTTCCAGCAATTGAATCGACGATTTCGACCCTACCTAAAAGTCCCTTAAGCCGCCAATCTCGTGCTGCTTTTGCTGTAGCTGCAACGTACTTTTTGCGGGCTGTACGCTCTTTGGTGGCTGCGTTGGCGACGATCCGTTCAGCCTGAATTAGGTAGCTCGTCTTCGCCACGTTGTTGGACCATCTGGCGACCCTCAGATACTATCAGTGTTCCCAACAAACAAGTATTTGATGATTTTCCGGATTTGATCAATGATTTGATGATACATGAAGCTATATTTGAAGGTGTCAAATATACATTTAATAATTAGTCAGTCTGTCGCTATATAAACACTCGACTAGGAGGTATGTCGTGGACTCTCTCCTTCCAAAATCGAGGATAGGGCAAGGCACAGCAAAGTCAGCTTACAGTACTCTCGCACAGTCTTGCTTTCAGATGTGGGGCTCTCGGTGTGCTTAGCGTCCTCTCGTACACACGAAAAACTGGGAAATAGTACGAGAGCCTCGATAGGTAGGATTGATATTCTCTCCGGGCGAGCGAATTGCGCTACCCGTCTCTTCGGCTAGGCTATCGCGTTTGAACCCGACCAAGACGTATTCCTATTGCCCCGTCAAATAATAATCTAATATTTAAAAGACGATATTCCTATTTTAGGAAGATTAACTATAAGGAAAGAGTTAGGTACCTTTTATATGTTAGAATTAAATAAGCTAAAATCTTTACTAAGTAAAAATAATAGTAAATTCTCTCTTACTATAGAAAAGTAGAGGTTAAATAATAATATAGATTTTTTTGGTAATTACTTTATACTATTTAGATAATAGGATTTAAATATTTAATAAACTTTAAATCTTATATAAGTATAGCAAAAGAGGTAGTACCCCTATACCCCTAGGCTAGTGTAACTGTCAGATAAAAGGGGTTCAAAAATGGCTACTATGAGCACGATAATGGGAGAAAACTGAGATTGAAAAGATGGATCGGTGCAGTCAATATTGAGTAAGTAGAACTGATTGATTGATTCCTCTGTTCTTCTGTTGCTTGTTGATTCTATCTGCCATCGCACTCATCTATATATCCTCAGCTCTATCAGCTGCTAATACCTCGGCGATGGCGAGGCCTCGGTCAGGGCGAGCCTCAGTCAGGGCGATGCCTTAGCTGGCGTTGAGCTCATGTAAGGGTTGGGCCTTTGAGTCCTTTGTGCCTCTGCAAGGGATGAGCTGGTGCGCGGGTCGGCGCCTACCTTAGCTGAGTCTGGATGCATCGATATTCCACTGGTTTGCTGGCCTAGCTGCTGGCGCAGTGCTGGCGTTGATTCTTACAAAGATTGAGGTTGCTCGCCGAGCTCTTGGCGCACGCGCGATATCGATCGCCATCGCGATCGCGATCACTATCTCGATTGCTACTAACGTTACTTCATTAACGTCAACTCATCAACGCGAGCCTTTGAGTTAGCCCATGGGTCAGCTCGTAATTGAGCTCGTGTGTGAGCTCGTACGTGGGATGATTGCAGTTAGCTGCTGGCTGAGTTGGCTGAATTGGCTATACAATCTGACACACCCCTTTAGCTTGAAACCCGATATCAAGCTGGACCAAGATGCATATAGTTGAGCTGGTCTTGGATTTCGTCGAGAGGCAACTTATGCTTTACGCGATGCTCTGGTATTTGTACAAGTCCAAGTTGAGCCAGGAAGTAGTCCTATTTGTTAGCTGGTATAACCTTTGTAAAACCGTCGGCAATTATCTCATTTAATGGAGTATATTGGACCTGGATTCTGCTGGCCGATACTTCTTGCCGTAGCTAGTGGTTGTGGATATCTACGTGCCGTAGTTTGGTCTAGAGTTTGGCTAGCTCTTTAGTTACAAGCTAGATCGTCTGCGTATTGTCGCACTGAATTGTAATTTGACGGCTAGGCAGTTTGACCTGTAGCTTATTAAGTAATCTTGTTGTAAATAGCGCCTCTTTGGCTACTTGTGATAGCGCGAGGAGCTCGGCCTTAGTAGTTGAAGTTGTGACCGTATCTTGTTTACTTGCCCTCTACGCAATAAGCCCGTCAAAGAGCTTGATTGCATAACCTTAAGAGCTTTTCCTGTCTAGCGTATTGTCGGCAAATAAGGCATTACTAGCTACTTGCAGCGAGTCTCCTCCTCCTAGCTGTAGTGCTTTCTACCTTGTAGCTGATAGGTATAGGAGCACTCGATCTGCAGCGTCTTGATGAGCCGTGCTTGGGTTGGTAAGAAATTGAGCTAGTCGTGAGGTTGCAAAAGCTATATCTAGACGCGTAGTAACTGCTACAAATAGCAGAGAGCCGATTTTTCGCTAATACTTATTGATTTTGGATAGAGTTGCAGAGCCCTCATGCGGTATAAGCTTAGTAGCAGCTATAGGGGTATCGTGGCGTATATCTTGCCTATCTGCGAGCTAGCTGATTTTATTAGCGTACGCTGCCTGCGATAGCTAGATAAGCTGTTGTTCTCTATCTCGTATAACCTCTACTCTAAGGAACCAATGTATATCTTCTCTACTAGTGATAGTATATTTCTCTTTAAGTAGCTTGGTTACTTTCTTAAATTCTTCTCGCTTCTATAGGTAGAATCCTATATTGATATTATCTACGTAGAAGAAGAGGATTACTCTATCTTTAATTATACAGCATAGCTCGTGTAGGATTGTTATAAAGCCAATAGCGTTAAGTAAAGACGTAAAGTCCTTCTACTATAAGAGAGGTAAAATCTAGAGTCTATATAGGGCCTTTTGAACTAGTAGGATTGTACTAGCTTTCTAATAACCCTTTAGCATTCTTATATATATCTCTCTATCGATTGTAGCGTAGGCAAAGGCGTTTAAAACATCAAATTGCTTTACCTTAAAGTCGTATTTAGCTAATATTGCTATAAATATTTAGAATGAACGGCTAGCTAGAGTAGCTGCGTAGGTGTCTTGTGCCGAAATGTTTCGTTGCTAATCTCCACGTACGACCAATCGAGCTTTACATTTGAGGAATTGATGCTGCTAGTTAAGTTTGTACGTATATACCTACATGCAATCCAGTATCTACTAACTAGACTGTTTGATAGGTTTGGCTAGTACTTTAGTCCATAACCCTATCTTTTTATAGCTATCTAGATGATCTCGCTTAGCTTCTTTAAATAGCTCGCCTATTAGATGATCGTTAAGATTGCTCTAGCACGTTAGGGGAGGTAGAAGCTAGCTTAGATGGAGCTTTACGCCTTTTAATAGCAGCCTTTTCATCTTGGCCTTATCAATTGCTTCTCCTCTATATTCTCTAACGTTTCTAGCTTGTAGGCTAGCTATAAATGCTGCTACCTATAGTACTGTTTTAGATGAGCTAGCATTATCAAAGTCTTCTATCCTAGACTTAGTTGTACTAGTCATCAATTGAGCTAGTAACGCTGCCGGCGGCGGCGTAGATGGAGGAGTTGGGTAGCAATCCACAATCTTCCTGCCTTGATAGTATCCAGGTGGGTCAGCGTTATCTATTTGGGTTGATGCGTCCAAGTCAGTATCGTCTTCGTAGAACGACTCAGTTTCGGGCTGATAGGTCGGCGTAGGTAGCTCGATAGTGCGTACGAGCGTTGCAATCTCTTCTAGGGTTTAATGCATAAGGTTATCTATTAGGTCCTCTGTCTAGCTGTTGAAGATAGTAGATTTGTTAAAAATGACATCTCGTGAGCTAATTACTTTGGCTATTAAAGGTATCTATATACGATAGATGTTTGATAATTAGTATCCAACTAGGTAGCTAATCTAACCCTTTGGATCTAGACGTTGTAATCTTAACTTATTACGGTAGGTATCGCTAGTCATTGCAAAGACTTTGCAGCCGTACGCCTTAAGATAGGCTAGGTTTAGTTTTCGAGCTAATGTAATAGCCCTATTACAGGTAGAAGCTGTATAGAATACTTCGTACGGAGTTCTCCAGTTATTTGAATAGTTTGGAGTCTAGTTATATAGATAGACTCTAGCCCGTGTAACTTCTAGCTATAGTTCCTATGGCAAATTTGCGTTAAGGCGCATTGCCCGTAACTTCTCCTTGTTTATACCTCTAGCGCGCTCGGCTCCTCCATTTTAAGCTTGAGTATCTAGCGCTGATAGTTCAATCAATATACCTTGGGAGGTAAGCTAGCGTTGGACGTCGGATTTGACGGTCGTGATCTTATTATCAGCCTCTATAACTTTAACTGTAATACTAAATTGATTCTTCAAGAATTAAATGAGCGTAGATAGTATCTTGATAATAGATTTGGCTGGTCTATTATCGGTAAAGTAGAAGTCCTATTGAAGTCCTAAATACTAGTTAGTAGCTAGCATCTAACTCTTCTCCTTGTTGAAGCTTTAGACCTTATAGGAGTAGAAGTCGATAGCAATTCGCTCTCCTAGGCCATTATAATTAACTCGTAGTATACGGCTAATTTGTCGTCTGATTTTGGCTTTGCCGCAGGCGTTGCACTCAACTGTAGTCACCCCTTTAACTCGCACCCCTTGAGTTTGCTGGACAAGGTGCTCAATTGCTGCTAGTCCTAGATAGCCAAGCCTCTTATGCTAGAGCTCTGCCGTTACTCTTTGTAGACTTTTACTAGCTTGTTGAGTATAAAAGGAGGCCTCTTAAATTACAGCTTTATAAGCTAGATAGTACTCAAGTGTCTATTGACCGTAATGCTTAGATAGCTCGCCGATTAGTAATCTATCTAGTCTATTCAGGGTCGTTGGCCTTAATTAGTTATCCTACTAGACTCCTTTCTGCTAAAGTACTTGAAATGATACTAAGCTGCAGAGCATATCTAGGCAGATAGCTACGTCGTGCAAGGCTAGCCTTTTAGGCTTTAGGAATAGGATAAGTGAGCCGTATCCTTTGACCTATATCTTTGTATTGCCAGCCCATATAAAATCTCCTAGAACTAGCTAGCGAAAGTTGTATATACGACTTGAGTCGTTTGTAATATAGCACGTTGTACTAGAGTCGAGTATATATGAATTACGCAGTAGATAGTGACTGCTTAAGCTAACTGCAAAGGCGGCTTTTACGTACGTAATTTGCTGACTATCTAGTTAATCCTTATCATCTTTGAGTTCAGTAATCCTTGGTTGAGGACTTGGTTGCTGGGTACGAGCTTTGGTCTGCCCTCTTATTAGCCCTTGCAACGTTGTATTATGCTTACGTTTATATTCAACGAGCTCTTTTAGAGTCTCTCTTGGACTCTACTATTCTAGTGCTCTGTCTAGATAGATATAATAGCAATTATTGAGTTGGTGACGTTGTCTGCATGCAGGGCATTGGCCATCTACATCTTGACTACGTGTACGTTGATTACGGGGTCTACCCTAGGTTTAGTTTGACTCAATTTGAGTTTCAAGACTAGCCAGACGGTCCAGTGTACGTTGATTACGGGGTCTACCCTAGGTTTTGAGTAGCGCGCTGTCTGCAAGGGAGGCGTCCCTAGCCTTGCCCTAGGTAGTATCACCACCAGCAGCGTGAGATAAGGTCCCAGCCGCAAAAGCAGCCTTGTGCCTCCCCGTTTTTAGGGGATGGTAGATTATTATATGCTCACGGTAGCGTTTCATCATCTCCCTCCGAGTCATCTCAGGTTGAAGCCTTCTATTATCTTGAAAGGTTATTAACCAAATTGGTGCTGCGGTTTTAACAGCTGCCAAAAAGTCTTGAGTTATTACGTTGATTTGTAATAGCTCTACTACTTAGTACGTTTCAGCCTCAGTAGCAGCGTGATCGTACTTAGCTAACCACGTATCCTAGTTTGCCGTACTCCTCATAGGTTTGAGTGAGTTGAGATATCTAGTACGAGCTCGTTCTTGTTCGATTCGGTCGTCTACGCCGACAGTTTGCTTTAGGTTTGATAGCCACTGGCGTAGTGTCTGGTCTAGCAAGCAGCAGGTGCGCAGTAAGTGCGGCGATACCGAGGATTGGATGAACGTAACGATATGCTAGAGGCTTAATTGCTCCTTTTCGTACTCATGCCGATCGCTGCGGTATTGCTCAGCTAGTACCTTGTAGTACTTAAGGTCCTCTTTGAGCGCTTTCACTCCAGCTAGAGCCAGCTCAGACTGTCGCGTAGGTGTTTCAACGTTTAATGCTAGCGTGTAGTCAGCTATTACTAGAGCTCTGATTACTTCAGGTTTCTCAATTAGTAGCGTTGAGGAGGCTGGGTCAATCTTATCCCAAACGTTATATGCTACACATCGGGATTGTAGCTGAGTTATCCATGTGGTGTAATCCACGTCGCTCCTCAGCGTCACTGTTGGATCGCGCTGCGATGAGCTCGT